>JAOYFF010000015.1:5138326-5150972 GCA_025773925.1 Cryptomyrus ogoouensis | reverse complement strand
GTTATTCAGTACCAGGTGCAGATACTCCCCTTGTTATTCAGTACCAGGTGTCGGTACTCCCCTTGTTATTCAGTACCTGGTGTCGGTACTCCCCTTGGTATTCAGTACCTGGTGTCGGTAATCCCCTTGGTATTCAGTACCAGGTGCAGGTACTCCCCTTGTTATTCAGTACCAGGTGCAGGTACTCCCTTTGGTATTCAGTACCAGGTGCAGGTACTCCCCTTGTTACTCAGTACCTGGTGTCAGTACTCCCCTTGTTATTCAGTACCAGGTGCAGTTACTCCCCTTGTTGTCCAATACCACGCGCCGGTACTCTGAAAAGGACACCAAAGAGGTGCTGGTACTCCGTACTGTTGAGTACCGGCCCACTTCAAGCACTGCTTACTGGCAAATTTGACTTAGCTTAGTAAATACAAATGCATGTTTTTCATCCATAGATTTGTAGAGTTGTACACCGTTCTCAACTCACGCCAAGACAAAATGTGCAGCCTATCCTAGATTGTGTGTAACCCAGCCCCCGGGCTAAGAAAACAGCCAAGTCTGGGGCTGCCATGAGCTCGGGACCCTTCTGCTAAGGTTTGCTATGCCCCCTGTCTCGGCAGCACTGGTGTAGCCTCGTGAAGGACCCTCATTCCAGGCCGGCGCCAAAATGACACACGAAAGGACCGGTTTTACAGCCCAAGAGCGAGTCACTGACCTCCCATTACTGTGTCAACTGCAGCTGCTCCCAGCGGCCAGACAGACTTAATGAAATCAGGGGCTTTTATCTACAAATTTCAGCTAATCTTCATCGTTATGATCCTCAGAGCTCTAATCTCATAATTCCTGGGTTAGCACTGTTTATTTAACTGAATTTAAAACAGCAGTAAAATACACTGGTTATATTTCCATACTGAAATGCATTTGCACTGCACTGTGCTAATTAATGCACATTCAAATGCATCGGGACACCCAACTTCTGCATTTTAATTAATTTGTGTCTCATCGTCAGGATGATGAGTGTTGTGATTATTTCTGAGTATAATACCAAGCTGAAGGCACTGGGATCCAGGTACTTTTTCCCACTTCATTTTGATACAGCATCTTTCCCCGCACAGGTGCCCCAAAGCACTCAATGGGTCGACCATGAGCAGCATGATGACAGCAGTTAATGTTGTGTAGCAATAAAAATGTGTTCAGGAGAAGCCCGGGGGTCTCGGCCCGCTCATCTTGTGCTGTTCAGAAATGAGCATGAGGTGTCTGGGCTGGAATGGCCACCCTCTCGCCACGGTGACATCAGCTGCCGGGGGCACAGAAACAGTCCCACTGCCTCCCATAGCTCTGGGCTGAGGGTCTTGTAGAACAAGTTCATTGGACATGTTCATTGGACATGCTCATTGGACAGGCTTATTGGATAGGCTCATTGGACATGCTCAAAGGACATGCTTATTGGACAGGCTCTTTGGACAGGCTTATTGGATAGGCTCATTGGACATGCTCAAAGGACATGCTTATTGGACAGGCTCTTTGGACGGGCTTATTGGATAGGCTCATTGGACATGCTCAAAGGACATGCTTATTGGACAGGCTGATATTTCAGTCAAAATGGGGGTGGTATAACACCCCCCTTGCAGTGCTCATGGTGACCTCAGGCCGCCAGGGCTGCCTCTGGCTGTGTGTGTCTCCATATGAGGTTTGCATATGAGGACTCTCTGTGTTTGTGTGGGTGTTACGTGGGCCAAGGGTTTGAGTGGCTTGGTGCCCCTAATTCATCCTTGGTGTGTTATTAAGTGTATGCTCTTTGACACACTGACATCCTGTTCCCTGTGATGCACTGGCATCCTGTGCCTTCTGACATGCTGGCATCCTCTGCCCTGTGGCATTTTGTGCCCTGTGGCGTACTGACATTTCATGCCCTGTAATGCGCTGGCATGCTGTGCCCTGTGATGTGATGTGGCATCCTGTGCCCTCTGACCCTCTGGCATCCCATGCCCTGTGATGCTCTGGCATCCTGTGCCTTGTGACACGCTGGTTTCCTGTGCCCTCTGGCATCCTGTGCCCTGTGATGCGCTGGCATCCTGTGCCCTGCAGCATCCTGTCCCCAGTGATGCACTGCTTCCTGTGCCCTGTGACATTATGTGCCCTGTAATGTGCTGGCATTCCTGTGCCCTGTGGCATCCTATGCTCTTTGATGCACTGGTGTCCCTGCACCCTGCAATGCTCTGGCATCCTCTGCCCTGTGATGTGCTGGCATTCTGTGCCCTTGGGCATCCTGTGCCCTGCGGCGTACTGCGCTCTGTGACCCACTGGCGTCCTATGATGTGCTAGCATCCTGTGCCCTGTGACACGATGGCACCTTGTGCCCTGTGACATGCTGACTTCCTGTGCCCTGCGACATCCTGTGCCCTATGACGCATTGGCATCCTGTGCCCAGTGATGCGCTGGCATCATGTGTCCTGTGGCATCCTGTGCCCTGCAGCATCCTGTGCCCTGCAACACGCTGGTGTCCTGTGCCCTGTGACACGCAGGCAACTTGTCCCCTGCGGCATCCTGTGCCCTGCAACATGTTGGCATCCTGTGCTCTGTGTCTTCCTGTGCCCTGTGACATGCTGGCATCCTGTGCCCTGTGGCATCCTGTGCCCTGTGATGCGCTGGCATCCTGTGCCCTGAAGTGAACTGAAGTATCCAGTATGCATCTGTCCTATAGGGTGCAGCTCTAGAAGTCCCCTCAGCGAGACCAAAAGCACCTCCTCCTCCCTGTCGGCCCTCAGTGACTCCATCAGCGGCTCGGAGAGTGGTGACATTGCCCACGGTAATGACGGACTGCAGGGCTTGCTGGCCACGCCCCCTTCTGCAGACAGCCACTCAGGATCAGGAACGGAGGAGAAGACAGAAAAGGGTACAGAGCAAGACACCTTGTCATCGTCATCACCCGCCTCCCCCCTTCTCCCCAGGCCTCACTAATGGCCCGGCTGTCCCCCTACAGGCTTTGAGTGCGTCTTCTGCAACTTTGTGTGCAAGACCAGGGCGATGCAGGAGCGCCACTTGGAGGCACACCTCCTGGCACGTGGATGTGAATGTGACATCTGCCACAAGCTGATGGACAGCCCCGAGCAGCTACGGGAGCACAGGAAGTGCCACGTCCTCCCCACCACGAGGCTCAAGTAAGGGAGGCGAGATCCCCCCCCGCCCCTTTCAGCTGCCGTCAGAGCAGCTCCTCCATGTCTCTCCATGACTCCACCCACCTGTATCAAATCACTCATCCTGACTCCGCCCACCCACTCTGGCCCAGATCATTCATCCTGACTCCGCCCACCCACTCTGGCCCAAATCATTCATCCTGACTCGACCCACCGACCAACTCACTCTGGCCCAAATCATACATCCTGACTCCGCCCACCAGCCACTCACTCTGGCCCAAATCATTCATTCATCCTGACTCCGCCCACTATGGCCCAGATCATACATCCTGACTCCGTCCACCCACCCTGGCCCAATTGAGTCTTCCTCACTAAACCACAGTCATTGACTTTCATCCACCCATTCACCCTGACCCCGTCCATTCACCCTGACCCCGCCCATTCACCCTGACCACGCCCATTCACCCTGACTCCGCCTTTCTACCAGCCTGACTTGGCCGTTCCGTCCTCCATTGTCCCCTGACTCCCACCCCCTGTTCGGCCTTCACCCCGCACACTTTCTTCTAATGACATTCCTCTTGTCCTGACTGTATATGGTGCGTTCACACAGCCAGCCTCTGTTATCCAGCGCTCTGGGAAGAATCTTCCTGCATTCTGTGGAATGTAGCTATGGGAGTGGTTTGGTTATAGTTATGTTAGGCCATGTTGGGCATGGATGTGAAGCAGCGTAAGCCTGGTGCAGGCCGCACTCCCAACAAACACCTTTATCTTGAGGTGAGCAGTAAACACAGGTTCTCTCAAATCCGAGGTTTATCTGTCTGCTTGTTGTTAATGACCTGGAGCTTCTGGAAGCAGTAGCAGGTTCTCCTGACTGATCTGACAAATGTGACATTAACTGTGGCATACAGCAGGAGTCCCCCCAAACAGGCACACGGCCGGACGTCTCGTGGGTTTAGGAGAAAGTGAGGCGAGAGTGAGGCCCCTGGATACAGGGCAAGGGGGCGGGCGGTCCCGCTACGCAGCCGATGTTTCACACGCCACACGGCCTGCGAGTTGCATCGGTCCGTCCCTGGAGTTTTCTGTCCGGGTGGCTTTGCACCTCATGGTCGAGCACCCACTGCGGGAAACATGCCGAGATCTGCGGGCTGGAGGCTGCGACCTGCTGCCGTGTCCTTCTGCTTCTGTTGATGTCAAATGCAGCCAAACTGCCCGCTCCCATAGTTTCTCCTAATACCCATTATTATAAATCATTATTACTAATATTTCATTAATATTATTAGTGTTATTATTACAACTGCTTATCCAGTACAGGGCTGGGAGTGGAGTAGACCCCAGACGGGATGCCAGTCCATCACAGGGCACACACGCATTCATACATTCTGATGCCAGTTCCCCTGGAAGACAGAAAAAACCTGTAGAACACAGACAGAACATCCATGTGCCACATGCCACGCACGCTACACGCCACACACTACACGCCACACATTACACGTACACGCTACATACCACATCCACGCGCCACACACACACGCTACACGCACTACATGCACAGCTGGGGCAGAATCATTGTTTACATGTCTGTTTAATTAAACTGCCGAATGTCCCCATTTTCTGTTTATCCAAAGTATTTTTCCCCTGGATTTCGGCTGAAAAGCAGCTGCTTGTTTGTGTTCTGCGTTATTAGCAGGCTGAGCCCTACTGACTCTGTCAGTAATTAAATATTGGCGACTCTGAGTGACGGGTGAGCGAGGCCCCCCCACCCCGGCCCAGCGCACCCTCCAGGGCCCCCCACATCCCACAGGCCTGCAGGATGCCCCCTCCTCTTCCGTGCTCTAACTGGGCCGTGACTGGGTTCTGACTGGACCAAAAGGTTTTTAGGTTTCTCATTGTCCTCTGCGCGAGTACTGACCTCCCCCCGGAGTTGGGGGTCTGTTACGGCTGTGTGTATGTGGGGGTGTGGGTCAAAGGTCAGGCAGACTGCCGCGGTGCCTGGTGTCAATTTTTGGACAACCTGAACTGCAAGCGACTCGTGAACATGGCCGCTGAGCCTCTCCCCAAGCAAGCGGGGGGGGGGGTCGCAAGCAACCCAGTTCCCAGCATCCTCGGATAATGCTTTTGTCTTGCCCCTTTTCACGGCCAGCCGGCCAATTAAAGACAGAAGTATCGCCCGGTTATCCCACAGCAGGGGTACCAGAGTGGTATGTTACATCAAAAAGGCATTTTGGCCCAAAACCACGCTGAGTGAGATCGCCTAGTGCCGGGACGGGCCCCACGGCCCCACGGGCCCCCGCCTCCCAGATATGAGGTGTTATCGGGTCGCCATATTGTAACGCAGCGAGCTGAGGGATTACAGTTTTAATTGGGTGACCTCTCCCAGCCAGACACAGCGTTTCGGGGCTTAGCTCTGCCTCCTCACCACCCCCCCCCCTCACGGTGCTGACCTGTCCCTGTCCCTTCTTTAATATTTCAAAGACTTTGTGCAGGATGAGCTCCTCTCCTCTGAGCTGAAAATAAGCCCCTGGTTCACGACCTTCCCTGATGCAAATCAGGGTGATTTCACTTTCAGAGCCGCCAGAAGGAGCTCGGTTCAAGCCTCCTCTTATCATATGAATTTTTGGGAAGTTTTAACGTGACAACAAAGAGCTGCCGGTAGCGGGGCTGTGGCTGGGGGGCTGGGGTGGGGGGGCTGGGAGAAAGCAGAGGGTGAGCTTCACCATCCCGATTCTGAGGTGATTCTGTTCTGCAGGGTTTGCGAAGCACTTTGGGGTCCTGAGCAGATGAAAAGTGCTATTTAAATGTAAGTGCCGTTCATTTATTCATCTACTTACACATGAATTCCCTTTTCCCGCCAAGCTGTGCCGCGCACACACACAGTAGCACCCCCTGGGGGGTCACCCAGCAGGCCTTGGCCACGTGGCGGGGCGCTCCCCATCGACAGGGCTGCATGCAGACCGTGCTGAGCCTGCTCTGTGTGTGTGTGTTTGTGTGTGTGTGTGTGTGTGTGTGTGTGTGCGTGTGCGTGTCCCACCCCAGGTTCCCATACCCCACGGAGCAGCCACCCTCTGCGGAGCTTCCCCCGGAGTCTCGCAACCAGACTGAACAGCGACGTGGGCGGACCCGGAAGGGCAGCCAGTGGGAGCTGAGGCTGCAGGAGTGCGAGCGGCGAGTGCACGGCTGTCCCGGTTGTGAGGCCGACCCAAGCCTGCCTCGCGCCCCACTCTGTTGCGTCCGTCACGCCTTCGCCCACGGTCACCGGGACGGGGAGCCACCAGAGAAGCACCGACGACGCAGGGGCTGCAAGCGCAGTGGCGGGCTGGCTCCAACAGGGGGCGTTGGAGTGTCGTCGGTCAGCGTGTCTGCCCCCCGCATCCCGCTGTCTGTCACGGCGAAGAGGCCTCCGGGGATTGGGCCGGCTTTCTGCTACCTCTTGCGGCAGGGCTCCTGCTCCTCCATGCCACATGGGACGTACATTGGCTCTGAGCTGGCTCACCTCGCCCCCCTGTCTCACTGCTCCACCCTGCCCGCCTCCCGCACCGCCCTCTCGCACCCCCTCTCGCCCAAGTCCCTGAAGCACTCCTTTCTCGCCTATCTGGGCCTGGAGGCCGTGTGACTGGTGACCTGGATCCGACAGTCGGACCTTTTCCCCCAAGTAAACAGAACATGCTGGATAAAGAAGCAGTCAAGGTACATGAAAAATACACATTTATATTTAAAACAAGTATAAATATGTGCTTAAAGCATTTATATCAGTGCTGCTTTACTCCCCTCTGTATCATTGAATATATCTATATTTTTGTTTTTTGTTACCTGTGCGTGAGTCTAAATGACTCACTGCGTTTCTGACAGAGATCAGCAGGGACCTGTGACCTGCCTCACATTCCTGTCTTTCCTCGTGCATTAAGATGCATGCCTGCATATATGTTCCAGTAAGTTTGGTGTAACTATGACTATGGGGAAAATCACAGAAAGCGTCCCAGGTGCTCAGCACACTGGAGTCTCATGTCTTGGCGGTACGTGGAGTCAATTTTGCATGTGGGTTACCTGAGGTGTGCCACTGGCCCCAGGATTGATCGCTTCCAGTGTTCGCAGACAGTATTGCAGCAAATTCGGCGCTATGCTCTGCTGGTGTGTGCATCTACTGTTCCTCGCTCCTGGGAATTCCCGCAATGTGAGTGGCGTGGTCTGACTCCAGAGTACAGCCGCCAATTTGGCTGTCTTTTTAGGAGTGACCCAGCCCGGTGATGGTACCGAGTGGAGCCTTGTGGACCGGGTCAGGCTCTGGGGCCAGTAGCGACTGTGGATGGAGGTCACGCCGCTCAGGGGATGACGGAGGCTGCGTGTGTGGCGTTGCCTGACGGGTGCTTTATATCATCGCCAGCAGTCCCTCAGTGAAGTGACCACCTCGGAGACCATCCCTGGCCGTCTGCGCTGGGGAGGAGGGGTGCAGCGCGGCATTTAGAAGAGCAGCATTTCCTGTAGCGTTTCTACATAGAGTAGTGCGACAACTGGGCTAATTGTACAGCTTTTCCCTGTAAATAATCAGGCAAGTCAGAGTCTGTAAATGGTGGCCTTCCTCTTCATTCTTCTGTTTTCCCCCTATGAATAATAATTCAGAAATTCACCAGGAACCAATGCCAGAAAAGAGATTCACAGACGTGGCTAATACCTTTAGCCGTGGGTGTGCTATTGCTAACCTCCCCGTCCAGCCAAAAGTCATGGGACGACCTGGGCATTCGCAGGAACACGCCGTGTCAACCAGCCATCCTACAAGCTCAGGAGACATCTTCAGGAGCAGAGCTCATCTGCGACCTTTCGTGTGTGTGGATCCCCACGGCCGTCCTCAGTGACACACTGAATCCTGCATTGTTTCCAAACAGCCCGATGCAGAATCGGTTTCATTTCACAGAAGTCTGTGTCCCATGACTTTCGGTAGGCAAATCAGTATCTGACCTAGATATATGTGTACATTTCTCTGTGTGTTATTTTTTTTTTCAGTATTATTCAACTGCCCTGGTGAGATTGTTTGTTTCAAATTTGAAGCATTTTTGTCACTTTCGAATGTTACAAGCACTTATTGTTTTCCTATCCGTTAATGTCACGATTACTGCTGTTGACCAACTTAATCTGTTGCACAGTCTGTCCATGGTGAAATTCCAAAACGAAATCTAATTTCTGCAGAATTAAACTGCAATGGGGTGCAAAAGTTGAAAAGGTAAAAATGGAAAAAAAAAAATCTGTATTGCTAAGCGATTTCAGATGTCATAAAGAGTATTGTAAATTGAATTTTATATTCCTTTGTTTTCTAGTTTTTAAAAGTCGAAAACATGAGCGTCATTAGCCATTTTTGAGGCAGTTACTGCAGTATCTTCAAAGAAACACAGTCAGCCTTGGGTTTGACTTTTATACATAGAGCAGTTAAACTTCTGAGCTTAGTTGCTCATGCTGAAAGAAATTAAGGCAGTTTTGCACAGTTGTTTTTAGATAATTACATAATACTATATGATTGCTAAACTGTTGCAGGTGTGTGTCAGTTTAATGAAGCAAAACTTGAGTAAGAAAGGGTATACTTGTTCCCCTTCTGCAGCAGGAACTCTGATTGGTAGAATATTTGTGAGAAACCCCAGATCTCCAAACCTGCTGAGTCAGGACTGAATTTGGTCATTTGCCAGACCAGGTTGTGCCAGAGTTTCTGTGCAGTCGAGGTTCCAGCCTAGGCAGGTTTGGTATGTGCTGCAGCACGTCGACACAAAAAGGGCTCCCCTTAAAGACCTCCCCTTAAAGACCTCCCCATTGTGTTATGTGTGTGACTCTAGTGCCACATGGTGGAAGGGAATAGCATGCAAAGAACACATATTATCAACCCAGGGAGAAAAAGAGATACCTTCACCCTATCCCCTGTAACCTCTCAATTTGAGAAGTTTGGTCTTTAGCCAGTCTACCCATTTTAAGGCTGAGGAGTTAGGCTATTGGCTAATTCTCTTCTGTTTCGAGGCCTAGGAGTTTAGCTTTTGTCCAGTCCTCTTCTGTTTCGAGGCCTAGGAGTTTAGCTTTTGTCCAGTCCTCTTCTGTTTCGAGGCCTAGGAGTTTAGCATTTGACCAGTCCTCTTCTGTTTCGAGACCTGAGGAGTTCAGCTGTTGGCCGGCCCTCTTCTGTGTTGAAGCCTGAGAAGTTCGGTTGTTAGCTAGTACTCTTCTGTGCCGAAGCCCGAGGAGATCAGTTATTAGTTGGTCCTCTTCTGTTTCAAGGCTGAGGAGTTTAGCCCTTGGCCAATCCTCTTCTCCATCAAGGCCTGAGGAGATCAGTTATTAGTCAGTCCAATTCTGTTTCACATTTCTCTGTTTTCGACGGTATTCTTCTGCTTCAGGGCCCAAGGAGTTCGACTGTTAGCTAGTTCTCTTCAGTTTCGATACCATAGACATTTGGCTATTAGAAGAGGACCAGCTGTTTTGAGGCAAAAGGATTTCGCTGTTAGCCAGTCCTCTTCCGTTTCAAGGCCCAAGAAGTCTTGTTGTTAGCAGGTTCTCCTGTGTTTCAAGGCTAAGGAGTTCTGTTCTTGGCTTGTCCTCCCTATTTTGAAGCTGAGAGTTCTGTTCTTGGCTGGTCCTCCCTATTTTGAAGCTGAGAGTTCTGTTCTTGGCTGGTCCTCCCTATCTTGAGGCTGAGGAGTTCGATTCTTGGCTGGTCCTCCCTATTTTGAGGCTGAGTAGTTCAATTCTTGGCTGGTCCTCCCTATTTTGAGGCTGAGTAGGTCCTCCCTATTTCGAGGCTGAGGAGTTTGACTCTTGGCTGGTTCTCCCTATTTTGAGGCTGAGGAGTTCGACTCTTGGCTGGTCCTCCCTATTTCGAGGCTGAGGAGTTCGACTCTTGGCTGGTCCTCCCTATTTTGAGGCTGAGGAGTTCTGTTCTTAGCTGGTCTTCCCTATTTTGAGACTGAGAGGTTCTGTTCTTGGCTGGTTCTTCGTATTTCGAGGCTGAGAGGTTCTGTTCTTAGCTGGTCCTCCCTATTTCGAAGCTAAGGCATTTGGCTGTTGATTGGTCCTCTCCAATTTCCCTGTATCTCCAAGCACTTGATTTTGCTATTCTTTGCCTAACTGTAAGCTGCACAGTGACTTTAACTGATTGCTTTACTATGTTTAACCCTTCATTAGCTGCATGCTTTAAAAAGCTTGAGCTTCCAGCACTTATTTTTTTCTCATTTTTCTGATTATGCACTTATTATTCTGTAATGTCTTCAGGCTTTTTGGCTTTAAGTTAATTTCCATGTTATTATTCTATGAGACTAAATAACATTTTTGAAGTCTATCTCTTATTGGTTTGGGTAATATCAGTATGTACTGTATAAAACTTTTTATTACTTCATCTACGGCTGTACAGGGTTGTTTGTGACTATGACTGGTAATACCATCATTTGTACATTGTCTTTTGTCCTTTTTACTTTGTTGTTATTTTTCTGATTGCAAGTTTTTGATGTAACAGGATTTGGAAGTAAAGCTACGATATGATAATACACTGAGGCTGTTCGAAGTTTTTATCTCTCAGCACTGGAGCCTCCTGTGTTGGGCTGCATAACCAGTGCCTGTTAAGTGTCCTGATGACCTAATCAAACTCAGTGCAGTAAGTATCTGTCATTTTGTGGCAAACACACACAGCCTTGACCTCGTCTTCCCTCCTTCATAAGCATTGTGGATTTGAAATGCTGCCTGAAATGTGGACTTTACAAAACCCTTCACAACACACTTTTTCAACTACAAATACATATCTTTATTTAGATATTTACAAAGGCCCATTTCTACGGTGCTTTCAAAGGGCGCATATGTGTTACTGGCAGCTACCTGGTGATCCTTGGACTTATATCTTTTTTTTAAGGACAGTTTTACAATACACTATTTAGTTTCTACATTTGCAGGAAGTGGGATTTAGGTGATTTCCTTGTGGCATCCATCTCTTCAGAAGGTGCCTGTGCCGGACGTGCTCTAAAGATGGTCTCGAACCGAAGGCAGTCGGCCCGCTCACCCCTCCCGCCCTACTTGCCTGCTCCAAGCCAAAGCTCAGCCTGCACTAATGAAAACAGATGAAGCCCAGATGAAGCGCTTGCCGACATTAAGGAAGCCATCCATCACAGCTTGCCTGCAGCCATGGAGCACCTTGCTCCGTTCCTCTTCTGCTATAAAGCCGTCACTGAAGAGCCCTTGGATTCCAGCAGCACGTCTTAAATGCTTCACATCCAGGTACCGACCCTCCCGTCACTAACTGCACTGAGTTCCTGAGAAAAGCTGGCGGGCTGGAATAGCTACATAGATAGAGGAGTCTTTATGGCAAACAGCTCATCTTTTCATTTTCCGTGGGCTGTTGCTTATATGAAGCCCACCACCACGATTTCCTTGTATTGAATTCTGTCCACTGACCCCTGGTGGACAGGGGGTCTCATTACACATACTTCCAACTGTTTGTTTAATCACAGCATGTAGCTCTCTGGGCTACTCTGTGAACTATGCTTGACACGTTTGTAGCTGAGGTGACAGACTCCTGAACAGGTCAGCAATTAACACCTAGCGTCGCTGGAGTGGCCTTTCTCAAAGACAGGAGGGCCTGACACTCACACTGGCCCACAGATACATTTGGCTATTTCCTTACACATAAGATTTTCTTATCTTTTCTCAAACAGCAGATTGTTTGATGATGTTCAGCAATCTAGTTTGAGACCAGTAGAATTACATCTTCCTGGCCTCACCAGCAGCAAACTAGAGAACCAAATACCCAGAGAACAGCACAAAGCACTTTTCAAGACAATGAAATCGCTAAATACAACTAAATAAATAAAGCTTGATCTGGTTCGTATTTATGGCCCTTTTGACATCATAGCAGCAGTTATGGACCCGCCCTCGTATGTCTCAGATACCCACACATGTCGTGATGTCAGGAGTTGTGCTAGTACTGCCTGTGCCAAGGCTGTGTCACCCACTCAAGGTGTTTCTGGAAATCTGCTACCCTCCTGTGCTGGCAGGTCAGCTTGGCGTGGGGTCCTCTGTGTGTCTTCGCCAGGCCGGAGGACAAGGTCTCCACCAGCCTCTCCACAGCTGTGATCTCTGCCACGCGTCGCCCAGGCCGTGGGAACAGATGCGATAAGAACGGAAGCAGCAGGTTTAATTTTAGCCAGCAGCCATATCGCCCTCCCACGCTGTCCTTGGCAAAGACCAGCATGGCTGAGCACCTTTAGCTGCTTTTACAGCGTTCCACAGCCTGGCGGCGGGTCATGTGAAGGTACCTGCACCTTTAGCTGCTTTTACAGCATTCCACAGCCTGGCCGCGGGGTCGTGTGAAGATACCCGCGCCTTTAGCTGCTTTTACAGTGTTCCACAGCCTGGCGGCGGGTCGTGTGAACGTACCTGCGCCTTTAGCTGCTTTTACAGCGTTCCACAGCCTGGCCACGGGGTCGTGTGAACGTACCCGCGCCTTTAGCTGCTTTTACAGCGTTCCACAGCCTGGCCACGGGGTCGTGTGAACGTACCCGCGCCTTTAGCTGCTT
>JAOYFF010000015.1:5120902-5134816 GCA_025773925.1 Cryptomyrus ogoouensis | reverse complement strand
CATGAAAGATATGCCCTCACTTACTGGTTTCTATCTTGTCCCAGTCTCCTCGCTTTGCGGCGGGCGGGGGGGGGGGGGGGGGGCGGGTGGGGGGGGGGGGGGGGGGGGGGGGGGTTTGGTATTATACTTCTGACTGGGGGGTATGGTATTGTACTCCATGCCTTCCAGGAGTGGGGTGCATGCATAAAATCTGTTTGCTCCATGGAACTGTGCATAACTACAAGGCCGGCTCCTGTCCCGGAGCCAGGGTCCCCCATCACCTTTTACAATGGTGTCCCAGTGCAGTGGACACAAAGAAATGGAAGATCGGTCATCGCTATCGGCATGAACGGCACGTGAAATTCTCATAACTGCCATGAAACAGGCTGCGAGTTTCTGAACTGGTGTCAGGCGTTTTATCTGCTTACCAGACATTCAAGGACATTTGCAAGGCTCACGGTGAATAAAAACACTGCGGCTCGGGCTCCGAGCGCGGGTTCAGGTGAAACATCTCGCTGAAGGGCAGAGCGTGCCCCACCTGGGATTTTCGTGTAGCTGTAGAACAGCACTACAGGTGAACGGGTCACACTGTACCTCTTTGTTTGTGTCGGACTGGCTTCTGGGACGAATCCAGGAGCTTGTGTTTGGTCGGCTGGATTTGCCCGTCGGTCCTAGTGGCCAGAGAGAAAAACACATGAACCCCTTACACTTCACATGCAGAACAAACACACACAGCAGATACATTAAACTGGACAAGAAGAATTAAAAATTAAGTTTACACTTGAAATGCAAACCTGATAAGCTCTAAAATATGATTACATTTTAGTGATTTGATTAAACAGAATAATGGTTCATGTTCATTTAATGCATGAGCCCAAAGACAGCAGGTGCCTGGCCTTGATTGATAAGTCATGTAACATTTAGGAGAGGCTTGCGGAGGAGAGCAGTGTTCCGTCTTCTGGGACAGTAGAGCAGTAGTCCCTCATTCGGGACAGAAGACAATATACTTCTTGGGGGTTATAACTTCATATGTGAGGAACAAAGGAGCACAATCCGCTTCCCCAGAAGAACAGCATGAGGAGGCCAAGCGGGATGGCAGTTCATCTGGGTGGCAGTAGGACGCCTCTCAGGCCTTCAGGCCTGGCAAGGTCTGGGAAACTTCCTAAGGAGGCGGTCCTGCAGCCAGGGCCTGGATCACAGCCACGAGCTACAGGCCACACCTTCTCCACACGGAGGTAGGCCTGTCCCTCTAACTTGGGGGGGGTGGGCGACCCGCTCATGAGATTAACCACAAGCAGCTGTCGCAAAGCCGGAACACTTAATACTGAGCCCCACAAGGGCACGGGTGGGGGTGCTGGGGGGGCAGCGACGGCCACATCTTCTCTACCTGTGACCTTTGGCCAGCTGAACAGACGGCTGGGAGAAGGAGCAGAAGGTAGGTACACAGCAGGTCCAGCATGTGCCACGGGGCGGCTGTTCGGCACCCTCACATTAGCTACGCACAAGGCCGTACCCCCTACTAAGCCCCTCCCACAGACGTGGCTCTACCCATAACAGAAAATCAATACAACAGTCCTGTGAAGATGCCAAAGGACTTTCTACAAGCCCCAGGGGGTCCTGATGCACTAAACCATGCGTACCAGGCCCTGATGCGTCCCGCCCCCAAAGCCTCTGGCAGGCCGGCCAACAGCCACTCAGGGTTTGGCCCTCAGCCCGTCTGTGTCTCACTAAACAGACATGGAGAGCTGCCATCGGACAAGGAGCGTGCCATCAGAAGGGCAGGACTGGCGGGGGGGGGGTTGACCCCCCTGTACCAATCCACCAGCGTCCACTGATTAAGTGAAGGTCAGGGCTGTTCATTCCACATCTGCAGGGGCTCCTCTGGCTATGCCGGACTGCCGGGCGGGACACTTTTAAATGAATAATAGGATACAAAATGAATAATTCATGGAGATTAAAACACATTTGTACCGCGTGCGTGCGTGCTAGGGTGGGGTGAAAAAATCTAAATTTCCAATAGCAATTTCCGCGTCTCTGTCTATCTGTCTGTGTCTGCGTGTGTATCTGTGTGTATGTGTCTGTCTGTGTGTCTCAGTGTGTTGCTGTGTGTGTGTGTCTGTGTACCTGTTTTTGTACCTTTCACAGTTATTTCACTGATTCCCGTAGTGAGGCACCACATTAATATAAAAGTTCTTTATTCCTGGGACGGTATTATGTGAAATATTTAATTTGTAAGACATGCGATCTGGTGGCCCTGCTCGGGGAACGTCACCGCTCCCGTTACATGCATCTCTACAGATGCACAGCTCGTTTGGATGGGGGGGGCGCCGTGTCAGGTGTCTGGGTGGGCCGTGTGGGGGTACCGCCGCCTGCCCATGGAGTGCAATGCGGACTGGGGGCCATAAAACGGGAGAGATGAGCAGGCGATGAGAGGAGCGCTGACCTCCTCGCTGTGGGAGACTGACTGGCCAGCAGGGGGCTGTGTGCGATTGGAGAGCAATGGAAACTGAGGACATGGAAACAGGCCGTGGTCACCTGCTTCTGATAGGTCAGTGTGGAGGTAAACAGCTCATAAACCAGTCAGCTGTCAGAGAGGAGACCATAAAACAGGCAGGCCAAAGGCAATCAGTGTGAATCTCAGATCTGAAATTAATGACAGTTAAAATGCTTTAACCTAAGCTGAAAGCCTGACAATGGACTTCAGTCCATAGTCCCCAGTTAAACATGCAATATATTTAAATCTGTGATGTTTTTGTATGGAGCCAGTAGGTCGAGGATCAAATACTGGACTGAGACTTCAGCCTGAAAGGCTGCTGGCTTTCAAATAAGGGTCTGTTTTAGCCCTTACTGAAAGAAGGGAAGGGGAGAGAGAGAAAGAGAGAGAGAGATGCAGACAGACAGAGAGAGAAACAGAGAGAGATAGACAGACAGAGAGAGACAGAGACAGACAGAGAGACAGACAGAGAGACAGACAGAGAAACAGACAGAGAGAGAGACAGACAGAGAGACAGGCAGAGAGAGTAACAGAGAAAGATAGACAGGCAGAGAGAGAAACAGAGAAAGATAGACAGACAGAGAGATGCAGACAGACAGAGGTAGAGAGAGAGAGACAGGCAGAGAGAGAGACAGAGAGAGACAGACAGAGAGAGAGACAGGCAGAGAGAGACAGAGACAGACAAACAGACAGACAGAGAGACAGAGGTGGGACCTTCAGTACTGTCTGCATTGCTGCTTGGAGACGCACACACTGCTTCCTTATTAGCCTTCTGAATATTGGCCTTCTGGAAATGTGCCCATTATCCCACTTTTCACCTATTAATTAAGTCAAGGACAATCATTTCTGTACAATTTCAAGCGGCATCACAGACGGCTAATGGCTTTCTGCGTGAAAGCAGACTGACCTGTGGATTTTGGGCCGGTCTCAGGGGTGAAACGGCCAGCTGATTGGTATTCCTTGGTCATTATGAATGCCCTACAAAACAATATACATTAAAAATGTAAAAAAAAAAAAAAAAAAAAGCCAATATACTGTGTCCATACATTCATTTCCCTGACTACACTGGTATAAAAAATGCTAATTCAGCTATCAATTCTCTATTAATCAAATGATTGTAATACAGTAACCATATGAACACTGTTTCTGGCCTCATCGACATGACCTGCCATTTTAAATGGGGGAATATGGAATTAAAATCATCCAGAGTGCTGTGTAACATTCTAATAGCATTCCTTGTCAGCATGCCCCTCTGGCAGGACGCAGGTGTTAGTTCACATATCCTCCCGGTTCCTTCTTTGTCTGCACCCTGCGCCATGCAGCAGTGCTGGCCGCCTGCGATCCGCAGGTAAAGGAGTCACTTTTTATGCAGAAAAGCTGCCGTTTCTGGTTCACACCTTCCTGTGATGCCAATTCTCACTCCATACCTCCTAAAACAATCCCAGTTTCCCAATTCGATCTTCGGGGACCTGCAGACAGTCTGTGTTTTTGCTACCTCCCAGGGAGCAAAAAGTGTGGACCGCCTGGCAGGGAGCTGGGAGGGAGTGGCTTAGGATACACTGTCCTAAAAGTAGCTGACACAGAGAATAAAACTAAAGAAGCATTAGTGAATCGTAACTAAGATGCTTAAGAGCTCTCACTGCGCGGGCTGGGGTCTGCCGCCGGGTGGGAGAGCTGGGCCGGGGCTGGACCTGCGTGGCTCCATCCAGGCTTTTGGCAGAGTAGTGCCCCCTGTAGGTGGTCGAGGCGCTGACCTGATTAAGAACGTCCCTCTCCCACGCTGAGCTCACAGCCTTCCGGATGGCTTCACACGCCCAGGGATACAAACGTGGCCCCGATCTGCTAACACGATGGCCATCTTCCGGCATCGCCGACCCCGTGTAGACAGCTTAAACCGCAAGTAGGTTCTCAGGGGCCAGACTCTGCAACCCATCTCCGGTGACCAGTGTTGATTTTTTCTGCTAGGCAACGGACAACAGAAAGCCAGAGTGACCTGCTACACTTGGCAACCTGCACCGTCAGAGCAGCTTGACTGTAAGTAAAAGCACATGGGCTTATAGTGTCCTCCACACTGGGGCTGACGGCAGCACGAGGAATACACCAGGGCATCTGTCACCTCAGTGACACGGAGCAGTCGCACAGCCAGTGAGCCAGCGAGCACACATGAAAGATGCCGGCATCTGGAGGGTCTGTGGGAGCAGAAGGTGCTGTGCTCTGACGCGGGGAAGCCGGCAGGGTCACCCCAGGAAGCCCAACGCACAGCCCCACGGTCTTTAAATGTCCTCCTCACTTTACTGCAGGGAGTCGAGTTCCTCAGGGTATCAGGAGGTGAGGAGAGACACTGGTGAGGGCTTCAGAGGTACCAGCTGGGCCGGGCAGTTTTAGCGGGGCACCCCCCGGCACGAGCGGGGAGCGGGGGCCTCCCATCTGCCGCCGGGATAATGTAGTACACCCCACCAGCACCACGTGTCGTGCGAGACGCTGAGGGGGGGCACAGCACCACCCGGCGGGTTCCTCAGAGAGTCAGCCCAGCTTGACGCCCCCCCAAAAGGCCACCGCTGCGAGGAACCTACAAAGAAAAATGTGCCGTCCGAAACAGCAGGAGGCAGCCAAGCGGCTGCGGGCCCAAACGCGGCGGTCGCCAGCTCATATCCACTTTCGGGGGCCTGACATGGACATTCCTGTCTCACTCGTAAGCGGTCGACCAGATGGGGAGTAAGCGGACACCGGGGCCCGAACCCGGGCCATCCCGACGAGCTCCAAGGAGATCTGACTCCCGGCCTGAGGTGGAAGGCCAGCGCTATGCAGGTTTACGTCCAGGCAGGTCCTCCTCAGGGCCGTCGGCTTCCAGGCAGGTCAGAAATACCCACAAGCCCTGTTCAGGATGTGAGTGAAGGACCATCAGCCAGCACTCAGAGCAGGAAGTGAAGCCAGGAGCTCTGGCTCCTCAACTCCAGCAAAGTAAAACCAAATGTGTGGAGAGCAGCGCCCCCTGCTGGAGGGCGAGTGGGGGCCCATATCACCCATTACAGCAGGGAGACAGACGGCGGGGCCCCCTGCTGGTGGACGAGTGGGGGCCCATAGCCATCGTTACGGTAGGGATACGGAGAGCAGGGCCCACTGCTGGCAGACAAGTGGGGGCCCATAGCCATCATTCTGATAGGGATATGGAGAGCGGGGCCTCCTGCTGGAGTGTAGCCCCAAAGCACGAGGGGGCCCGGATTTCTCCCTATGCCGCCGTCCAGGGTGGCATCTCTGCGAGCAGATGGAGGGGGAGGGTTGGGCAGGGTCTGGGCGGCTGGGGCACCAGGGGGGCTGTGGGAGTGTTTGATGTCTCTGTCAGTGGCCCCGGGGGGGTCAAGGTGCTGTGGCCTCCTCTCCTGTGTGCAGAACACCAGCAGTCAGGGATGTTATTACAGCCCAGGTTGCGTCTGCAGGCACCAGGCAGCCGAATCCATTTAGGCAGACGGCTCAGGCAATTAAGCTCCGGATTAAAAGTGATTCAATTTTCTGTCATGAAGAGCCCCCCAAAACCAGAAGGACTTAAGAGGCTCCGGCCATGATGGGAACGGACAGACGGCATCTGAGGGAAGGTCGCCACTCTTGGGGGGTTGGGGGGAGATCAATCTGCACTGATCTTGATTCTCCCGGCAGTGCATGCATGCGTGGTAGGGGGCTGGCAGCAGGGCTGCGCCACGACGCTACAGGATCGGATCACGACACATGGCCACCAGTGCTACACCCTCCTATGGAGCGTGATCCGAGCCCCCCCTGCCTGCGAGCAAACATGCGGCCGACTGGTGACCCCAGCTTTCGGGGCTTGCACAGGTGCTAAAGTTAGAGGCGGCTGAGTGGCTAGTGGTGGTGGGGTGTGTGGATTTCTGGGGTAATCATTTTCTAAAACATTTTCTATAAAACCTGAACTCAACGAGGTGCCTTTCGCCCCCCTATCCCACGCAGCCCTCACCTCCTTCCCAGAATTCCCTGGGAATTCTGGGAACAGCAGCCGGGGGCGGGGGCAAGCAAAAGCCATCCCTGCAGATGACAGGAGATCCATGTTTCTGTGGGACTTGGAGCAGATCTCCCATCTGGATCCAGGATCACCTTTCTGATGGACGAGCAAGCAGGACCCTAACAAGAGCCAGCCGGTAACAGTGGCGGAGACGTGGGGTTTTAATGTGTGTCTGTCACACCGCAGAGGCACAGCCACAAAGCTGAGTACGTAGCTGGAGGGACCCCGACAGCGGCCACCTCTGAAGGGCGGGGGACAGGCAGGTCATGTGGGACGCTTTGGGAGAGAGGGACACATCCAAAGCCACAGTAGCCTGATGTTAGGCCTGCCGGCCACCCTCTTACAACCAGGCCTGTCCCAGGACAGCGTGGTCCCCCCCTCCACGGTGCCACGGCCCAGCAGAAGCTAGCAAAGATGCCTTCCCGTTCCTGTCGTTCATTTTACAGCATCCGTTTACCGAAAGAAAAAGGTCCGACACACAAGGGTGCCGCTGTGAGCCTGGGTGTCCTGATGGTTCCTGATGCGGCTCTGGGCCTAAAAATCTGCAACTATTTGAGAAGCAGTAAGAGGGAATCCAGCCCCCCCCCACCCCACATCTGCAATGAAATATCGACCATGGATAAAGAAGACAGAACGTGAGACATTTGGGATTCGGCGTGGAGAAACACATGGACGGAAGCCAAAGAAGGCACCGGTGCGGTCCACACCCCCAAAGCGCCCAGCCCACACCCCCAAAGCGCCCAGTCCACACCCCCAAAGCGCCCAGTCCACACCCCCAAGGTGCCCAGTCCACACCCCCAAAGCGCCCAGCCCACACCCCCAAAGCAACCACACCTGCTGAGGCGCCCAGACCACCGGCTCATGCCACAATCACAGAGTTGCGTCGTCACGTGCCGTGAATCTAAAACGGCCACAAATAAATAGAGGAAACAGGGTGAACTCGCGGAACAAGCGCACTCTGTTTGCCCCGAAGCAGTGACAGTGGCTGCTTTGGTGGGGGAGCGCCCTGTCTGAGAGGGGAAACCCAAGCCCGGGGGGTGATCCCAGAGCGTCACGCACCGCCGCCCTGCTGACAGATTAATCCTGTAACGTTGCTGGTTACTTTTAACCCAGACTTCTCCATCACTGACAGCCATAACACGCTACACAGCTTTTAAGCCCCTTGAGCCCGAACCCAGGTCAATCAGTCGGCTCTGGTGCCCCCTAGTGTGCTTCCTTGGAATAAATGCAGGCCCTGTTTCCCGAGGTCTTAATACAGCAGCTGGCATCTGCAGGCTACAGGACACAGACAGCTCAAACAGCTATGCCTCATGGGCAAAGATACCAAACCTGGCATCAGTTCCTGGGACTGCAGGTGAAATCAACCCACATTTAATTATGCGTTTTTATCCAGACCCACATGTTATACAGTAACAGACAGACAGCCAATGAAACACTTCGCAGAGTGGGTGCCTGCATCGTCACGGCGGTGGGGAGGGACCTGCTCTCACAGCCCCAGAAGCAGAAAAAAGCTAAATATGAAAGACTTCTAGTGGAATGCAAACATTCATTCAAATTTATATAGAATTTCATTCTAACTGCTTCAGCAGCAGAGAAACATAAATATGCACATTAGCCTATGTGGGTAAATATGATGGGTCCTCTGAGATAGCAGCGGCTTGCTGCCCCCTGCTGGCTACATCAATAACACGAGCATCTCCAGTAAGACATTTGGCTGATTACAGTGATCCTGCAAAGCATAACATTTTAATATTACTTAATGTTTTATTTGCCACCTATTTCCAATAAGAATCACAAACGTCACATACTAATATGGTAAAAGCGTCTCTGGAATCTCACATGCACACAGTGTTACGGGGTCAAGGTCGTTCAGCCTTGGTACTTTTTAAAGAACACCCTTGTCCCGCCTTAACACAAGGTCTCTCGTAAAGGTTCAGGGAAAAACTGTATAAACACACATTTACCCCAAATTAAATTTATACTCTGTGAGGACTGAACATTGGGCAGTTTAATGTGATGATAATTAGTCCAAAGAAAATATCTAGTTGACTTACACCTGCACTAAACAAGCCTTTTATACTTTCACCCAAGAGGAAGAGGAGTGACCTAAGGTCTGGTAAGACTATGCCAGTGCCAACCACATGCCTGGATCGCAGCCAATCTACACTGATCCAGACTTTCACGCATGAAAAGAGTGGCTTTCTGAGCCGGAATACAGTGATGCCGCGCAGGTCTTCTGGTGCCATTTGATGGCTATGTGATTGGTGCAATGTGATTGGCTAGTTCAGAACTCTAGGAATTACGCCCTGCCCACACCCACCCATATTTTCTTAAAGGGACCACATCTTCTCAACCAACATATTTTTATGAATAAATGAATGCATGTTTTTTTTTCCTTTACGTCATTACAGTCCTCAGAGCTGCATACCTGGTGTGGCTTTTCACCTGCTTATCACAATGCTGTCCAAAGCTGGCCCTTACCAATGCTAATTTATGCAGATTTACATCTTGTCTTACACAGTCCAATATCACTGTGGGGCTTAAGGCCTGACGGGCTCAATTAGAGACCATCCTTTCATGCTCATGCTAGAACAAGAAACGGCACAGTGGGAACAGCGCTTCAATGACTCAGAAGGTCCAATCGGATCATATTCTGAAGGACATTGCAGGATCTCCAGGTCTTTTAGTGCGGTCAGCTTGGTCACCTGACAGCGTCGAGCATGAAGTCTGACTCCCCATTCACCCAATACAGGGGAGCATGTCGGCGGTCCCCGGTCCAGCAGAGGGCGCTGGCCCATCCTGCCAGTGGTATCACACCCCCCCCCCCCCCATCCTGAAACAAATGGCAAGCCAGACATGCCAGAGCGATACACGCATCACAGCACGTTTTATGGGCAGGAACACATGTTCTCCGTGTGTGCCGGATTCTGTGTGGTTAATGGAGGGCATTAACAGCCACTCAGACAGATACTAACAGCTATGTAAGGCACTGCACGCCCCCGCTTATCCACATAACAAGAGGCACTTTCCCACCAACCAAAACTACGTGTAAAAGACTGGGATAACAAATCACAGCTGCGTGCATCAGCTTAAAGCTATGTTTTTCTCCAAACCCCTCATCTAAACCTTTCTGGCCAAAATTAATCCCGAGACATGAATGAATGTCACTCCCAGGACATTATTTGGGGAAAAAATCCACGTGTTTATCTAAGGAGGACGATCAGCAGGTGTGAGTGCAGAGTCCCCGCAGTCTGCCTGCAGGCCGCACACACAGGTGCCTTACAGATCGCGCCTCCAGACTGCCAACACAGCTATCAGTTTTATTTCTGACCAAACGCTGGACTTTGTGAAGCATTAGGGCTTTTATACCGGTTCTGGGACCAGGCTGAGTGCCAGCTGGCGGCCTGTATGAGTCTAAATCCCGCTCAGCCGGATGCCAGCCTGCCAGCGCAGACCGCCTCAGCGCTGCCCTCTGCCTGTGGCACATCTGTAAGTGCATTTTTAAAAAGGCCCTGCTCCCTGCCAGCCCCCCATTCGTGCCTCACACGCCGTCTGACCTCATCTTAGCGCAGCTGGCTAATGCCCATAGTCAGCAAGTACTATATCAGCCATTAGAACACAGAGTTAGTTCAATTAAAACTGGGCCAATTAAAAACACTCCCCTGGTCACCTGACCTGCTGGTCTCCGGAGGTTGGGGGCGGGGCTTGGGTAAAGGCAGAAAAGGGCGCCACTAGCATAAGCCGCTCCACACCCCGTCAAGCGAAATCCGACCAGAACCGTCACTGGGTTGATGACACAGCACGTCAACAGCACTCCCACCTGGCATCCTGAGAGACTCCGGGGGTCAGCAGGGCCTGGGACAGGGCCACCCAGCCTAGTGTCTAAATGACTGCCCTGGGAAACAAACAAAACGCAATAATAAAAAATGTCTACATTTTAATATTAATTGAGGAGATCCTGCACTGTGCGCTACACAAGACTTCTTCGCAACCCAGCAAACAGCCACTAGAGGGCAGCATGATCTGACATGATTGGCGCAGCCTCCAATGAAAGCTGCCTGAAACACATCTCCTCAACAGAAAGGGCAAGCATGAGGCTCTCCCTGGCCCTCCCTTCGTTTGCTCCAGAAGACGCTGTCCAGGGCCTGGAGCTTGTGGTGCCGGCCGGCCGGGTCTCGACCCCCACTCCCACCGGAACATTTCTTCTTCTTCAGCTCTCACATGGCTTCTCGGTCCACTTCTCCGCCTGGTCGCCTGTCCCTAGAACACGAGGGAACACGAGCACAGCAGCATTTAAGCACAGAGCTTGGGTCAGTCTGCCCTTTTAGCTAAAACAACAGCACCCCCCTCTGGCTGGGACATTCTGGGTCAGAAACCTCACAGCTGGAAATGGAGACGTCTCACCAAAAGCACTGAACACACACAGGATGATCTACCACATAAGTGAGCACCACCTACAGGTAAGGAGAAGGTATGCAGTCATGTATATGATGTACCTAACCCTGTGCTCCAGGGGCCAATTAATGCAGAGACTATACTAGGTTACAGCCTAGGGCCCCAGGAAAATCAGGGGCCCCACCCTGCAAAACAGTGGCCATCTCAGGAAAAACTGAACAAGTAAAATTATTAAATTTCCCCGATTGGGAAATTTATCATCAGGACCACCTCCCATTAGCAAAATTTTATGACATCAATCAACCCTCCCCAGTCGGCAGCAGATTATTGACATTGTGTCATTTTTAATTCCCTCTAACTCCAGCCATGTCAGCCTAGGGCCCCCAGAGACGTCAGCCCTCGCCCTGCTGTCCCCTCACTGTTCCTGGGGACATGACCATATACGCCCTTTGCCGTTAGACACCCTGCTCAGGAAATGCGGGGCATATCCCAGAGCACCGTGAAGTGGTGTAGCCAGTGTGGCCTACAGCGGAGTCACATGTTCGGACGGTGGTCATCTGCGAGGCCGCCTAAAAACAGCAGCCAGAGCCGCTCGCCTCGCCGGGCCGCAGCACCAGGAAGGCTGAAAGCAGTGGGCCTATATATAGCCCAGCATTCCAAGAGCAGCAGCTGATTTTAAGAGCATGGGATCTCGGAGGGGTGGGGCAGTGGAAGAGCACGGCTGGGATTTTTCAGAGGAAACACCTTTATGGGGGCTTTTCCCTGGGGGGGGGGGGGGGGAATTGCCTTTTTGCGTGTTTGTGTGATGCAGCACTGCAGAATGGTGAGTTTTGAGCTTTAAATCCACCCCACCTCACCTCACCCCCCCAGGCTCGGCAATAATAAACAAACATCCCAGATCCCAGCTGCTGTGGCCATGATACCGGGAGCAGACGGCAGTCTTACTCCCACCCTGTGACGAAGACGCGCATCACCATAGCGACTCCTTCATAATGCTGATCATTGTGCGTCTCTGGTTTAAGGGGCCCGTTTCAGTACAATAACCTGTGATTCCTCACAGAATAGTCACATGCCCGATGAGCCCTTGAGCAAGGCCCTTAACCCCCCTGAAAGGCTCAAGGGGCTTTGGCTATATGTCTGACCCTGCATTCCCACCCACTCTGCATGCGAGTGTGTCTCAAAGGAGAGAAGATCGATTATGTGAAAATGAAAGAATTCCAAGGTGCCTGTACTCATAGTTGCGCAAATGGTAAATACAGTTTAATTTCAGTTTGCTGATGACGGTCTAGATGAAGGTGCTCTGGGTGATTAACACGGGCCAGTGCATGCCCACGGCGCCGTCCGTACTGTGCTCCTTTTGCTTTTTTTGAGAAACACTGTATGCAAAGAGGATGGAGTGAATCTTAACGAGCTGGACTGAGTCCTTCAGGAAGCTGAGAGGAGCGGCTGCGTTCGCGGGGGGATGTGCAGCAGGTTCAGCTTCAGAGCCAGCGGTGAGGCACACAGGGACGCCTCAACCCAGAAACATCATTAGCCGAGTCCTTCACACTCTCACATTTAAAATTTATACAGAAAGAGCAGCTTAACAGAAGTTGAACCCAGAAGAAAAGCAGCACAGACCCCTTCATGCCCAGCAGGATAAGGAGGAAGCCGAGGTACTTATTCCACAATACAATCAACTTCACACAGCTATTTTTTCCCCACTATGAAAGCCTATAGAATCATGAAGTGACCCCCCCACAACGACTTGGGAAATGACACAAGCACCTTACAGAGCTCAGCCCTGCCAACATTATTTATTATAGTGGCTAAATACGATGTGCTAACGGGCTACCCACCCTCTGCTAACGGGCTACCCACCCTCTGCTAACGGGCTACTTATCCTCTGCTAACGGGCCACCAGCCCTCTGCTAACGGGCTACCCACCCTCTGCTAACGGGCCACCAGCCCTCTGCTAACGGGCTACCCACCCTCTGCTAACGGGCTACTTACCCTCTGCTAACGGGCTACCAGCCCTCTGCTAACGGGCTACCTACCCTCTGCTAACGGGCCACCAGCCCTCTGCTAACGGGCTACCCACCCTCTGCTAACGGGCTACTTATCCTCTGCTAACGGGCCACCAGCCCTCTGCTAACAGGCTACCCACCCTCTGCTAACGGGCTCCCACCCTCTCTGTGGACAACGACGGGCGGAACGTGTTATGGAGCGCCGGTTTCTGATCTCAGCATAAACACAGACCTTGTTTGCAGTAACTATCCAGACAAAGCAAGTCACCTCCTGGCCTGAAGTCCCTGCCCATGTGCAAGTTAAAAACTTACACATAAAACAACGATATATCATGAATGTGACTGGCTTAAAGGTACAGGTGTTATCCGGCCACCCTCATCTGGGGGCTGAAACTGAATCCAAGTAAAAGCTCAGCCTTTCGGCCCCTCAGGTTTTCACGGCACATGCCTGACAGGTTTCTCACCTCAGTATATTTGTTGTTGGGATGGACCCAGGGATGCTCACACAGCAGAGCGACAGGGTCATCACTAGGAAGCCACCCCAGATTCCTTAACAACAGCCCTATAATTCAGTGAAAACTGAAGGTTACAGCCCTGCTATGGGTTTGTTCCCCCAGGTACAAACCACATTACTGTACCCCCAATGGTACAAAAATGTTCCTCAGAGTCCATTTCTGTACCTTAAAATGTATATTTACCTACAGCTAAGGTACCATCAGCAGACCCTTGAGGGTACAGCCGCAGTGATTGTACCGTCCAAGGTATAAACATTGCAACTTAATCTCCATTTCAACCAGATAATTCAGTATTGAACTCCCTGAAAAATTTACTGAATTGGAAATTACTGAAAAACACACAACGGGATGCTGGTCCAGCACAGGGCACGGGGCCGGGGTACACCCTGGACGGGATGACGGTCCATCACAGGGCACGGGCCGGGGTACACCCTGTACGGGATGCCGGTCCATCACAGGGCACGGGGCCGGGGTACACCCTGGACGGGATGCCGGTCCATCACAGGGCACGGG
>JAOYFF010000015.1:5092928-5107956 GCA_025773925.1 Cryptomyrus ogoouensis | reverse complement strand
TAGCAATCCTACAGGCGTCAGCAAGCCATCCAGGTTGCTACGGCGACTGCGGCGTAACTGGAGTATCACGTCTCATGCCAGAGCGACATGCTCACTAGTGCAGCTCTGTAAAGACACGACTACAGGGCTTTGCTGAGGCTGAGCCGCCGTGGGCAGCACAGTAAGCAGAAAGGCAGACGGGGGCCACAGCTGCACTGTCCGAGGGGTGGAGTTGGTGAGGCCGTGTTTACACTGGTGTCTCTGATGGTTGTAGTCCTTCACTTTATGCATGTCTGCTGTGTGTCCTCATTTCTCTGCGCTTTTAGCTTTAAAAACACACACGTTGACACTTTACTGTTTGAAAGTATTGTTGAAGTCTAGAGTGTTTAATTCTGAAAGTTAGATTTCTGGATTTTTTTTTTTTTTTTTGCTGTTTGTTTACCGATTTGTGCCTGAGGTCTGTTAGAATAAGGCAAAACGTATTTGCTGAAAAGAATAAAGGTTTGTTCCTCTGACTGCCTCTGTCATCCATCTGTCCAGTGCTGACACACCTGACTCTCCAAATCAAGGTGCAAGTGGCGCAGAAAAAGAATTTTTATAAAGGGATGTAACCCACATAATTACATTTGGAGAAGAACTTAGAAATGGTCAAGAAAATAAGGTTTTCTAAAGATAATTACAGTAAGAATTTTAACCTGAC
Source organism: Cryptomyrus ogoouensis (assembly GCA_025773925.1). Taxonomy (NCBI): domain Eukaryota; kingdom Metazoa; phylum Chordata; class Actinopteri; order Osteoglossiformes; family Mormyridae; genus Cryptomyrus; species Cryptomyrus ogoouensis. Next base: position 5,107,277 of record JAOYFF010000015.1, on the reverse strand, counting down.
TACAGAAAAAAAACATCTATTTGACTAAAAACAGTGATCCTGTTACTCAGATAGGTGCATTTGAAAAATGTTTTTGGTGCCCAGTCCAAACCAAACCATTGTCGGCAGTGCTCCCAGTGGAAGAGAAGATGCCAGAGTGTGTTGGGAATGCTGGGTGTGCAGCAGTATCACTCTGGTCCAGGCCAGTCATTCACAAAGACGTACTTCCCATCTCTCCTGAACATGATCCCCAGTTGTGCTTATTCATTCCAGCCTACCACATCTTGCCTGTACAATAAGAAGCATGCTCACAGTACCAGCTCCTCTAACGGACTCATGTTACAGTGTCCAGAACCGCTTATGCGTTAGACTTGGTCCACTAGCTATGAGGTCAAATTATGCTCTACCATAAAGGCTGCCTTCTCAGCATGGAGAATAAACATACAATGAATAATGTGACAACAACGGAGAAAATTACTTTTTGGGTTATAAGTTTATAGGTGTCCTCGCGGCCTCCTCCGACAAAATTAGCAGATGCAAATTTCTCCAAAGAACCTGAACCATCCAAACAGGTCTGACATCTTTCTCCACAAACTATGAGAATCTTCATCCACAACGTGGGTCAATGGCATCATTATCCGCTTCACACGAACCCGTCCTGAGGACCGCTGCTCCTTAGTGCTTAATTTCTCCTCATGTCTATTTAACTTGTGTATTCGGTTCAGTGCTCATTGGGTGCCTGTTGTAGTCCTTTTAAGGACTGTTAATAAAGAGCCTGATTTCCCCAGCAAGCAAGTCTCCATGTCTCTCTCTGCTCCCGCGATGCCTCGGTCCGCCCAGCGCCACAATACGTTTAGAAGTTATTCAAAAGACTTCCATCTTGATCTATGATGCTTCCGATCTGCAGGAATTTCATGATGTCAGAGGCTGGGAATATGTATCTCCGATCAACTAATGGAGAAGAGCACTGCTGCCACCCTGGAAGAACACTCCCTATCTTATGATGACAGCAGTTGACCTTGAAATTGGGGCTGAGCTGAGCTTGTAGCTCAGGTTCAGGATGGGAACCTACCCTGTGGAATAATATAAAATAACGACTACACTATTAACAATACATTAACTGAATACGCAGTGTGTTTACTTTGTGCGTGAATACTTTGTGCATACAGTGTGAGCACTGTGTGAAATAATGTTATTTCCCTGCTACGCCTGTAAGGCCTCGACACAGCAGGCTGACATGGGTGTTGCACTCAGTGTTTACCTCCTTTGCCTGGCTACTCAGACACCCAGCCAACTTTCTCATGAACGTCGTCTTACCAGTTCCGTAAAGACACCGCGGTCATAAACACAAATCAGGAATAATTATATATAGGAAAATACTTATGTTTGGCTGGAAGACGGCTGATTTCAAAAAGCAAGCAGAACCTTATATCTCCTTCGGCAGATCTGATACAGCTCAGCTGCATTTCATTGGTGTAGTAACATAAATAAGACGTGTTCTGCGTTTGTCTCGCGGATGTTGGTAAATATGCACGAAGAGTCACGGTAGCCACGTGACGATTGACAGAGTAACGCTTATAGGACTGATTGTCTTTACCTTAGTATCTCCTCATTTGATGGCATTGTCGGTATGTATTTCATGTATTAGCATTTTATCTGTTATAGTTTAAAGATATTTTAGCGTTTTGTATTTCTCGGCGTTCTCGTTTGTTTCGTCTGCTTCCGATACTTGCGGTACTTCGGCTAAACGGTAATAAGCCTTATCATTTTATAACAAGTGCTGATATATATTAATCGAAGCCGTGTTTAACTGGTATCTTTATTAATTAATGTGTGGTATATAGTGTAAACTGATTTGTATAAACAATTTCTCCCCATCTTTGTTATAATGGAGAGGGATGGAGTGGTGGCTCTGAGGCTAGGGCTCTGTGCCAGGAACTGGAAGGTTGTTGGTTCAAATTCCATGAATGCCCAGAGTGATTCTACCCCATTGGTCCCTTGAGCAAGGCCCTTAACCTGTAATTGTTTCATCCTGGGTATGACGTCAATCTACATCCAGCCCTATAAGGAGGTCCTCCAACTTACAGGGGGAATAACTTGGGGGTTGGTGGCAGGATTAACACTCCAGCCGCTGGAAAAGAACTCACTCTGGTCCATTTGGACTGGTGTGGTGTTGAGGTATCACCTGCCACATGGCTGCACTCAGGTTCTCATCCCTGAGGTGGTTTGTCATGTGTTGGGTGTGACAACACACTGTAATCATGATCCTTTCCTCTTTGTGATAACAGGTTTATCAATGGTGAATTAATAAACCTGTTATAATTTGTATTTTTTGTCTCTTTTTTTAAGTTTCACTTTATCTTAATAAATCAGGTTTTAAACACACTTGGTTTGTTGACTGCGGGAAGTATTTTAGCTGCTGTCAAGCTGCACCACGGGACATAGTGCAGTGAGGACAGAACGAAGGTAAAACATCAAAAAAGGTGAGGTTAACTACAGATCTCACAATAGCACCTCAAACTTCCTCCTAGAGTGACCAGTTCACCACACGGAAACATGTTACATGTACAGCGACCAAAAACAAATATTATGCAACTTATTTTATTTTTAATGTACTGTGTACATTATCTATTTTTCCATATAATCTCCCCCGTAATCAAAAGGGCCGGGCTACTCGCCCACTGGCTATGACATCATTAGTTAAGACGGGGCGGAAATGACGAAACGGCCGCGGAACCGGAAAGCTGGCCATGCTATTAGCTTGCTACCTAACGGCTGCTGTTTAGCTGAGCTTGTTAGCGTGATAGCAGCGGTTGTGCGGATGTCCGCGTTGTCTGTCTGCGACGGTTGAATATCAGCGACTTTTCAGGTCAGCTTGTTGCTTTTATGCATACTGTTATTGGGTAGGAAGTAGCAGACTGCATATAATAGCCTGTTTTACTTACCAAATGTGTGTATATATTCCAGCTGGCATGTTGCGGTGTAATTGCGGTTTACTGTGTACCTAGCTGATTTATCTAATTAGTGTACGATAGTAATCAGGTAATCTGAAGCGTAGTAAAAACGCGTATATTCTCGTATGTTGGTAGCACTGAACAAAAGTTTGTAAGCACGGCAGCTGCAGGCAGGTTACTCACTTTAAATGATGCACGTTCTCGTTTTACTGAATAGGGTGAAAAGTTTTTGTCGTCCCGCTACATTTACATTTATTTTAAATGATGTTTCCCTGTCCCGGGAAAGGTGACTGTTTCCTGGTACTGCAGCTGAATTCTCATTGAAAATTTAAACCTGAGTTCAACTTCAGTTAATTATAAAGTACCTTTTTATAAATTATATTGCATTGCATAATAGTGTAATGCAATAGCTGTTGAGTGATGAGGTTGTCCGTCTTATTTACTTGGCAGCTAACAATAGCTACTGGTTAATTACTCCCGGATCTCTTTATTTGATGGCATCACGACACATTTATTATTATTATTATTATTATTATTATTATTATTATTTGCAGATCTAGGATGGTGATGGCTGCGGTGAGTTGAAGAGCAGGACCGGTGTATATAAATGACAACAGTAGGAAAGACCCCCCCTGGGGCCGACCCAAAACAGCTGGAGCGTACTGGGACCGTGAGGGAAATTGGATCCCAGGCTGTGTGGTCGCTGTCCTCCTGCAAGCCAGGTGCGTGAGGCACTCAGCAGGTGGTAATGCATGTGTTCCTGAATCAGCCCTTGAGTTCCCGCAACTGGTAATGGAACAGGTTTTCTGACAGGCACTGTGAATACGCCCCTAAAGCGAGGTCCTCACAGACATGCCGAAGCCCTCGGGTCGTGCTCCTCTGCTCAGCTCTGGTTTTTTGCAGGGTTTGGCGTCGATCAGCTTCGTGACGACAACCTGGAGACCTACTGGCAGTCTGACGGTTCACAGCCGCACCTGGTCAACATCCAGTTCAGGTGTGGTGGGTCTGGGCATCAGTCTCTGTGACAGGGCTGTTTTTTTGCTCTTAATCTTGTAGGGAACTGGGATTTTTTAAAAACCTTTTGAAGTGGTAATGCTGGTGTACGTCTTAGAATGGTATTTAATGTGAGTTGATTCAGTTGTTTTGTGGTTTCTGAAACAATTTTTGGCTTTTTGTGTCTGGTTTGACGTCAGTCAATTGGGCAAAGTGATGCAGAATTGCCTATGCTAAAATGAACTTGGGTGGATGCTGTGATCTGAATTCCTTGAAGCGCTATATTCATTATTTTTAGTCAGCATTTTGGCTTTGAGATCGTCGTGGTGTTTTTGCAGTGAGGTTTCACTGCTCGCCAGCCAGATAATGAATGGGGTTCAGTGTAATTCAGCTTTTATGGAAAGGAATAAAATGAAACTAACCATGCAATCAGTGCTGGGCTTAAAGGCAGCCATCCCATAAAAGAGATGACTCTTATCCGTTACAGAAAGCCACGCAGTAATGAACAGAGTCTTTATATGTTTAGCACTGGTTTGAACCACAAAGATGATTTCTTAAATATGATTCCAGGAGGAAAACAACAGTGAAGATGCTTTGTATATATGCTGATTACAAATCTGATGAGAGCTACACACCCAGCAAGATCTCTGTCCGCGTCGGACACAATTTTCACAATCTTCAGGAGATCAGGGTAAGGATGCTTATTCTAGTTTGTGCTGCTGCATGCTGCCCTGGAAGGCAGGAATCCCTAAGTTTTTCCGTCTTGTGCTGTAATTTAAAATTTTTAATGACTATACACTAGAGGTCAGTCTTGCTTCACAGAAGCACCTACTCGGATAGAAACCCCTTAAATTTTCTAGCTGTTCTGTTATAATGGTTGATCTTTGTTGCGGGAGAGGCTCACACCTGAATTATGTTTAACGATTACTCCGGTGCCTCGTCTCTGCTAGGCCTTGCAGCGATAGTTATGTTGTCACGGAGATGGCAGGGTGATCTTGGAGTGGGAAAGTCGGCAGCTGTCTCCGTACCTGGCGACGGCAGTCACGCTGTGGTGCAGCTTAGTCTGGCCCCCAATTAAAATGGCTGCAGGCTGTGTTATCCCAGCATGATCTGCAGCGGTTCAGGCCCCGGCTCATGTTTGTGCTAACTTATCCACCTTATCATGGGCAGAATTCCCTGCTTTTGCCCTGTACTTGTACTTTTAAAATATGTGTAATTGGGTCCTGTTTCCCTCTTTGCGGTAGTATTGTGAACAGCTTGAAGAATTTGGCCCTGGATGGTGCTGAAGTCGTAGCCAGAATCTCGAGTACAAATTGGGCCGTGTTATTGTTGCTGTTAACTCCTTTGAGGCGTGGCTGTCTGCTGAGGGCTTAAAAATGATCAGACCACTGACCTAAAGAATAAATTTAAGAATGCATTTAAATTTTATCTGGCCAAAAAGAGGATGATTATTTTACCCTTGAAGCAGAGTAAGGACCTCATTCTTTGCCAGAACTACGGTCTTGATGACTGAATTTGTGAAAGCGGTGATGGAGTAGCATTCCAAAAGAGATTAGATCTGGAGTGTTTGCTGTCCTCCAGGGAATAATCCAGGATGACAGGGAACGATGCCGGGTAGAGTCTCGGATAGGCTGGATATCCTTCATGCGGTGTGAATTTTAGGCATGATGCAGAATCTGTTTTTATTTTTTTTATTTTTTTTTTTTATTTATTAATTAGAGGAAGTTTTTTTTTAATGAGGTTGATGTTTTGGAGATAAGCTGATTCATTTAATGTTTCAAATGCTTTGATGCTTTGCAAGAAAGACAGATTTTACAACTGGAACTCACAAACAGGCGATGTGAGAATGCAATTCTAAAAGCTGACACCAGGGTTAAGGAGACTGTCCTTTAGTGGGACCTGTGAGGCTCGCTGAGGTCCCTTCAGCATTTGGGGGAGACTCAGTGCTGGGCTAATATGCAAACAGAGAGGCATCGTTAATAATGCTAAGAATTTTTATTGCTCACAGGGGAAAATTGTGTGTACAGTAGCATGGTACATAGAGCACAGTTAACATGCACTTTCTCTTACACTATATGTAAGCCAGTATATGGAGTAGGACTGCATGATGTCACGTCGCGATTGTATGGCCTATGCGCATTAATAACCAGGGCTTTAGATAACGGGCAAAACATCTGTTCGGATGCCAGTGTTTTGGTACTATACAGATGTTTCCTTAGGCCCACAATTTGTTAAGCAGATTAGTAATGTGCCTAAAATATTGATAAAGGCATATTGTGATGCCCAAAATTTAGTAATCTGTACAAATTCAGCGTATCCTTATGTTTAATAAACGAAACGTGTCGGACTTTAAACTGCAAATAGTACCACCACACCACTACCTGATTTTTCCACAATATCTCCTCCTTTAAAAGATGCTGTGGTTGTTGATCTGTCCCTTGCTTCACCGCCACTTCAGTGCTTATCGCTTCCGTGATTCACCAAAACGGTAGCATATGGCGCTCCGCTAAGTGAATTTAATAAACGTGATTATCCGCTGAATTTATACAGATTGCTAGTTTTTTTGCGTCGCATTGCAATATCTCATTAATATTTTAGGCGTAATACTAATCTGTTTACCAGATTGTGGACGTAAGTAAACATCTGCATAGTACCGAAAAGCCGGCATCTGAAGCCCTGGCGATTATTGCGTGTGCCATATATTCGCGAGTACGGCGTAATGTGATGTCGTGCAGACCTTATACGGAGCGTAAACATGTAAATGTGGTGCCGACAAATTAAGAAGTGCAACAGAATATTGAGGAAATAAAAAAATTAACGGGTTCGTTTGGTGGTTGAAATGATTATTCTCTGGAATTAAAGTAAATTTGTACCACAGTGTGACAGGATTTAGTCATTGTAGCCACGGTTACTTGTTTTTGGTTTGGTGAAAGTTGCTTGGTGTGTCTGATTTGTACTGAGATTCAAAAAGACAGAGTGGAGATCCACCGTGATCGATTGGTTTGCTGAGCAGCTAAGCTAGACATCTGACCAGAACGCAAAAGGCATCTTCGTTTGGGCTGGAGCAGCGAGGACAGTGCGGGGAACTTCGTCTTTGCGGTTTCACAGTTCGCTGCATGTGTTTGAAAGCTGTTCTTTCAGCGTTGTGTGCGGTAGGCCGTAACACCCTCTCCTATGTTGAAGTTGGCCCCCAATCCTCGCCAGAGTCGCCCCCTCGGTGGCCTGGAAAATGTTAATAGCGTGTTAAATTAAAAGCTGAGATCTGTATTAAATTCCCAAACAGGCAACGTGAGAATGTGATTCTAAACACACAGATCGGATTTGCATATTATTTATTGTGTTCCTCCTTGACGTAGCCCATGAAAATCCTAACGTCTGTGACCATATGTGGGCGCTTCAATGCCCCCTCCCGCTGCCTTCTGTGTCCCAGCACTTAGCAGTAAATATTTAGATTTTTTATAAATAAACCAGATTCTGGTAAGGATTACACTCGGCGTGCTGTGAGGTCCTTACATAAAAGCCTTCAAGAACGTTTTTTTATCTGAAATGTTTTCTATTTAGCCTTGTGAGGAAATTGAAAGACAGAAGGCAAGTTCCTCTTTTTAAAATTATTTTTCTAGGATACATTTGGTATTTTGGTAAGATTTCCGTAAGACTTATGGTAAGTTTTCTGTAAGCTGTCTTGTTAGCAGTTTGTGTTAGGGTCTCTCTCACGCCTGAATGGGGAGTCGTTCGGCTTGCTGCCCCCTTGACCTCACACGCTGGCGTCTGGTCCCCGACGAGCCACACCCACTTTCTCCGACGTCTCGGAGCTAATAGCAGCTCATGCGAGCTTGTCCCACATGGCTTGGCTGGTCATTTGCCCTCCTGGTCTGAAGTACACCCTCTGTCTCTCTCTTTCGGCCCCTGTAGCAGTTAGAAATGGTGGAGCCCAGTGGATGGATACACATCCCATTGCTGAATCTGGCCAACAGCCCCATCCGAACCTTCATGATCCAGATCGCAGTGCTGGCCAATCACCAGAACGGGCGCGACACGCACATGCGGCAGATCAAGGTCTACACGCCCGTGGAGGAGACCTCCATCGGCAAGTTCCCACGATGCACCACTGTGGACTTCATGATGTACCGCACCATCAGATGATGCCGTCACCGTAGCGACCACGTCCCTTCGTTAATGTCTTTATTTTGTAATTAAACTGTCTGAAGTTCAGACATTACTGTGCCAACAGCTGTCTCTGTTAAGGCTGCCTTTGATTCTTAGACTTTTACCAAGTTATTACTGTGTAACTAGATTAAAGTAATTCAGAAATGTTTGTCTTTAGTCGTCCTCTTTTTGTGGTCTCCCTCGATATCTGGAGGACAGCAGTTCAATTTATTTTGATATATAGCGCCTTTCACAACGAAGTCACCCCAGGGTGCTTAACATGGGTGTGTTGTAATACATTACTGAATTTATACAAAATGAGGGAAAAGGGAAGACAAAGAAATAATGAAAACAAGCCAGATGCCAACGGAGGAAATTGACCAAAAACTCCCAAGCAGGCAGGCAAAAAACCTTTGGGGGTCCATGGCTTGATTAGAGTGTAGAGAAAAGCCAGCAGTATCAGCTGGTGGGGGTTTGGCAGCAGTCTATCCAGCAGATGTCAGTATTTAATCAGGAACATCTTGGGTTGGGGGAGAGGGGATCCCTGTCCAGGCATTGGGTGGAGGGGGGTCCTGGGGGTGCCTGAGCACCTGCCCGTTTCGCCGAACTGTTTGATGTGATCTTGTCCCTGAGCTTTAAAGACGCTGAGTGTCCAGTTTTTAACCTTCGTGCACCTGCCCTTAAAACGTCTCCGCACAGCCCAGCTGTGGTCGAATATGAAATCTGACTGATGTTTAGAAATGAACCTGCAGTAGGTTTGTCTTACTGATGCTGTGGGCTTCTGTGGGTTTGAACATGCGGCGTTTTCTGGGACGAGAATCCTGCTGAATCCTGCTGTAGTTGTCAGAAGGGGCCGTGCGCTCTGTGATATTTGGTTACTGGCTCTTCCTTCCTCAAGCGACCCTCCACTTCGGGAGGCAGGCCGTGACCTCCAGGGACGCCCGTGCGCAACAAGATGCCTGCTATCCCTGTTTTGAAGATTCAGAACACCTGTCCCTTGACAAAAAGGCCCATGCATTCATTACTGAGATTAGTGCCTGCTAAACACACTATCAATCCAATCAGAGGACCCCACCCATCCCAGGGGGGCCATTTGGAGTGATTTATTTCTCAGGCACAAACATAGGTTTTTGCTGGATGTCTGCTCTTTCAACTCCACGTCCTGCCAAACCTGGCCCACCACCTTGTCAGAAATTGGCCACACAGCTGCACGCGGTCAGTTAATTTACTTGTGGGAAGCAGACGTGGGCCAAACACACTGCGTGTTTATGGCTGACGAATGAAACACTATTAGATGTGTTATTAAAGGGACGGGCACCATTTCTATGCCAGAAGGCCAGTGAGGCCCCTATGCCTTTAACCCTAAAGCTTGGTTAAAAACTGGACAGTGGTCATGAGTCAATTTTAAAATGCCAGGGGTTTATAAGTGCCAGTTTTTCTAGATAGTAATATGTAAAGAAAGACTGCTCTAATGATGAGTGACGTTTTAGAAAAGCCTGCTCTAACAGTGAGTGATGTGTACAGACAGGCTCATCTAACAATGAGTGATGTGTAAAGATAGACCCCTCTAATAGTGAGGTGTGAAGAGAGCTTAGTCTAATGGTAAATGATGTGTAAACAGTCGTCTCTAACTGAGAGTGATGTGCAAAGAGAGGCTGCTCCAGCGGTGAGTGATGTGTAAACAAGTTGCTCTAATTCTGGGCATGCTGATTAATAAGGTGTGCAGGTTTCCTGTCCTGCTTGTTTGACCTTTACTGATAGGAGGGCAGGTTTACCAGGAGCAAACCAAGGGTGCTCGTGAGAATGTACCCAGGAATATAAGAGAGATGCATTAGGGACTGAAAGTGAAAATGTGGGGTGACACTGTTAAGGGGTTTGCAAATGGAGCTGAATTTCTGTGCTTTGGCAGAGACCTTTGAGCACTGTGGGTCACCAGTGTTGGTATGAGTGAATGCACATCACCTCGTTTTTTCACATCACCTCCATTGTGTGTGTGAGGGTTCTCGGCATCTGTGTTTTCGATATTTAAGAATCCAATTTTGATGAAGCGGTGCGGATACAAATCGCTCTCATGGCTTTGCATGTGCGCGATGTTTCTTCGTCTAAGAGAACGGTTTTCCATGCTTACTCTGCTCCCTCTGTGTTGAGCGCGTGCCTGTCCAGAGCGAACTCCACGCTCGTTAATTTTTGCTTCCGTGCAGATCCTGGCAGCTGCAGGCCAAAAAGAAGCTGAGGTATCTGCTACGTGTCAAAGTCTGAGCAGAATAACAACCATACAAAAAAAGGGTTTAAGATTCTTGCCAAGGATGAAGAAGTAACAGATATGTTGGACCAGAAACACTAATAAATGTGCAGTAGTGCTGAGATCTACTTTTTGTAGAGACTGTCTCTCTGTTTCTCTGCAGGTGATAGGCATGTACCACATGCCATCCTAAGACCCAGTCGATGTCCATCAAAACAGTAGCTTGATCCAAGAAGCAGTTCCATCAGTTTCTCGTGAATGGTGGTGAACTCCAGGCAGATGCTGTAAAGGTGAATGTGATACTGACCTATCTCAAGGAATGCTCCATAAATCATGTACAGAATAAGCAGTTAGCGTGAAAATTCAGGCCTTCGTGTTTCTGCACGCAATCGCATCCAAATATCGTGCTTGGTGGACCGGCCTGTGCAGGAATCCAGCTCCAGGTTCTGATATCAGTGGAACTGTGAGCCAGGACATGGTGTCCATGTGGTGCTACTAACCCTGCAGGACATCCAGTCCTAGACAGAACTAAGATCAATCTGTGTAGTTTCAAGCTGGTCAGTTTGGTTTGGGTGGAGATGGGACAAGGTGAGCCTCTTGGGTGGAGTTGTGTGGATTTACACTTGGGTTAATCCTGAGCTTATTGTCAGTATTCCCACAAAGGCCTGGGTTTCAGAGCTACTATTCATGGAGAAGTTTTTGTTGGGACTGAGAGAAAGTCTTCCGAACAGGCGAAAATAGAGACAAATACCCTCTATCTCTCTTCTAACCACTTACCCTGATCAGGAGATGGACTAATATCATGTTACGCAGTGAGAACCATAAACTGTTTTGACATTTTTTAAAACAGAGAGTGATGTGATTATTTCCACCGTTATCCTCTTCGATCACCAATGCAGGCAAAGTCACGCTTCTCGTGTAGTTTGCTGTACAGGGGTCTGGAAAATGCGCTTCCCAGCATGTCGTCAGCTTTTCAAACAGACATGTTGTGTTCCTACGTTCACCCTGGCTTTAATGGCTGGGGTTGTATTTGACCCCCAGCTGCTAACAGACACCACAGTGCAAGCCTGCCAGCCATAGCAGCTAGACCCAATCTGCATGTGAATGCAGAGCCTCTCCAGTAGCACTGTTTGGCCACACCCAGGTGGGAGTGGGGGAGTGCTCACATTATCATTTAAAGCTTTAGGTTTGTGTGATGAAAGAAATTGCATCACTTACATAAGGGACATGGAGAAGATGGATGTGCAAAACCAAAAGCCGAAGATTTCTGATGTGTATAAAAACCTGACATTAAATGAGCTGGATTTGAACTGTTCTTAACAGAACTTCGCTACCCTCACCGGCGGTGTTCACCACCACCGAGGTTTGGGGGACCCCTATATCACCACGCCATCAGGCCATCGCTGTATCGCCAGGCCATCGCTGTATCGCCAGGCCATCGCTGTATCGCCAGGCCATCGCTGTATCGCCACGCCATCGCTGTATCGCCAGGCCATCGCTGTATCGCCACGCCATCGTTATATCGCCACGCCATCGCTGTATCGCCACACCATCGCTGTATCGCCACACCATCGCTGTATCGTCACGCCATCGTTGTAACGCCAGGCAGTTTACATGAGAATTACATTCAAAATATAATGTTTGGTCGCAATAGTGACCAAGCGGCGCTTAGTAGAAGATGAGCCAGTGTAGGAATCCTGAATGAAAGCTGTGATCTCTTGACCACGCTGTCCTTTAATGTCGCCTCTAGTTTCTTCAATGCTTAAAATATTTATTCACATATATTCAAATATACTGTACACCGCGTATGTCTTTAATCCAACACTGTGATTTAAATGAGCATTAACCATTACAGGACCTTTGTTATGAGATGGATGATGAATCAGTTGCACTTTCACAAGAATATTTTCTTTTTCCTTTTTGAGAAATTTATGGCGGACAAAAAAAAACACTGTGTGGCCTGTTAGAAAAGCAGAAAATGTGTTTTGGCTAACTGGTGTCTCTGTAGTGTACGATCATGTGTGCCCTATGATTAACTAAATGAATATTAAATTAGAATTTATTTATTAAAGCATTTTCAGATTTGTTTTCTCTGTGAGGGGGACCCTGGTGGGAATTTTGGTCACCTGTATCCCCTGTCACACCCCACCCACAGTTGGCCTGTCGCCACGGGCTTGTGGAAACCTGCATGTTTCTGAAATACTGTTTTCGATGCGGGGCCTCCCCCCCATCCCTTCCAGGGGCCCTGTGGAATGTTCTCAACAGGGCACGAGGGCCACCTAAAGTCGGAGCTGTTTCCTGTGCTGGTGTTTTTGGGATCCATCTGCCAGATCCATGAGGAGCGGAAGGAGCAAGCAGTGTCCAGGAGTCTGCCAGAATTACCTGGGTTCAGTTTGACTCTGTCTCCCCATCCTACAACATCATCTACTCACATTAATCAGCCAACTATTGGACAGACGGATTAGAAGGACTTGTTTGGTCTGCTTGACCAATAATAAGGACTTGTTTGGTCTGCTTGACCAATGAGAAAGCCTTGTTTGGTCTGCTTGACCAATTAGAAAGCCTTGTTTGTTCTGCTTGATCAATGAGGCAACACTGAGGGCCTTGGCCACGTTCCTGGCAGCAGAGTCTATGGTCTAATTACGAGATTATTGCGGTAGATATTCCTGCCATGCTGATGGATTAGAAACCAACTCCCCATGCACTTATTTTATAAGCCTTGGGGGGGGGGGGGAGTCCAGATGGAAAAATAAGAGCGTGAGCACTCGAGGTGATTAGATAATGGGGGGGGGGAGGTTCTCAGTCCAGTGCGGTTTTGTCGAGTGCATCCAGTGAAGTGGAGAGTGGGCAGGACTGCGAACTGGTCACACTCGATCTGCTCTGACTCGCATCCAACCCCCAGTGCTATTCATCATCGCGGTAAAGCGAAAGCGGGCCGGCTGTGCTGACGGCTGGCGTGCCACGAGCCGGGCCGCGGGATGCGACCCACACAAGCGCGGTGTGTGGCGCCCCCCCGCTCGCTGCTCTGCAACCTCTCTGTGCTTCTTTTCCCGCTATTATTGGCGCTGGCCCCGGTGAGGTTAGCATGCTCTTCGCGGTCGTGTTTATCCAAGTGCGCTGGGCTGCTCTCTGTGAGATGGATGGCCCGATTGTTGATTGATGAGTACATCCCTGTGCTGCACTTTACCCTGAGGTCCGGGCTTTAGGGGGACGTCACAGCGAGCCTCTGGTGTCACTTGTTCCTGCGGTGGATATAAACCTGAGAAGTATTTTTTTTTGCCATTTTATATAATATTTTTGTTGCAGATGCTTTTATGTATTTTTGAGAAAGCAGGAGGACTTGGGGGTTGAATGTCTTGCTCAGGGACCCAATGGTGACATCACTCTTCCAACTCCAGGATTTGAACCAGTGACATACCGATCATGAGCGTAGCATCTTGATCCACTGTCTCTCTTTCTCATAAAGAAGTTTGCTCTTCTCACACCGGGGATTGTCACATTTTCTGGCCCTAATAACGATAGCAGCAGTCACATCCCTGTCCCGGGGGGGAGGGGAGTCCGTGATGCTTTTAGCAGGTGACTTACAGAGAGCCAGGGGTCAGAGGGACACTGCGCCGGTCCGTCCCGGTGTGAGGGGCCAGAGTGAGGAGATGCTGATGGATTCCCCAGGAAATGCCTCCGCAGGCTCCTGTACTTATGCATTTAGTGCAGGCAGGGGGCACCTTTACACACGTCCCCGCCATGAGGGGGCTTTACAGGTCCGACTCCGCAGGCCCCAAGTTGTAGGCGCTACCGGCCCCTTAAATCCCGCTTCGCAGCTGCCAGACACTGGCTGGCCTTCAGGAGCTGAAAAACCTCAGTGCTGGGGATGAGGAGATGGAGCTGCTTTTCCAGGGTGATGACAGACTGGTGTGTGCCCCCCCCCCCCCCCCCCCCCCGACCCCCCCCCCCCCAGGTTTTTACCCCCCCCCCCCCCTTTGGAGCCCCGGGGGGGGGGAGGGGGGGGGGGGGGGGGGGGGGGGGGGGGGGGGGTGG
>JAOYFF010000015.1:5059372-5073534 GCA_025773925.1 Cryptomyrus ogoouensis | reverse complement strand
AGACGGTGTACTCCACCACACGCAGAATGTGGTCGTGCTGTTTTTATGTTTTGCTCTGCCTCTAACCTGGAGACGGTATACTCCACCACACGCAGAATATGGTCGTGCGGCCCCATGGCCCAGCGCTCCTGGTTGGTGGTGTAGGAGACATAGAGCTTTCCGTTTTTCTTGTAATTGGGGTGGAATGCGAGGCTTAGGAGGCCCCTTTCATCTTCTCCCTGCAGTCAAACGAGAAACACAAAGAGCAGTGAAGTTAATTATGCTGCAGCTGGGACCCGGGGCAAGCCCTCACCTCCCATTCTCCCCCTCAGCCTCCACCGTCTCTCTCTCTCTCAGCCCAGCTCCGCTCCGCCGTTCCTAAGCGATGTCTGTGCCCTCTCTCTTCTCCCACTGAACTGGGATAACTGGGAACCAACAAAGTAATCAACAGAAAGGGACTTAAACCAGAACCAACAAAGTGACCAACGGGAATGGGCTCAAACTGGGACCAACAAAGTCAACAAAAGGAAGGAACTTAAACTGGTCAGGCTCTATGGCCCAGGAACCAAACCCACCGATCTCACCTTGATAAACGTTCACACGACATTCAGGTATTTCTATAGCTGTACACACTATGAATCTGCTAGAAGCTGAGCTCAACCTGTGCTAGAAGCCTCTGTGACACTGCGATGGAATCAGAGGGCTGGATATTGTAAGATTTATTAAAGTATAAACCACACTAAGGGCACGCGTAGGTTGCGCCGTAGTAAAACTGAAAGCGCGGCCCGGCTCAGCACAGCTGTGAGGCTGGAAGGACACCAGCTGACTTTACCACAGCTCAGCTGCACTTTTACACGCATCCCACACGGGGATATTAATCCCTAATGAAACAGTGCCGGGTAGCAGAGGCCCTGGTCACTATGCTGTCTCCAGCCCATTAACCCCGCAGGCAAACGGGGTTTCCAGAGCAGGATGACAGGGAATTAAGGAACTCAAAGAGGCTACAGTCCCAGTCCTGCAGCTCTGAAACTGGGGGAGATGTTTAAAAATGATCCATCACTGATGCTGGTCCCTCAGGTGTCTGATTTTCTGATCGAGAAGGAGCCGCAAAAGGTGAAATGAAGCCATAATCACTCACAAATGCTGCAGCTTGTAAACCCAGATTCCACATCTTCAAGCTGTGGGGGGGTCAACAAAGCAAGATGTCTCACTTAGCTGGGTCAACTTAAACCAAGTCATGATTGTCCATTAGGAATGCTCCTTACTTGAACTCCTATTGGACGATCACGACTTCTAGCTTAAGTTAACCCAGCTAACTGAGAGATCTTGCTTTGTGAAACAGCCCCCCCCCCATCTCTTATGAGAATATCATTTGATGAAGGACTGCTTATTGATCAATGACTTTACAGAGCAAAGAAAGTAGAAGCATGGTTTTTGATCACCAGGAAAGGCCTAAAATTAGCATTAGTATAACCTTGACTAGTTGGCCGTTTGGATGTATAATACGTTAAATCACAGTCTATCACAGCAGTATTTCTCAGTTAGCATCAGTATCACAGCAGTATTTCTCAGTTAGCATCAGTATTGCTGCAACTGTTTGGACCTTTCAGTGTTTAATGCATTAAATTGCACGGCCACTTCACTTCAGGTGCTTTTATTATGAAGCAGTTTCTCGTGGACGGACGCCTTTCACGTGAGCTCTTGCCTTCGTGCCCGCCTGCACCAGCTTGTGGATGTCCAGAAATGGCTCTCTGATGAGCACTTTGCTGGGGGTGAGAATGCGGACGACACCTTCCTTCTCGAGGATGAAGAGCCGCTGGGAGCTGTCCCCGCAGTGCACTGCCCCCACGGGCTGCTGCAGGCCCCCCGCCACCTCCAGGGCACAATAACAGCTGTCTTTGTGTTTCCTGGCAAAAAACAGCACGGAGGGAAATGATGAGAAGCGGGCAGGTGGTCACCAAGAGGATCATCCAGTCAAGGTCATTTCTGGGGTCTAAACTAGGATGCCCACAGTTCCTATTAGACACATAATATTGATTTTCATCAGTTTTAAATCTATGTATTTTATTTGCATAATGTACCGATATTAAGTTTGGACATATACTACAAGGACCTGACCTCATTCCAGTTTCTGTACTCAGGAGTCAGGGCCAACTTAGTCAAGAACAAGTAAATACATCATACCTCAGAAACAGAGCCTGGTCCAAACAAGACAAGGAAGTTTCGCATGTTTTAGAAACGCCCAGTGCGTTCAAGTTCACTCGACGTCATGTGGCATCACTAAATGCCTTTTAGCAATAGTCTAATATGATTAAAAAGCCTGTCCTAGGATTGCCAGTGAAGGCCTCGATGAGAATCACATGGTGAGACCTGTCTTCACAGCCAGACAAGGACAGATTTTTATACACCAATGAACTGAAGAGAGAGGAATTTCAGTCCGTCATCGTCTTGGCTTCTGTGCCCCCTTTACACGAACCCAAATTGGAAACACACACTAACATTTTGTAATAGAAAAGGATTCAAGATTTCCCAGGATATCATCTTCTGCCTGAAGTGAATCTTTATATCTGAGCCACTGGGGTCTTTGCATCGGTCTGTAAGATACCACAACCCTGCAAGGCCCTCAGTGAGGCAGACCGGCTCATTCAAGGATCCCATACAAAGCATTACTGCCAAAAACCCTGCAAATGCTAAAGACACTTTAATCAGCCCTTGAGGAACAAACACCAGAACAGTCCATTGTGTGACCTAGAAGCCATAAATATGCTCAGTTTTACAGATATGCTTTCAAATCGAACTAAATTTATAAACATGGATTTAGATGAACCTGTTAAAATCTTCCTTCTGTTCATAGTCATCCGTCAGGTCTAAGTAGTTGGAGGATGGCCCACGGGTTTGTCTTCTATGGAAATCCGGAAAGCACAGGCTGTTGCCTCCGGTTCCATAGTACTGGCAAAACTCATCCACGTCAGCTTGGAACAGCTCTAAGGAGAGAAAAAAGAAAATCAAATGATTAAAATTGCGCCAGTGCAGAACGGACTTCGAAGACATCCCAT
The DNA here is from genome assembly GCA_025773925.1 of Cryptomyrus ogoouensis. Lineage (NCBI taxonomy): Eukaryota > Metazoa > Chordata > Actinopteri > Osteoglossiformes > Mormyridae > Cryptomyrus > Cryptomyrus ogoouensis. The sequence continues at coordinate 5,070,499 of JAOYFF010000015.1, read as the reverse complement.
AGGTCTGTGCTGCTCAGGAGAAGCAGCCGTATCTGCTGTTTTCCGGGTTTAAGTGGTGACACTGGATCATTCGATGTCACACATTACGCATCAGACACCACACCAGACAGCGTGCAGGGGTCAGTGCACAGTTCCCACTGCAGAATGGCTGCAGTGTGCGAGGTGTATGCAGTGCTCCGTACAGCATGCAGATAACTGTCCATTAAACATTACAGCCCTCTAGACAGTCTATGTCTAAACTTACCGCAGAATATTCTAGAGTGGCTACAAGTGTGTTCCACTGGATTGATGGTCTCGAGCCCCGTTTAATGTATACTTTGTGGCTGTGGACTTGTGACTTGTGCTGTTTATGTGAGGAAGACCTTTAAAAAATGAGGCCGTTCAACCAGGCCTTCGTTAATGAGTCGGATCCACTTAACCTGCATCCTATCCATTATACATCAAAACCCTGACTTCTGGCATTGAGTCCCTGCGTGCTGTTAGAAGGCAAAATCGAGACACTGTTGTTAATTAAGGCCAAGAGATTTACATTTAGTTTATTTAGAAGATGCTTTTATCCAAAATTATCTTTTTTGAGAAAGTGGGGTCAAACAGCCCCCGGAGCAATGGGGTTTAAGGGTCTTGCTCACAGCCCCAGCAGTGACATCACCATGCCAACTTCGGGTTTCAAACCAGCAACCTTCCGATCACAGGCACAGGGCTGTGCCTCTCATTTCCTTTCACGTTCTATTAGTAGATGAAGTTCTCTCCCAACCCCACTGAATTACAGTAAGTTTTATGCTACTGACGACATACAAGAAAACAGTGGCCAAAGATAGGCTTTCATAATATCCTTCCCATCCCAGGACCGACACTGTGTGCAGACCAACGCTAATGTTATAATCCTGTCTGGTAATCTTCCAGCACAGTGTGGGTGGCCGTGCAAAGCACTTCGTATCTCGACACACTTCAGCAGTTTTATAAACACACTGACTGTAGAAAAATAAATGTGCCATTTGTCACCATGTATATATCTGCAGAGAGACTCTGCAAACATTCCCAGTCCCTGTCCTTTCAAATTCCCTGTCTCTCTGTCCCTTCACATTCCATGTCTCTGTCCCTTCACATTCCATGTCTCTCTGTCCATTCACATTCCATGTCTCTGTCCATTCACATTCCATGTCTCTGTCTATTCACATTCCATGTCTCTTTCCCTTCACATTCCATGTCTCTCTGTCCCTTCACATTCCATGTCTCTGTCCATTCACATTCCTTGTCTCTGTCCCTTCACATTCCCTGTCTCTCTGTCCCTTCACATTCCATGTCTCTGTCCCTTCACATTCCATGTCTCTGTCTCTTCACATTCCATGTCTCTCTGTCCCTTCACATTCCATGTCTCTGTCCATTTACATTCCCTATTGCTGTCCTTTCACATTCTCAGCTCCTGTTTTGTCACATTCCCTGTCCCTGTCAATTCACATTCCTACTCCCTATCCTTTCACATTCTCACTCCCTGTCTTTTCACATTCGCTTTCACTTGCTCACTATAATAGGAGAATATAACTCTGGAATATTCAAACTGCCTGTCCTTCTTGAAGCTTCTGCCACAACATCCAGAAGCAAACGTTCCTCTCTAAGAGGGACCAGCAGCATTAGAAACCAAGTTTCCAGGCTGTTTTTAGTAAGCAAACCACAAGCCAGCCACACAGTTTACCATCAGCCATGCCCCCTTTTTGTGCCTTGTATCTGTTTATAATGACAGTAGTACATTTATTTATTGCCTATTATACTGTCATGTACACACATCTACTATACAGATTTTAATGACCAACCCTTTTGGTCCGGCTGTTGTACCCTTGTGAAAGGTCTTGGTACATCCATTTATCAGATTTGATTTGAGCATACTGCACATCAGAATCAGAGGTCCGGTTTTTGTTCCTCTGTGTAGGCAAGTACCTTGCGAGCCACTGACACAAACACGACACACTAACAAGCGTCAATCAAAGTCCGCCATAGTAAGCGTTCATGGAGATCTTAGGATGAAACGGGGAGGCACTCTGCTTCGGACCTGACAGGACCAAAAAAAAGAGCGATGAGTACAGGTGTCTGCTGGATTTCACCCAGACGTCCCTGACCGCCATAAAAGCTCAGTGATCAGTGATGCTCAGAATAAAACCACGACACCAAATGACAGCGAGGTCTGACACAAACGCCGAGGTGTGGCTGTTTTCATCTTCAGTCTGTGATAAGCTCCAGTGGAGTGATGTGCCTCGGGAGGCAGTAAGCATGACGGCTCAGAACATCAGTTGACTTCTGCCTGGTCACCCTGCCCGGGTGGCTGTTACACCGCTAAGTTAGGTCACTTTGGCCGGGAAGGTCAGGCATACCTGGTATATGTCCCCTGCAGGTGTAATACAGCCTTTTGCAGTAATCCTGGCACAGGATGGGCAGGTGAGGCTGCCCATGTGGTGCCCGTCCGGGGCTGGCTGTGTGATACAGCAGCTGGGCGTGAGGAGAACAGCGGGCACACTGCAGCTCCTTCAAAAGCTTTGTGCAGTCCGTGTTGTTGGAGGAGAGGACCTGCCACAGCAAGGCAGAAGCAATCACACACAGATCTAGTTACATTTTCATACAAGCTGCCTTAACCTGCTAGTTGAGGCTAATTAGCGAATAAGGCCTGACATATGACACAATTCCTGAGAATGTCCCCTGCCTGTCAAAGACTGGTATCCCGTCCTGGGTGTCCCCTGTGCTTCCTGCTGTGTGTGCCCTGTCACTGACTGGCATTCTGCCCTGGGGTCCCCTGCTCTTCCTGCTGTGTGCCCTGTCACAGACTGGCATCCCGTCCTGGGGGTCCCCTGCTCTTCCTGCTGTGTATGTCTTGTCACAGACTGGCATCACGTCCTGGGGGTCCCCTGCGCTTCCTGCTGTGTATGTCCTGTCACAGACTGGCATCCCGTCCTGGGGATCCCCTGCTCTTCCTGCTGTGTGCCCTGTTACTGACTGGCATCACGTCCTGGGGGTCCCCTGCGCTTCCTGTTGTGTGCCCTGTCACAGACTGGCATCCTGTCGTGGGTTTTCCCTGCGCTTCCTGCTGTGTGCCCTGTCACAGACTGGTATCCCGTCCTGGGGGTCCCCTGCTCTTCCTGCTGTGTGCCCTGTCACAGACTGGCATCCCGTCCTGGGGGTCCCCTGCTCTTCCTGCTGTGTATGTCTTGTCACAGACTGGCATCACGTCCTGGGGGTCCCCTGCGCTTCCTGCTGTGTATGTCCTGTCACAGACTGGCATCCCGTCCTGGGGATCCCCTGCTCTTCCTGCTGTGTGCCCTGTTACTGACTGGCATCACGTCCTGGGGGTCCCCTGCGCTTCCTGTTGTGTGCCCTGTCACAGACTGGCATCCTGTCGTGGGTTTTCCCTGCGCTTCCTGCTGTGTGCCCTGTCACAGACTGGTATCCCGTCCTGGGGGTCCCCTGCTCTTCCTGCTGTGTGCCCTGTCACAAACTGGCATCCCATCCTGGGTGTCCCCTGCTCCTCCTGCTGTGTGCCCTGTCACAGACTGGTATCCCGTCCTGGGTGTCCCCTGCTCTTCCTGCTGTGTGTGCCCTGTCACAGACTGGTATCCCATCCTGGGTGTCCCCTGCTCTTCCTGTTGTGTGTGCCCTGTCACAGACTGGCATCTCATCCTGGGTGTCCTCTGTCCTTACAGGAATTATCAATAACAAACCCGGTCCCAAGAGTTTGTCCCAGAGGACACTGAGCAAAGACACATCTATAAATCACTGACATTAATTAACGCTGGAGGACATCCCCCATAAACGCACAATCTCTTGTGTCAGGGCTGCTGTTAATGACGGTGCAGAACCCACTTTGATCTGTACATGAGAAGGCTGGAGAAATGCAGGAACAGCTCAACAATTCAGTTAAATGAAGGACGCAGGTGGCGATAAACTTTTAAATATGTTCAAGTTCATCCTCTGTGTGTAATACAGCCACACACTCAGTCATTCTTCAATAAATTCGTCTCCCGCCGTCAGCCCGGCTCCCTCTGCACGGCGCCCCAGGCAAGACAAGAACAACAAAACACTCATTTCTGAGAAGGTGAGTCGGACTCCCAGCCTCTCGAGAGCATGAACATTTGGACAGACAGGCAGAGTGACGCTCTCCGGTTTCAGTAATTAGTGATCCAGCAATGCGCACAACTGTGGTGTTATTTTTTAGCAGTAAGCAAGACGGCTGCGTGTGTGGGCGCACAGTGCGTATATAGTGCGGCTGGAGGTTTTCCTCTCCTTGTCCTTGATTTCATAACTTTAATGATGATAATATACGTGGGCCTCGGGAATGTGAAGTAATATACGACCCAGAAACAGGCGTCCATTCTGCCAGTCTATAACAAAAGATCCATTTCATTGGTACCGAAGCGGTTTCGCAGTTTTAATACTGAAAGACTGTTATGTTTGGTTATTGCAAAAAAAAAAGTGATTTTGCTTTTATTCGCTTATGGTCAAATTGTCCGCCCATGGGGGCAAAACTCATTTCTTATAGGATTCCTTTCAGTTCCGAAATTAATATAGACAGCACTGATGCTGTTGATTGTGTGTCTGTGAGTTTATTTGATCAGTGTCATCTGTATAAAGAGAAGCTTTAAGGTGTGTAAACAGAGAGCTGTTGAGAGCGGCACCCGCGTAAGGCAGCGGAGACACACTGCGCGGTACCAGCTGCGGTTAACAGCTAATAAACACGTAAATAACAAAGCGGGTCTCATGCTAACCTGCAGGTCCATGAAGAAGCGAGACCCAACAGAAATGTGCAAGCTTAGGAGGAAGCGGACTTACCATGGCATCCCGGCGGTGGAGCATCCGAAAGGCGGACCTCCTGGAGGGGCAGCAGGACAGCCGGGGGTACAGCCTTGGACACAGACCCATGCCGCCGTTGTCTCGCTTCTTCGGGCGCTTCGGCAGGCTGCCGTCGTAACATCTCCTCCTCCTGGGCGCCGCTTCTCCATGCTCTCCGTATTTGGCATCACCCCCTTCCCACATGTCCGATGCAATGGTCAGTATGAGCAGGAGGGGGAGAAGCCGCATCCTGACACGACTGGATGAAGACAAAAGTACTGGAGCAAAATAATACGCAAAGAAAATAAATATATAGAGAAAAATAGCTTATATCGTAACCTATACTGAGGTGGCGAAAACAAAAATGAAAAAAAAAATCATCAATATATTCTAACCAACATAGTTACATAGTTGCATGTGCAAGTTATTCGCGATTTAAAAAGTTATTATTCGTGTATATAGGCCTATGATATATATAGATAAAGACGAGCTCACTGCATTGCTGTTGCTTTGACTCTATCGCTAACCCGTCCTGTAAACCGATTTTACTGCGCGGTGGTCGGTGCGAATCTTTCGGGATCCTCGGGAACGATCCTGACCCATTCGCCTTTTTCTTTTAAAGTAAGGGGGGTAAGTGACGTGCATGAACACCCCCCCAGTCCACCCGACCCCGAAAAAAGGAGAGAGAGAGAGAGAGAGATCTGGGGGATGGATAACTTGTCAGGGCGATGAAAGAGCTTCAATTTGAAAATAAAAGCGGCGGAGGCACTTTAGCATATAATAAAGTTTCATATCTTTTATTTATGTCTTGCATCGGAGGCTGTACAGCCACAGCCGTGCTCTCTTGGATCAAACTCAAAAGCAGAAGCTCAAATGCTATATTGAGTGATACGTGATTAAGACCCCCCGCTGCGCGTTAACGCATAAAACAGCCGCGCCATGCATCGGAATTATATTTACAGCTGGAGTCACAGAAAATGAGAGGAAAAACTTTGCTAGACTGTCGGAAATTTATCGTCCCATATGCTTTTTTTTTTTTTTTTAAATAGACGTTTTAAAATTTCAGTTGTCTATTTTTACTCAACTTCATCTTTAATTGTAAATGTATGTATAAGAGAGTAATTGCGAAGTGACATTAGAGTGATTTCGGCCCTGTTGGACGACACTTCGGCACCAGACAAGCCCTGTTTGTCCAGGGGGCGGCAGGTAAGCTGCAGCCAACATTAGCGGGACATCAGACGTCAGTCGTAAACATTGTAATCCTGACGCCCAAACAAACGAACGAACAAACAACAAATACGGACCGTGACTGACTGGAGATGCGACCACACTGGTGTCATTCACACCAAAAGTGATTCCCATGAATAGCAGAACATGACCACAGGGTCTCAGTTCATCACAGTCATCAGACGTCATTTAAACACAGGATTCACAGCACCAGGCTCTGTTTCCACCTGTGCAGCTCTGCCTTGCCCTCTGCGCAGGTGAATGGCGATGCTGTGAAACGAGCTTTTAGGGCTGTGAGACCCGGCCTCCTGTGGGCAGCACAAGGGTCTGATTTCAGGATGAGCCCAGTTGCATTTCCCATGTGACCAATCAGAGTGCGCACTCCCCAGGATGCACTGTGGGAGACGCGGTACTAGGGGAAGGTGGCCACCTGCCGCGAGCGTATCTGGGCCTCGTCTTGCAGCCTCGGATGTAGCAGTGAGTCAGCGGCAGCGCTGGGCGATCTGCCTGACAGCAACAGCCCCTAAATCACTGGCTCGCACCGCAAGACCACACCGGCGGCAGCCCTGCATGATTCTACCACCCGGGATTGTTCATACGCCATGCGGCTTGTATTGAATGGAAATCAGAAGCCTACCAATGTCACCCCCCTGTGCCTTGGCATCGATCGCTCTATGTTACCATTCTATTATATTATTTTTGTAATTTATTTTACTTTATTGTGACCAGTTACACCAAAACAAATTCCTTGTACTCAGGCTGTACATGGTGTATAAAGTTGATTCTGATTCCAGTTCTGATTCTGATTGTTTTGAGACAGTTAGGGAGTACAGGTTGAAGTCCATATGACGCCCTAGGCCAGTTTCACCACCGGCGCCCCCTGTCTGAGACAAAGCGATATCGGCTGGCTAAGTCGGCACCCCCTAAGAAGATGGCGCCCTAGGCGGCCGCCTATGTCTCCTAAAGGATCACCCGGCACTGGGCTTAGGACATGTTACGTCTCAAAGCCTGTGGCTGGTGCTACACACAGACTCGCCAGAGCAGCTGATCCAGTGTGACAGGCATCAGCGACAGTCAGAAAAAAAAGTCCCACTTCTTCCAAATAAAGGTGTGCTTTCTGTGGGTCTCCAAGGTTAATGAGCGCGGAGCTGCAGGTATCGTGTGTTTGACTCTCTGAAGAGATGTGCTGTAAGACACTGATGTACATGCAGTCAGTGAGAAACCGGACGCTGATTTAAATACCTTTAATAAAACAGCCGTCTGTTTTTTTCACAAACGCTGCTGAGTTCACTTTGTAAGATGATGCTGTTTACAGACAGCTACAGAAAGCAGTATAGCTACGTCAGGCTACGTCAGGCTACATCAGGCTGAAGGGTGGTGTTCTGAACGATTTTCTGCATACAGCTTCCTGTCCGACTTAAATCAGCACCTCTGTCTTAAATGATGCTTGGGTTTCTTCGACTAAGTTGTTAACAACAAGAATTTCACCACCTATGTTTAATAATCAATAAACCAGACTTGTAAATTCCTAGATGTTTTTACTATAAACCTCTAACAGAGCCTCACAGGGGACTATTCCAGACGCTGAAATAATAGAAATTTCTGGAAGTATTTGTCAGTGACCAGTTATTTGGTGCAGCTAGACACCAGACATAAAATGTTACTGCATTTGGGAAAAACACGTCCTGCTGGTAATTAAAATATAAAAGTCTATGCTTTCTCATACGCTTTATGGCAATAAATTAGCATTTAAACGTGTGAAATGAACCAGGTATTTTGTCCATAATGCATCCAGCAGGAAGAGCACAGTGCGATCTCTGGGACCAGCAGCCATATTCATGTTCATTTCACACGAGTTGCAGGTTTGGGTATGGATGCCAGTTCTGTAATACAGAAATCCCTCTTAAGACCCACATTTTAAATATCACCATTCCCTCCCTACACCTGCTGAATCTGGACACAGATCTTATCAACTCCCCCCCCCCCCCCCCCCCACACACACACACACACCCGTCTGGCCCAGAATGATTTGAAAAACTGTTGTCCAAAGATCTGTCGAATGATTTTACATTAGCTTGAGAGAGAAGGAACTTTAATTAAATGCTGCTGTTTCTGGAAAGGGAGGTGTGTGTGTGTGTGTGTGTGGGTGCGTGTGTGTCGTTGTTGGGATTAGGGTTATGCCCATAGAAATGAATGGACAGTCCTCACAAAGATATGAATGCAGGTCTGTGTGTGTGTGCATGTATATGTGTGTGTATGTATGTGTGCGTGTTGGTGTGTGAGTGTTGGTGTATGTGTGTGTTGGTGTGTGTGTGTGTGCATGTGTGTGTGTGTGTGTGTTGGTATGTGTATGTGTGTGTGTTGGTGTGTGTGTGTGTGCATGACCGCCTGCAGCTGCAGTGACCGCAGACAGTTCTGCAGTGACTCCATGCTCCATCCATTTGATATGGAGCTCGTTACACAGGGATGCGGTTCTGACCACGACTCTGCAGCCTGTAGCCCTTTCAGAAGCAGCACCAGCGATCCTCCAGGATTTTCTATGCAGCTTCTTCTCGCACCAGGGGCTTGGAGACGGACTGCTTGATAACCCGGGTGGTCTGACCCCGAGACATGTACAGGAAGTCAGACTGATGATGAGCTGATTTCACAAACCCATGTCCAGTTGTCATCATGAGATGAGGTTTGATGATCGCACCCTGCCAGCAGGCCTCCCTAGCTTACAAGCTGCCTGGGACTGAGAGGGGCTGATTTATGAGGCTCCGCAGCCCGGCCTAGAGCTCTTAGCCCAGCGACACCCCCCTCAGGCCTTCCTGTCACACACGCTGCCATATTTATCCTTTACGTACATATGGCATGTACACGTTTCACAAAGTCCTGAGTTGTACATTCCTGTTAATGGATGATATGATAATTAATCCCCATTAACATGCCTTGATTAGATATTATACTAGGATTTCACACATTCGCATTCACTAATAGCTAATGTTTGTCACTCTGGCGATTCGGCATATCCCTGTAGCCAGTGTTAGCGACAGAAAGGCCAATAGCAACAGAAGCATGATCTCGAAGTGTCTGCACTCCTCTGATAGCCTCTCGCCTCTCGCGCTCTGTAATGCATCCAGTCTCTAAAGAACACCAATGGCAGTCTGAGGGCTGGGAGGTTTTTCCCTGGAATTTATTTGCTTCTAAGCCACCGTGAAAAGCAAATCATTCAAGCTGCTCTCTGTGATAAAATCCATGGAAATCAGTAATACCATGAAAAGTAGAAAGAGAAAAGGCTTCGTAGGTGTTCCTGGAGCAGCTTTCTCAGGGAGGCCACAAAGGAGCTGGGACCCTCTTTGAATCTGAGGGCATTTAGCAAGATGCCCCCTACCTTCTCCTCATGGGCATTGCAAGCTATTGTGTCATGCCTGTTAAAACGTTGTGTGATTTAGCGGCAGCACAAGAAAGCCTGTTAAGGTCATTTAACTGAAAGCAAGGATGAACAAGAGTCCTGTGTTTCGCCCGATTGTTAAATCATGAAAGCAATGGCATTTAATACCAGTAAATCTTCCCGGCGTATATTTAACATAAAGCATTTAATATATACAAGTCCCCATGATGTTGGAAAGCAACACAGTTGTGCCGCCTCTGTGTTCGTTGTGCTTGATAGCTCTCCTCCTTGTCACGACCACATGATCACAGCTCCTACAGGTCGCCATGAAGCATTTCCCCAGATGGCCCAGCGGCGCTTTGTTTGGCCAGCTGCTGGGTCATGTGGTCTGGGTGCAGGTGCTCGATGGCTTCTGCTGTCACAGCCGCTGACGTTCTCTCCTGTCCTCATTCCTGTCGTCGGGGAAGGTTGGCGAGTCACAGCACAAGGAAGCTTCCGGGGCTGATATTGACACCAGTTACTGTGAAAATTACTTACTGTTTACATTTAAAGCTTTACAGTTTTTATTTTCACATATTTAATTACATATTGAATTACAAATAATGGCACACGGAGGTTGCAGTCTTCTTAAATTCTATTTTAAATCATCAGGAACAATAAAGTGTAACATTCCAGTGTTCTGTTATTGGTCCTGTCCAAAGAACTACCCAGAAAGTCCATTTTGATTCATCTGTGACTCTGGTTGGGACTGTTGTCATGGTTACAGAAAAAAACTGAATTGGGCTTTGAACATTTAGCAATAAATTCTGGAAGACTGTGAGGCATGTATGGTAAAGGACTCCTCCACTGTTTCACAAGATCTAAAGTGGCAATAGCTAAAAGGTCTAGGCGATACCGGGTCACTTTGTGCTTCTGAATGCGAAGAGGAGCAGTTTCTGTGAGGCCTCCTTGCACGCTGATCCAGCAGGAGACCTTATCTTTTTTGGTAGTTTTCTTTATTTCAGGTTGATCATCATGAAGTCACTTGGGTTCATACTCAGGGTTCTAAGATTTGCTGCAGAGATGGTTAATATTGAAAAGCTGTGAATGTCATCAACTGTCACATGGAAGGCACACAAAGGGCCATGGTCATGTGACGGCATCATGTGAATACCGGCAAGGTGGTCAGAGCCTGGCCTTTGGGTCCAAGATCAACTGTTCTGTTGCCGAGGGAGGCTACCTCTGTTATTGCCATACACTTTTCCATCAGTCAGGCAACAGTACAAACAGACAGCATAATAATGAGCTTGGCATGTTTGTGTTTTGCAGCTTGTAATCTAAGTCCAAATGTAAACAAACAAAAGCATTTGAACCCCAAAGGCAAATGATATAATTTATTTATCATGGCAGAGAATAGTAAACGTGCAAAAGTTACTGACATCACATGTATGATTGAATACCAAAGGAGGGTCTGATCTTACAGCCTCTGGTTCACGGACTGACTGGGCGAACCGAAAGTGAAAGTGAGCGCTCTGAACACCAACAGGAGACCCTGATCTTACAGCTCCCATTTCACCATCTGGGGGAACCGAAAGTGAAAGTGAGCGCTCTGAACACCAACAGGAGACCCTGATCTTACAGCTCCCATTTCACCATCTTGGCGAACCGAAAGTGAAAGTGAGCGCTCTGAACACCAACAGGAGACCCTGATCTTACAGCTCACATTTCACCATCTT
>JAOYFF010000015.1:5037673-5052025 GCA_025773925.1 Cryptomyrus ogoouensis | reverse complement strand
GGTACGGCCTGGTCGGCGCGGTGGACCCAGCCCGGGACCCTGAAGCCAGCCCCTCGCGCTCCCCGGTACGGCCTGGCCCTCGACACGCAGCCCGGGACCCTGAGGCCAGCCCCTCGCGCTCCCCGGTACGGCCTGGCCCTCGACACGCAGCCCGGGACCCTGAGGCCAGCCCCTCGTGCTCCCCGGTACGGCCTGGTCGGCGCGGTGGACCCAGCCCGGGACCCTGAGGCCAGCCCCTCGCGCTCCCCGGTACGGCCTGGCCGGCGCGGTGGACCACCTGGGCGGCTCGGCCCTCACAGAGCTCCCTTTGTGTGCCCGGCACCTGAGACTCGCCACACGACCCCGCAATGGGGGGCCCGAGCCGGCCGCTGACCCTGCCCCCGGGGGGGAGCGATATCCACAAGCACACAGAGAGGGCCTGACAGCACCGGCCCCTCACTGGGGGCGTGGCCTGTGCGGCTGTATGCCTCAGTGGGTTAGGACCTGTGATCAAAAGGTTCAAAAGGTGCCGTTTCAAAACCCAGGGTCTGCAGAGTGATTTCTGCAGTTACTTCATGGGCTGGCCGATTCTGCTTTCTTGAGTGTATGTCACAAACAAACAAACAACACATTTATTTTTGTATAGCGCATTATCACAACATTACATTGTCTCAAAGCGCTTTACAGCATCCCCACCCAAAGGCCCCAGTGAGTAAGCCATAGGCGATAGTGGCAAGGAAAAACTCCCTAGAAGGAAGAAACCTTGGGAGGGACCAGACTCAAAGGGGGAGCCCGTCCTCCAGGGGGCAGCAGAGGAAGCCCTAACCCTAACCAGACTCAAAGGTGGAGCCCGTCCTCCAGGGGGCAGCAGAGGAAGCCCTAACCCTAACCAGACTCAAAGGTGGAGCCCATCCTCCAGGGGCCGGCAGGGAGAGTCAAATACAGTAAAATTTGAGACACAAACAGGAAGCAGGGGGGAGATGACAAGCCGGTGCCAACGCTCCCTCCAATCGCCAGGCAACCAGAAGAGAGGCACTTTGAGTGAAAGCAGCTGCTAAATGAATAAACACAATATGAAGATCCGTACTCCCTTATCACCCTCTGTAAGGTTGGGGGAGGGGGGGATTCTCTGTATCCCTTGGGGGCAGCTGTAAGGGTTACTGAGAATGTGCAAAACGTGCGGCGTGGAGGGCTGCCGACTGCAGGAGTGTTTGCACATTTCATCCGCTGCACATCACCATCGTCGACCCAATACTAGAGTCCGCAAAAAGCATTTTTACAGAGGGAGGGTTACGTCATGGTTAATACACCCAGTAGGTCCCCAATAAACAGCAATCACACCTCAAATAAGCATTAATGGGTATTTCATGGGAGTGTAACACTAATAATTATAAGTTTGTTACATGTTTATGATGCTTACATGTATAGTTTCCATGAAGGCTAACTATATTAGGGAGATCTAATACAGGGAAATATATTGGGTTTATTTTGCAAAGAAACATGAGAGACAAGTACATGAGACATGTGACCTGGATGAGTCATGGATGGCGGCATACAGCCGAATCGTCAGTAAACGCCTTGACAGAGAAGCATTCTGTAAAGACCGGCATGAGACACTGGCAGGAGTTTGTGATGAGTGTTATTTAGTGTTTATCTGACACTCCATATATGGCTGCCTTATGTGTTTGTCAGTCTGCATCCTTCCAGATCCGGATACAGCATCTTCAACCTCTGAGCCTCAGAGCCATTTTCACATTCGATTCATTTAGCAGAGGATTTAATTCAAGGTGACATATATGTTATCGCAGAGTCAGACAATTCCTGCAGTCGCTCTGCCGACCCTGGGATTCAAACCAGCAACCGTCCATTCACGACACATCATCCTGACCCCCCCCCTCCCGAACCTCACAAAACCCCCCAAGCCAACCATTAGACCAAAAACTGGGCTCCGTCACCGTGAATCAATCTGGAAAACACAGCTTTGTGGTATTATGACAGCTGATCAGAATCCAGGCAGCTTAGCTGAAGCTGCGTCTGAAACCATCCTGAGCTTATGATCCAAAGGATGCTGAGGAGATACCTTCAGTCAGTAGCATAAGAGACGGCCTTGAACCAGGGTCACATCTAGCGGCAGATAACTGGATCTGGAAATGACAGATTTCTCTAAGTGAGATTATAGGAAGCACAGAAGGTGACCCTCATTGATCCATCCTGTCACTTAGAATGCAATAATAATATTTTATTGATCCTCGTGGGGGAATTCCCTTTTCGCCGACCCCATCCTGCTCTCCGTGAGACACACAGACACACATGCAGGTGAGAGCAAGCTTGGGGGTCACAGCACAGGGTCAGTCAGTGTGCAGGGGCCGTGGGGCTGGGGAGTAAGGGCCTCGCTCAGGGGCCCAATGGAGACATCAGTTTGCTGGTCCTGGGATTCGAACCCGTGACTTTTTGATCCCTGACTGAGAACAGCCCCAGTTCCCCGCAGATCCGCTGGCTGCAGCTGCTTGTTTTACCCCAATGCTGCAAACCTGCCACTGGAAACTGCAACGCATGCGGGCTGCTGTCAAACACAGACATTCCTGAGCGGCGGCGGCTACACGCAGCAGATGCGATGTGGAAACAACATCCCATCTCCTTATTACTACCATGTGAAGGAGACCATTTGGAAAGTCACCTTCTGTGAGGTCCGTGGGCACAGGTGCAGGCCAGGGGATGCTTCTTAGTTATTTACATTCACCACAAAACATTTAAATCAGAAAATATACTCATGTGCATTATAATAGTGAGCAAAATACATTTTACTCTCTCCCAAGCATTTGGGAGCCATTATTAACAGAGATGCCTTGGAAAGGCCTGCTCTCTACATCCACCCCCCCGGTTAATGGTTAATGTTTCACAGGACGGTGCATGAGTTCCTGCTATTCATACCTCCTGTCCAGCTTCACGGATCCGAGTCCTGAAGACTGCTGAGTTTGGAGACGGAGCTTTTCAAAAGCGATTCCTTTGTCCCCTTTTATATGGCCAGTGAAGAGAATTCAACGCCGGCTCACTCAGAGGGCTTAACGTGGCGCTACAAGCATCACATAAACATTTAAATGTTAACTAGAGAAAATGACTCATAGAAAAGTATTTAAGAAATAAAAATAAATGAAGAAATTGGATTTTATTTATTGGAAAAAAAATGTAAAAAGGTTTTTTTTTTTTTTTTAAAAAAAAAAAGATTAATTAGAAAACAAGTTTGTTCTTTAATCTGCAATTGTATGTTTTGGTGGACCTCAGATCAACAAGGAGGCCTCGGCACGGGTGGACAAAAGCCTTCAGAGGTCTGTGAGGTTCCTCGTTCTCAGCAGGGCAGACAGAGCTGGCCTTCATGCCGCCTGCCACGGGGACGCCTTGGGAAGCCCACGCAGCCTTCCGGAAGCCTGGCACCACGTGCCCGCGTTGGCGTGGCCTCCGGTCACCTACCGGACGGCTGGGCTTTCCCGCAGGATGGAGAGGCGTGGCAGACCCCACGCTGGATATCTAAGCCCGCTTTGCTCAGGGGGAGTAAACAGCAGTGAGCCTTGATGTGTTTGTCCAATTGGACGAGCAGTTTGCGCAGAAAAAGCAGCACTTTATGATGTAGTGATGACAGACAGGGGCGTTTCCTCTCACCAGCCACGTCCTCTGCCCTGTCCACTCTTTGTTTATTGGCCTGCCCAACGCCGTGGCAACCCCACATGACTCCTGTCTCCCCAATCAGCTTAACTCTATTTTGACGCATAAACAAGGTTTGTTTTAGACGGCACTGGCAGCTCCCTGGGTCATGCTGGACTTCCCGCTGACCTCGGGAGACTCTGCACGTCTAAGGGACCGGTTTTGGAGCAGCTTGGCACACGAAGGCAGTAGATGCGGGTCATGCTCCCCGAAGCGTCCATCGCCCCACCATCATTTTAGGAACGTCTACAGGTGAAAAGTCCCGGCGGCTCATGAGGGACAAAGCAGACGCCCCTTTATGTCTAATCCTTCTTTCAAGGCACCACAAGGACAGACCAACATCCATGGTGGTCCATGAGATCTTCTAGTGTAGCATGTAGATGCTGTCGGCATTTATTTTGGGTGTCACCTTCCTGCTGTAGGTCCCATTTGGTGTGAGCTTGGTGACACTAAGGTCCCTGCAAACCCAATCAACCCCCCTCCTCCTCACCATTTAAGGAACTGGGGGGTTCCTTTAATTATCTGGAACATGCCACACCACGCCCAACCTGTTCAGCAGTGACATCCGATATTGCGGCACATGCTGACTTTCACTGAGGAATGTCGGGAGAACATTCCGGACGTGGGGAGGAGATGAGTGGAGTGCTGGCTCTGGGTCTGCTGAGGGTGTGAAGCTGGAAATATTAATGCGACAGGTTCTGAGCCTTGGCGATTAAAGCGGCTGGTGAACTTAGACCCTCCTGGCAGCAGGCAGGGGTTTAAGCTGGAGATTCAGGCCCCATCTTCCCACTGATCTCCAAAGCACATTGTGTGCTTCCTGGGGGGGGGAAGGTGGCAGCCATTCGATAATTGGGTTACATGTGGGTTAAAGTCCAGCATTCTGGTTGTTGGGTATCTCTGACATTCAGCATTGACCATAACTGAACCCCCCCCCCCCCCGACAACCTTAATTAGGAAGATGCAACTGGAAAGTCCTTCACAGGCAGAGCAGGTCTCATCCCACGCCAGAAATCCACACCCCAAAAACGGACACCTTCTGGGTACCTGTTCACGTTTAATGCAAACATTAAGGTTCTGTGGGATAGGACGGATTCAGATCAGCTGAGTGATGTCATCTGGCAGAGGGATGTCACCTTGCAGAGTGATGTCACCGCTGAGCCCCTGAGCAGGGCCCTTAAGCCCCAGCTGCTCCAAGGACTGTCTGACCCTGCTGTAAGTTCTTTGTCACTTTGGATAAAAGAGTCTGCTAAATAAACGAGTTGCAATTGCTGATGACGTCCTGTAGGAGTCACCAGTGCAGTGCTCAGTACTGTGGACTGCTATCACATAGCGCTAATCTACAGCTTTCAAAACACAGAGCAGAAGTATGCATATATATCAGCGAGCAGAATCCATTATTTAAAATCACGGTAGACAAAATGCTGTATTGTCAGGGGTGAAGCTTCGAAATGGATTGTTTGTGTTCCTGGACGGGGCATTTCTGGTTCCTCATTCTCCTGTTTCCCTTCTCAGCGTCTCCGCTAAATGCCTCGTCGTTTCAAACCTGTGTGATACGTGTACAACGTGCGAGCAGTGAGCATTGTGCAAAAGTCATTTTAGGATTCATTGGCTGACCAATTTGTTTACACAGAGTACAAGATAGTCTCTTTCCTTAGGCCTTGGCAAAGGCTGGCAAAGTAGTTTCATTTTCCCCTAAACGTTGTTCTTTCTTAGTTTGCTGTGTTTTAAACCCAAAGTGAGCCTTGACACAGGACTGAAATCTTCAAGAAACGGAATCCGTCTCCGAGCTGCTGTTTCTTATTCCATGAAATATTTTCGGAGGTGTCCCCTCCTCAGGAGTCCATGAAGCTGGATGCCATTCCCCTGATCTCTTCCTTCCACACACGTTCGTTAAAATGAGCTAAATTCTGCCGCAAATAAGAGTTGCGGCGATCGCTAATGCGGCGCGCTAACGGTGTTTACTGCGCGGCCCTCGCTGGATGTTCTGGCCAAACAATCCGGCTCTTTTATGGAGTGCTGCCCTGAGGAGCCACATCATAAAGTGGCTTTGAATTTCCCGGCTCAGAGTGGGTGGTCGTCACCCCCCCGACACCTCCAGGAGAGTGATTAGCTCATTCAGGGGGCGGAACAAGCCTGTCCCGCTCTGATGTGACAATAACCGACTGGGTTTAGATGCCTCACAAGGGACCTGGCAGCCAGGACCCCCCCGTGAAGTAGTGGGAGGGAGGGTAACCGGCTCTTTCTTGTCCTTTTACTGATTACTTCTGACATGGTGAAATAAACGGCGATTAATGAGCCCCCCCCCCCCGCCTCCTCCCAATACTTTAGCTCTCTCCCCTAGTGCTGTTCCTCACTGACCTCCGCTGACCCAAACTCACTTTCCACATCAGAGGGAAAAATGTTCCTCCCAGACTGTTTTTCAATTCAGACATTTAATTCCCATGTTACTGAACAGAACATGTTTTATTTTAGACAATATCTTAATAGATATTTGATGTTTCCCCGTAGCATATTGGAAAATCCCGTTAATCACGAACGGCAAAAGCTTAAATAACATAGTTACTCTATACTCATAAATGTAATATTAAATCAGGGTAAGTTAGCAATTTCTAATAACACACACCCACATTAATCCAATGAGCCTTCCAGCTGTTAAATTTGTCCCAGCTTGGGCAGCTTAAGTATCAGCGATTTTCTATATTTTTTGTCCAGCGAACAACCCTGAGTGAAATGTCAACTGCACATTCGAAATCAAAGCAATACGTTTACGGGATTAAGATTCATGTCACTGTCTTGCAATCAGTTTTTCTCTGAAATTCTTTTGCTTATGCAGCCCCCTAGCGACAAGTAATAAAAGCGTCAGGAGGCCGTGGAGGAGCCGGCTGTCAAAGCTCTCACTGCTAGGCGGTGCACCAGCTAAAACAGGTGGGAGCGGGGCCTCGCTAGGAATCACTTTAAAAAGTCCGCCTTCCTGCTCTATCGAGACATTTTACAGTATTTTTACAGTAGTACTTATTCTAATGGCATGTTGTAATATAATACCTTTTCCTTTGGCATTATACATATTACAGAGCCGATGAAAAACTTTTGACGAATGAAAGGGCTCTTTTAAATACTGTGAAAGTGCATAAAGTGATACGTAAACGAATCTGCGCGGAGAACAGAAAGGGAGCCCCGCTGCGGTCAAACGGCTAGATGCAGGCGCGTGACGCGCTGTCGCCGCCCCGTTTCCTGTCATTGCGCTGCCATCGTGCATCACTTGATTTCTCTGTAAGGAGCACATGCTCATCCAGTCACCCTGTACACAATACTGCTTATCAAAATGCTCCAATCTTGCATCAGTCACTATAAAAAACTCGGTAAGTTTTTATGAAAGCTCTCCTTGCGTTTACAATCATAGCAAATCAAATCCTGCCGGTAGGAAGCATCAGACAACTGAATTGTAAATGGCAAAATGTTAACTCGTGCAGTGTGAGGAATTCGACCTTCTTAAAGAAAAAATTGTCACGTCAAAATGATGAAAATGTTCTTCTTTCCAAATGTTTAAACTGTTTTCCAGGCATGCGTCTTTTTCATGGAGTAACTTCTGAATATAATTCTAAAAAGATTTGTTTGTAATTAAGTAGTTTTTAAGTAGTTTAGTAGTTGTTTAACCTTGAAATGAAAGCAGGTATCTGAAATGTCGTTGTTGGCTCGTGGGTGAGGGGCAGCCTGCGTCTCTCATCGCTGCATCATATAATTGCAAAATTTATCAGTTTTTTTTTAATGGAAAATAGGAATAAAATGGACCATCTTGCTGTTAAGGTGTGTGCTCTTTATTTGGCAGGTGTTCTGCTGCTGCTGGCCGCTGTCGTAGATAACGGTCATGGATCACAAAACGTGAGTAGCTCAGGCCCGGGGACAGCGACTCCGACGGCTGCCACTGGACACAATCACTCCGTCAGCTGGACGTCCCTGGCGGCCAGTACCACTGGCCTGCACTTTAACTCCACCACTGGTAAGGATGGAATGTCAAACAGTACGACGGCAGCTGTGACCATGTCAAGCCTGGGCAGCAAGCAGACGAGCTGGCCGATGAATGTCACTGACAGGGGAGACTCCGACATAGACCGCCAGAACAGCACGGCCACTGGTAAGAACAGGTGCACTTCACTGAGTCGTCTTGTTGGAGGACAAGGCTTTTTCTCAAGGGTTTGGGTTTCTCTGGTACTAAAAACAGCACTGAAAGTAGACTATATGGACAAAAGTATTGGGACACCTGGCCATTACATCTATAGGAACTTTTATCACGTCCCATTCTAAATCCACATGCATCATTATGGAATTGGCCTTGTGGAAGGCGTTCCACAGGACTTTGGGGTGTGTCTGTGGAAATTTTTGCCCATTCATCCAGAAGAGCATTTGTCCATATAGTGCAGTGTTTCCCAACCCAGTCCTCGGGGAACCCCGGAGAGTCCACATTTTTGCTCCCCTCCAGCTCCCAGCCAATCAGGAACACCGAATACCTGGTACAGGTGCTAGGAGCTGAGAGGAAGCAAAAATTTGAACTGTGTTGGGAAACACTAATATAGTGTATTACTAGAAATACCACAATGTTGGATTATTATTATTTTTTTTAGCATATATTATTAATGTTTTCTTTGTTTTTGCCAAATACCATTACCTTCATTTTCAGGTGACCACAGCTATTCGGGGCTGTTCAGATTCATTCTGAGTGACAGATTGAGTAGGAAAGGACGGCCAGAGAGCGTAGAGATATTCCTGCTGCTTCTTCTGTAATTTTACCAAGAAAATGTCAGCATTTGCGTTCAAATCTTGGCGCCAAAAAGTTTGATGGTGCAAACAAAATGAGAGATACCTCCTTGTGGGATTCAGTTTTGGGTGGCATTTGGGTGCAGTGTACAGCCCCCTGCTCCCTATAACATTATGCAGCCTTTGAACTTCGATTAAATCTTTGATTTAAAACTGAGGGCACCAGTCTTTAGTAACGGTGAGTGCTAAATCGTTATCGATGCGTTGGTAACCACTGGTCTAAAATAAGAGCATGTATTGTTTCAAATGAATTAGATTCATGCTGAACCAGCATCCAAGCAAATATTTATGTCAGTGCCGTAGAGACGGTGACTCTGAGCAGGTCTCACATAGAGATTTCATTTCCTTTAGGGTCACCACAATGATGTCAAAGCTGCTGGGGCATTTAAGTGTTCAGCCAGATTAACTTTAACGCTCGATCATCAGTCTCTTGTTTAAGAAGGAAAATCAGAAGGCAGTTTGCATGTGACGAATTAGAGAACCCAGTCAAAATGAAAATGCTTGTTAGTGCAGTGGCAGTGGACTTTGGTCCAGCAGACCAGTGATGCTGCTTATAGGGTTGAATTAGCTGCCTTGGGAGCAATGAGCTGCCTGGTCAGAATGCAAGCAAATTATCACTGATGTAGATGTCGAATTTGTATTTGTACTACTGAGTACTGCTAGTTATTTAGTAATCTAGTACTAATGGCAATAACTTAGTTATCGGTGTCGTTTTCTGTTTATGATATACATATTCAGACATACTCCTTATATAGATTTAATTTACAAACAAAAAAACTATGTATTTGTAGTTTTTGATGCTTCAGTGTTTTGGTGTCCGCACTGAACCTCCAGTACTGGCAGGGAGCTGTGACATTAGTGTTACTCATGAATGGAAGTGCTTATTTAAAGACGTGTGTAGGTCTGTTTCTCAATGCATCTGCAGAGATCTCTTCATAATGTTCTGCTCATCCCAGGAGGACCAATCTGTTTTTATGAAGTCATTATTTTAATTCTAAGATAATTCTTTCTCTTTATAGTGTCCAAAGCTCATGGGAGTTTTGCTTACACAAAAATGCTCTGAGGGCAGAAGGAAAAATTATTGGTTCAGAGAGATTACCCATCACATTGTAGAGGAAGCGTCTCCATGCAACTAGAAGAGGCGTGAGCAAGACATCTGATTGGTTGATTCTGCATCCTCTAGTTGCCCTTGACCCACCTCCTCTACAATCTGATTGGTTATCTCTCTGGACCAATCATTTTTCCTTCTGCCCTCAGAACATTTTTGTGTAAGTAAAACTCCCATGAACATGTCTACAATGCTCCCCAGTCAAAATATTCAAGGCACATCATGTTAATTTGTCACCCAGACCAGTGACCTTTGACCTTACGGGTCCACAAATTACGCAGGTGCCTCAGCTCTGTTATTCTGCCCTCAGTAGGCAGAATATAACGTCCTTTACACCCCCAAAACTTGTGTTTGTTAAGGTTCAGGTTGATCACGGACCCTTTGAGTGAATGAATGGTTTATCTGGGAGTCGTGGTTATTTGTCCAGAAACGGTTTAATGATGGTGTTGGTTCCCTCCACAGAGATGCCAGAGAACAAGGGCAGCATCGTCTCAGGTAAGGGCTGTTCGCTGGCTCACACTGCCTTTTTCACACGGTCAACATCTTTTGACACGTCTTACAATTTTTTGTCACAGGATTTTTCATTCTATTCTTTCTCATGGCCATCATCGGTATTCTGATCGTCGTAATTTGGTATATACGCAAGAAAACCAGGGTAAGTTATTTTCACACCTTCTAGGATTGCCTGATTTCTCTCGCACCACTGGACCTTCTCACTGTAAATGCCTCAGATGCAAAAGAGGCAGCTGTCAGCTGTCTTGGAAAGCGGCTCTCTGATATTCACATTCTGCTCATTTTCCAGCAATACTCTTTTGACTTGTACCAGAAAGACGAGGTTGACATTCCCTTAAGCTCTGTGGGCCAAGGAGGAGTGTTTGTACCCAACCAAAATGATGGTAATTATCATTGTCACTTCTTTTCTGAAAGGAACATGTGTGAAGTCAACCTCAAGGGACCAAAATAACAGAACGTGTAGCAGAGAAAGGTAGATCCAGGATCAGAAGGAGTGAGAAAGATTTTATGGGACACATTTATTTTTTTGTAAGTTAATAAGCACATTAGAATATGAGAATTTAAATTCAATATGGACGCATCTTCTCCTCAGAAATATTCGTGTGAAGGTGTCACTCGATGCCGACATGCTGCTATGACCCATGCATCTTATAATGAGTCGTGAGAGGCTATGGGGTGAGAAGAAGCCAGCTGCTTGTCCTCACATGCTCTCGCTTCCGTGTAGAGAAACCTGCAGACTTCGAATACGTTGCCAAAGACGAGAGCGACGTGACCCCCGGGGAGAGCGAGCTGCAGGCTGGAGAGGAGAGAAGGGGCCCTGAGGACGGTAGGGTGCAGTCCGTGAGGCTCCCAATCCGGAAGGTCTATGCCTGGCTCACCGGGTGCTTCTCTCAACCAAGGCCATTGTTCTGCTCACATCATCTCACCTCACAGTAGTGTTCCCTCGCACTGAGCGTGGTCTGCAGCATCTGCACACACTCAGCGCGTGTTTGTACATCAAATGAGGCCCCCCCCCAAGCCCCCGTTTTGGGAGGGAGGAGCCCAGAACAGCTAACTTCAAATTGCTTGTGGTCTATGACTTGTTTCCCACAACAGTCTGTAGGATATGGGTGAAAAGTGTCGTTACGAGCTGCATGAAGCTGCATATAAAGCTTTGTGTTGCTTGAAGTAGCAGCCGGTAGGAAACGGAGTGGGACGTGCAGTAGGATCTGGGGCTTCCTCCTCTGGTACCGGTGCAGTGGGCCTGAGCTTTATAAAACAGCATTGACTGGCACAATATAACTTACTGAATTAGAAAACTTTAACATTTTCCAGTAACCCTTGAGAGCACAGATAATGTAGTAGTACACTCTTACTTAATGTATTAATTAACCAGTAACTAAGTGTTAGTTATGTACTGATCTCATGTTTATCATTGATCAACCATAATGGTATTTTATGCAGCTACTATATTTGTTCACGATTGTACTTGAGTAGTAACTGAGTTACTAAGTTACTTGTGCCCCCCTCACAGAAGATAAATGTTTTTTTAAATTTGATGCGGAATCTTATCCTAAAGACCATTCTTATCATTTCATGTTAGACAAACCAGCCACTATGAAGTAACGTTAACTGAGCACCAGCAGCGAACTTATGACACAACAGGTTTTCCACCGGACCACGCTGTCAGATAAAAACAGCTCCAGTGGGCACCTTTGCTTGTCACTGTGGCCGAACCCTCAAGCGTCTGCCAATTCTACCCTATAGCTGTAGGTAAACTAATTACTAACACTCCTAACAGAACCACAAATGACCTACAAAGTGAAAGTAGTAATGCAGAGTAACAGACATAGCAAACAGGAGCATTCTAACACAATGACCAACAGAGGAAGTGAACAAAGGCAGGGACTTAAATACAATGATAACGAGGACTGGCAGCCAATCAACTGGCAGCCAATCAACTGGCAGCCAATCACCAAGGACACAGGGAAACAAGACACCGCCTCGTGTTGTGATAAATAAACTGAAATATTTCGGCCACACGTCTTCCATCGCAGTTTATGTGCCAGCCGGAAATAAAGAAATTAAACCTACACACTTTTAGTTATTCTCTTTTGCCTCAGTGTTACGCGTGACATTTTAAAACAATTGATCCTCATATCGCACAGCGGGTGGCTCACAGCCATGATGCTTTCGCTGTGTATGGATCCCAACCAGTAATATCAGTTTCCTCTTTATATAGTTTGCTTTTATATAATGTATATATAACATATATATATATAAAATGTAATTTCACATCACCAAGTGCAGTGTACTGAATGTAACTGGTGTGATAATAAAGCCATATTTAACGTGCGTGCATTAACGTGCTTGGAGTACTCAATTACCATCACCGACAATGCACCAAAATGGCGGCGTAAGGCAATTTCCTGATAAAATGTAACCCTCCTATAAATCAGGCTTAAACTTCCTAACGGACAAAACAAAATTACAATTAACAACTCGTTCTTTCAGCAATCCAGGGTTGCTGACTCTCATGCTTCTGGCATGACACACTTTCAGACTGTTACACTCACGCAAGAAATCTTATGGCAAATTTATATTATTCCATTATAAACCTAAAATTAGCTACATGAAAAGTGTTGATGTAGTTTTATTTTACTCAAGGGCAGGGTGTTGTTACACTTTGGTAGCCTGACGGGAGAACTTGACTGTCCCAGGACGACAGGCTAGCGATTTTACGAGCCCTGAGCTTACACTCTATGTCGAAGTCTCTGCATTAGCCACAACAAATGTAATTAAAGCACGTCTGTCGTAAAGCATGCCGGTAGGTGCGTATTTACACAGAAGCTCCAGGGGGCGCTCGTTCTGACACCCTGTAGGTGCGTATTTACCCAGAATCCCCAGGGTCGCTCATTCTGACACCTCGTAGTTGTGTATTTACCCAGAAGCCCCGGGGGCACTCTCTGCCAGCAGGATGCCCCGCTTCAGCCCACTTCCTGCCCACACAACTTCCACTCGTCTGCTGGCAGATTTATTCTTCTATGGGGACGTCAGTGCAGTTTGTCTGCAGTTTCAGGAGACTTACATTTATTTATCAGACACACAAAGCAGCAGTGAGAAAGGGGGTCAAAACAACTGGGGCTTAAGGACCTCAGTCAAGCACCCAATGGTGCTATAAGTCTGCCAAGCCTGGGATTTGACCCACCAATCTTCTGGTCAGAAACACTATATTCTGACTGCTGAGCCACACGTTGCCCCTGAACGAGGCATCACACCTCAAACTGTGCTTGATCACCACAAATCAATTTGGAAAATTCAGCTTTGGCGTATAATGGCAGCTGATTAGAATCTTCCGGAGGCAGTGATGTCGGTCTCTCTCGCTGCTTCACAGTAGATTCAGAAAAGTCGGACAGCTTCGGCTCCCAGATTGCCTTGACGCCCAAGGAGAAGCCTCTTGAGTTCAACTTCAACCTGATTGACGGAGAAGCCAACCAATCCAGCGACACCTCCACGGACACCCTGGGGGAGCCACAGAATGAAAATAACAACGCTGGGGGCAGGCTGCCGTCCAGCCCGGGTCTGTACACCAAGGGCCCATGGGCTGTATCCGGACTCGTCAGGGTCATCTTCTGTATCCTTCATTTATTTATTTTGTATTGCGAACTATCATTGTATTTCATTGGGAGTGATGGTCTTTTTCCCAGAGTTCAAAGACATGCAGTTGCATGTAGGTGGCATGTCCAGTGCCCACTCTGGCGCCGTATGGGTGGAGTTTGCACGTGGGTCTCCACCCACATTGCAGATGTGTGACGTCTCTATGATGGACTCACAAGGTGTCCCTGCTCCCCCTGCCACTGATAAGCTCCAGGTTCACTGCAACCCTAAAAGGAGCTGGATGCAAACTGGCCTTGACATTTCACTGCAGATGGTGACAAATTGTCACTGCAGTCAGGGACAGATCACCTCTATGGGGGCCCCAGGCTGACATGGCTAGGGGCCCCAAGAGAGACTACAGAGAATTTAAAATGCAGGAGGAACAGGGCCCTTGATTTCCAGAGACCTAGACTGTAGCCTTTGCATTAATCTAACTTCAATACCGGTGACTCCTGGGAAATGAAGGATGCTGAGGAAAGATGTTGTGTTTTTCGGTGTTATAGTACAGAGAGAGGTTATCAGCAAAATGACAGTCACGCATGTAGAGCGCATGCACGCCTTAGACAGTCACGCATGTAGAGCGCATGCACGCCTTAGACAGTCAC
>JAOYFF010000015.1:4999990-5032998 GCA_025773925.1 Cryptomyrus ogoouensis | reverse complement strand
AAACAACAATGTCGTTTAAGTATACGACTGATAAATGGCAGGTCCTGGACTGGAATATCATTACAGAAAGTTTGCTCGATATCCAGCCAGTTAAGGTCTAAGTTATTTTGTGTAGTCCATTTTAGGACATATATCAATCTATTGGCAAGAAAGTAGTTGTAAAAATTAGGAAGCTCCAAACCCCCACAGTTTTCGGGTTTCTTTAAAGTTTTTAAACTTATTCGTGGTGGTTTGCATTTCCATAGATATTTTGAAATTAAGGAGTCCAGTGATTTGAACCAAGCCAGCAGAGTTTGACTCGGAACCATTGAGAACATGTAGTTAATTTTTGGCAAGATCATCATTTTGATTGTTGCTACTCTTCCCAAAAGTGATGTGGGCAGATTATTCCACCGTGCAAGGTCATCTTCTATCTTTTTAAGCAGAGAACTGATTTAATCGCGTCAGATCTGACAGCTTGGTAGAAATGTTAATACCCAGGTATCTAATGTCCCCAGATTGAAGTGGGATAGTTGGATTGAACTGGAAGTCACAAGATATTGGAAGATTAATTGACTTGTTCCAATTAATAGAGTAATCTGAGATGGAGGAGAACTTCTATGAGTCTTATAGTCTCAGAGAGAGACAGCCCTGTGTATTTTGAAGAAAAAGTAATACATCGTCCACATAAAGACTAATTTTATGTGTTATATTTGCTGTTTGAATACCTTTGATATTATTATTTTTCTGAATTGCTGCTGCCAATGGTTCGATAAATATAGCAAATAGTGATGGAGAAAGTGGACAACCTTGCCTAGTGGCCCTTCTGAGAATGAAGCTTGGGGAGATTTGATCATTCATTTTTAGGTGAACTGTATAAAATTTTAATCCAGGTTATTAAGTTCTTGCTAAATCCAAATTTTAGTAAGGTTGGCAGTAGAAATTTCTAGTTTACCCTGTCAAAAGCCCTTTCGGCGTCCAATGAGACGATTATGGCTTCCTTATTTTGAATGTTGCAGTAGTCTATTATGTTAATTAGCCTCCTCAGGTTGTTAGTGGACTGTCTGTCTGTAATGAACCCCGTTTGATCCAGATGTATTATATAAGGTGTCACTTTTTCAATTCTACTAGCCAGTGCTTTGCTGATGATTTTAAGATCCGCATTTATGAGTGATATTGGTCGATAGCTAGATGGGAGAGCAGGGTCTTTGTCAGGTTTGAGGAGCAGGTTAATATCGCCACAGTTCATATTTGGAGGAATTCTGCAAGTTTCTTTAATTTCTATAACCATTCTATGGAATAGTGGTGCTAGCAGAGGCCAAAATGTTTTGTAGAATTCTACAAAACATCCAAGCAGCTTTGCAGCTCCACTAATCCGTCCCCTCAGTTGGTGGACCTGATTTCAAGTGTTTTACTTGAGACATTGTAACACACATTTTGAGCCACTATGAGAAATTATGGTGCATAGAGACATTAAGGTCCACAATCAGACACATTAATAGGTCATAAAGGCTGAGCACAATATTGCGAAATACTTAAGGAACGGTCCAATGATGCCCGTTACTGACTCCAGCAGCAGATGGCTGCAATGCAGTTGAACACAACTTACTGACACCAAAAACCTCAGTTAAACAAGTAAAACATGAAATTTGTGATCCACTACTGCCCTCTACTGGAAACATTGTGGAACTGATGCACTTGAACTGATACAAATTACTATTAGGTGGGAGGTTTCTCACATTCTTCTCAAATAAACCCCATGTGGAACCCAAAGATGGATGCATTGCCTCTCACCTATACCACTGCGTCATGGAAAACTGGTCTGAAAAGTACAACAAAGATTTACAGGCCCCGACTAAAGATTTACTTTTCTTCAGTTGAAAGTCAGGTCAGCCCTCCCTCCCCTCGCTAAGGCAGCTGCAGGCTGGAAGTGGAGCATCTACACCAGCCTCCCAGCAGATCCCAGAGGCGCAGGGTGACCTTTGAGTACGAATGCAGTGTGAAAGTGGTGTTTACACAGGAAACGGTGGCTCACAGTAGGTGGGAAGGCAGCTGAGGACTTTGGGTACAAACGCAATAAGGGCATAAACATCCAGCACGTTGGCCTGGACGGCGATGACAGTGGGAGCAGCCTGTGGGACACTGGCCAAGGTCACAGGAACCTGCATTCTTAGGATCAAACCATGGAGGATTCATGCGCTCCTTATGTGCAAGTTTTAGGAGAAGCTGAAAGGTGAAAAACTGCAAATTGCAAAAGGTTACATCTGCCAAGTCAAAGGAGTAAGTAAGGAAAACCGCGGAAGACGGTTTTTCAAATCTGTGAGACTTAAACACATTCTGACCTTCTGAGGTGTTATGCTAAAGGATGTCGGAGGAGGGAGAGACGGAAAGATCACACAGAATAGCTCCACAGCAAAGACATCAGCAACCGATATACAACAACCTTCAGCAAGGAAATGAGAGGCCAGATCAGTGTTGATATCACAGCCAAAGGCCATCAGGACAAATGTCATCCCAACAGAAATCAACAGTCGACCAGATTAGAGTCCTACACAAACGGCAAAACTGATGTAGCAGCTGGATTCGGGAAGCCATGGGCAAGGATGAGCCATGGGCAGGAATACTGGGATTCATGCTGATCATGTCAACCAATAGAAGCTTCTAGAAAAACAGGTGCACCACAGCAACTCTGAACTTATGAAGAATCTCTACACTGCACAAGAAGCCACAGTCAGGGTACAATATGGAGGACACTAAAAAGAACATGAACCTACATGATTACTCTTAAATATGGGAAAAAGGTTATGACCACAGAAATGGCAACTTCAGTGTTGCCTCAATGGAACAAAAACAGAAGATCCAGCCGTCAAATGGGACGTTCTACAGCTGTGACGAAGCACCTTCAAAAAGGATTGAAGAAAAATCTGAACTGTTCAGAATATGGCGTTTGATCTGAGGACTGGACAATGAAACAGAACAGGAAATCCATTTATACCATTGAAGTCGCCACTGGTACCATCAAATCAAGCTTGAGCTTTTCAGCTGAAGCACAAACAGATTGAAGCAGACTTATTTTGGACATTTTCGGAGAAGACCCAGTGCACTGGAATAGGCCATAAAATGTTTGGAAACACCTTAGGGAACATGATGTACCATAGCGTAACAACGACAGCGAACATGCCGCTGGGGAGCCTCAAGGCTCAGGCAGAAAGAGGCCCCAGCTTCAAAAAACACGTCACCGAGGAACAAACGAACGCGAAAAAAAGTACACAGTGTTACAAAAACAAAATTTATTGGTGTCATGAGTTCTAATACAAATATTGGTAAAATAGGGAACAATTTTAAAAAACAAAACAAAAACAAAACCAAAACACCAATGCAGTGCTTTAACCTAAAAGGCATAAATAAGTACATAAAGGAGGGGAAGACAGCAGGACCAGAGCTGCTCTGGGGCACTTCCCTCCAAGATCAACAGGAAAACGAAGCTGAAGTTCCGTACAGTACATCATGATGACCCGTAAAACAAACGCACACCGCTGCCGGTTTACCGTCGCCCTCCCCGGGGCTGCCTCTCCTGGCCGGCCATCCTCTTCACAGCTTTATCTTCTTCCGCCTTCCACGCCCATCTGCCGTCCCGTCTGTTTTGCGTTTCTGAGCCTGAGGGAGACAAACACCCCACTGAGGAGGAGGAGGGTGGTGGCCGGTGGCCGACGGAGGGGAGGAACAGCACTGCAGAGTAAACACTGCGTTCCTTTAACTGGATTTTGATACGGGGCGTGTGCTCCAAGAGGAAGGCCACTGAGGACGCTGATTAATGCGCTTCGGTTGTGTAGCTGCTCTTGGGTTAAAGGCTACTTCTGGGCCAGGGGAGCTGCTGCGTTTTAACCAACCTAATAACAAAATTCAGGCCAAAGTTGCTCCCTTGGAGAGAAACCCTACTTACGGAGGAAGAGCGAGGGCCCCTCTTCTTTTTCTCCGCCTTCTCCTTTTCTTCCAGCTCCATGTTCTCGCGCTCTATCAGTGTGATCAACGTGTTGCATCTCCTTTGCAGTTCCTGCGCACGGGCAAATGTGTGTCAACATCAGCGCCGGCATTCAGCAAAGTCACTAATGTGACCGTCAACTTGGTCTCAAACCCTGTAGTGGGGGCTCGCTCTGTAAGCCAGTACGGGTTACTTTACAGAACAATAAAACAGCTAGTTTCTGTCTGAGAACTTCAGGGAAAATGCACGGTCGAAAATGACAGGTCATTTGTCATCTTTGCCCTCCCCTCTCTCCCAATCTCAAAGGGGTATTCTGCTGGATTCAGGTAAAACTTACTTTAATAACAGGATTTCTTTTTTAGAACACAAAGATCCCAGATGACAGAGTCCACTAGAGGGCTCTAGTAACTTTAAAAACCTTCCATGAAATTAAACTTATTTCAACCCTGTCTGTTAAAAAGGAAGCATTTTTCTAAACATTAACTAGCTAAATGGCTGACTGCCCAGCTAATGGAAAGAACCACACAGAGCCTTTGGCCTAAGCTGATGTTCTGGGCGAGGACACTGTGGTGCCTCAGGTACGCTACCCACCATGGCGGTACGCGACTTGAGGAACCAGTCGAAGCGGAACTGGGGGGAGTTGCGGATGCACTGCCTGAGCTCGTCGTAGACACTCTCCTTGTCGAAGCCCAGCTTGTGCAGCATGCAGATGAGGAAGCGGTCCTCTTCCTCAGTGTAGTTCTTGCCCTTGTTGGTGCCGTAGGATATCCTCAGCTGGTGGAAGGGGGCCTTGTAGCGCCCAATCTGAGGAGGTGAACATGCAATGTCAACTCCGCACTCGGCAGAGAGACGGCAAGTAACACGCAGACTGAAGTTCCTGTGAAAGTTACCACCGACCCACGTCAATGTGCCTGGTACAGCACAGAGCATCAAGCAAGACCAGAAGACCTTGGAGTCCATGGTATTTTCATCAGCAGAAATATATCGGATTGAAGCCGACTTATTTTGGACATTTTATCAGAAGACCTTAATGTGATATGGTATGTTAAGGAATGTGGAGGTGTTTGGGCCAGTCACAGAAGGCTTTGCTGAATGAGATGTTCTGGTTTGAGTATCAGCTGGCCTTGGTCTCACCTTGGAATCAAGTGCTTTCTTTATGCTGATTCTCCTCTGAATTCGGGCTTCGCCCCTCTCAATCTGAGCCATGATCTTCTCAATGTCCTGCAGTTCATTGCATCGCTCCCAGAAGACAGCTGTACGCATTCACAGACAGCACATTAACATGCATTCACAGACAGCTGTACACATTCACGGACAGCACATTAACATGCATTATTCCTAGTCAAGTAGAAACTCTACTCAGACCAGAGTTGGCAAGTTCAGGTCCAGAAAGTACAAATCCAGACCAAGGTTTTGTTTCAACCAACCAGTTTTGTTTAAAGAGTCACAATCATAAAGCACTCAACTGGTTGGTTGAAACAAAACCTTGGTCTGGATTTGTACTTTGTGGACCTGAACTTTCCACCTCTGACTCAGACCACTCATCTTACCAGAATATTCAATAACCTCCTCCGGGGTTTTGCCCTCGACTTCCCGGGCAATGTTCTCAATGTCATCCCTCCCCCATTTCTCATTGGCCTTGATAAACTGGTTAAAGTCACGCTTGTTCCAGATGGTGAAGCCCTGGCAAGACAAGATGACATCATACCATCACTACACCAAGTGTCACACTGGCTCCCAGAATAAACATTAAACATTTGAGGCGATTCTTAATTCATACCACAGCCAATATTAGACCCCAGACACAGATGCTCCTCGTTTTGCTGTGGTTTGACTCATGATGCTTCAGTTTTATGATGGTGCGATAGTGATGCACATTCACTAGTTATCACACGTTGAATTCTGCTCTGTTCCCAGGCTAGGGAATGCAGCCACATTTCCAGTCTTTGTAACAGTCATGAGCACAAACGTCTCATGCAGAGTCTTGCGTCATAGCATACGGTGCTTTTTTCTTGCGTTCAACCAAATTTCCCCAAGAGATTATTTCCCCAAAGCACTCAAGTGCATCGTATCACATCATATTCATATTTGACTTAAGATTTTTTCAACTTACGATGGGTTCATTGGAACCAAACCACATCGTAAGTCGAGGAGCATCTGTACATTGGAATAAACAAGAGCTCCACTAATAGACATTTTCCAATTAACACCCACAACATGCATAGCTTGAATTCCATCAAATTGCTTTGAAATGAAGGGCCCTTGACAGATCCCATGGAAGGTCATGTAGCATTGGCCCTGCAGATCTGTTACCTGGGAGAGAAGATTCTCCTTCTCCTCCAGTTCTTCCTCTGTCAATGGTTCTGCCTCATCGATCTTTACCTGCTCCTCTTTCTGGACCTGAGCGGAGTTTGGGACCTCGGGGTTACGAGGGACCTGGGGAAGACAGCCAGTTATTTGTAATGTTTAACACAAGCCACTATTATTACTGCTACACACTCCTACAGGATCAAATGGAGAGACATTAACCCATGTGGGGCATAAGAGCAGAGACATCGCAGAAGATGCTCAGGGCTGGACTCCATAACTGTAACACAGCCTGCTGCTTCCAAGAATATCCAGGATATGAGTATGTTGGGATTAGCCGAATTGTAATAGTAAAACCACACAAATGCATGCACACATTAATGCAGTAATACCTTGTAACCAATTGTTTTTCTGTAGTACAAGATCTCTTTTTCTAGCAGCTCAAAGAGACGAGGAGGGAAGAACTGGAAGTCTTGGACGTTCGGCTGCTTTGGGGGCCGGGGAGCCTGAAGGTGGGATGAGGAGGCAGATGTTAATCAGGAAAAGTGAGTAAACCACCACAGACTGCTGTATTTATCAAGATTCCGTCATCCCGACCTTGGGCGCCTTCGGCTCGCTGACTCGCAGAGCCTCTCTGAAGTACGCGTCCACAGCATAGTTAGCTTTACGTTCTCTTTTGGGGGGCTCGATCCACTCTGTCACCACCTGCGCAAGAAACGAGTCACAATGCAGAAATACAGGACTGGGTTACATTTCCAGAATTACCACAGTGTTAGGACAAGCTGCCAGTGCAACCCAAAACCAGCATGAAAGTCAAATGTAACTGGGCATCTCAAATGGTGTGGGTAATATCTGAGAAAGTGAGTAATTATGAAAAATATAAGAGGGACAAACACTAGTGGCATACCTTCTTCTTCTCTCTGTAGTCTTCTCCCTCAAAGTTGTACACACTGTTATCAGTTTCCATGGTGAAGTTCCTGAGTGAGCTTTCGCCCAGTTTGGATAATTTTTCCTTCAGCTCCATAGTCTTAAAAAAAAAAAAAGATGACAGATTTGTGAATTTAGAAAAGGCTAAACTACAACAAACATTGTGAAGCAAAACAGATGAACATCCCAAGAACCACCAACGTCAAAACGCTCAAACGGACCTTCTTCTCGCCTCTCTCCAGAATTTCATCGATATCCTCGTCGGTGATCTCGCTCTCCTTGGAGGCGAACACGTGGGTCGCACCATGTCGAATGATCGACAGCATCTCATCTTTACCAAGCTTATTCTGATTCTGGTCCACCAACCTCCCTGTTTGTGGATAGAAAACTGTTCAGTCTAACTTCTGGACTTATTTAGATATTTTAATCTAAGTCTGATAATAGATGCTGGCAATTTCAGAAACAGCATCACACCCCACATCCATGTATCAGCACCCCTACAGTTTGAGGGGCACGTATCAATGAACCAAGATCCTACCTTGTTGAATGACAATGGAGTCCAGTCTGAGTTTCATTTCTGCAGCTTCAACTATCCTCTCCTCCACTGTGTTCTCTGTGATGTACCGGAACACGCGCACTTGCTTCTTCTGACCAATCCTGTGTGCACGATCCTAAGGGAGCCAAAGATGAGAAGTTAAGTCTTTCAGAAATTGTGCTGGTTGGGTCCCAAATTAGTAACACCTGGTAAACAAGCAATTATGTGGCTACAAAACAGGGAGGATCATACTCTGCGTTTTCTGGAGCTAGGAATGAGCCCTTCAAGGTCACAAAACTTACCATAGCTTGCAAATCAACTTGTGGATTCCAGTCAGAGTCATAAATGATGACCACATCTGCAGTGGCAAGATTAATCCCCAAGCCTCCTGCCCGGGTGCTCAGCATGAAGATGAACTTGGAGCTGTTGGGCTCATTGTATGTGTTTATCGATTTCTGGCAAACCAAAACAACAAAAGGCATAAGACAAGAGGAGAAACTCAACTCACGTCTACGTGGAATAAAAGGCTAAGGACGGAACGTGCCTGTCTCTCTTCGTGTGCAGTCTGGCCATCGA
Organism: Cryptomyrus ogoouensis; assembly: GCA_025773925.1. Taxonomy (NCBI): domain Eukaryota; kingdom Metazoa; phylum Chordata; class Actinopteri; order Osteoglossiformes; family Mormyridae; genus Cryptomyrus; species Cryptomyrus ogoouensis. Next base: position 5,024,692 of record JAOYFF010000015.1, on the reverse strand, counting down.
GGCGGCAGTACTGATAGTTCCTCCACATGCAGTAGTCCTCCAGGATGTCCAGCATTCTGGTCATCTGGCTGAAGATCAGCACACGGGAGCCTAGGGACGAGGATCACACAGCTCGTTAGGCTCAAGATGTTGACCAGCTCTTACATTGCTATGGGGTCCCCGGAACAGTCTGACCTTGCTCCTTCAGCTTAGGCAGCAGCTTGTCCAGCACGACCATCTTGCCGCTGTTGACCGCCAGGTGCAGGTCCGTTGTGTAGGGAGGGCCGGGCTCGGCGCCGTCGAACAGGTACGGGTGATTACAGCATTTCCGCAGTTGCATCAGAAGATTTAGGAGTCGCATCTTATCCATCTTGCCTGCAGAGTTCAAAATGTCTATGTCCTTCATCAGAATCCTGGTATACCTGAAGCGACAAACAGCTGGATGAAAGTGTAACCAAACATAAGAGGATATGCAACCGAGTCCTAAACTAAATAAATAGATAAAATCCAAATTAAATCATGGCACCAACCATTCTCTCTGCATCTTGCTGAGTCCCACATAAATCTTCACCTCCTTCTTAGGCAGCAGAGACTTCTCTACATCAGCTTTGATGCGCCGTAGAAGGAACGGGCGAAGCACCTATTTACAGTAAAGAGAAATCAAAGGAGGGAATCTCGGGACATGTGCATCTTCTCTACGATGTCAAGCTCAGATGTGGCCAAAACCAAAATGTAGGACAGTACTCACAATATGCAGACGTTCAACCAGCTTCTGATCCCCCAGGCAATTGTTGGTATCAAACCAAGCATCAAAATCCTTTATTGAAAACAAAGACATTTAAGTACACACATGCAGTGTAAATGTAAAAGTTGGGGTTTATAATTCTATGGTGAAGGTCTCACTTCAGAAGAGTTGAAGACATCAGGGAGGAGGAAGTTGAGGAGAGCCCAGAGCTCATGCAGATTATTCTGCAAGGGGGTTCCAGTCAAAAGCAGGCGATTGGTTGTCTTAAACTCACGCACGATCTCCGAGAGCTACAAAAAAAACCAATGAGCAGAGTCAGTCAATATGATCACTCTTTGAAGTTATCAAGTGCTATGCAAAGGTTCTCTCTAATCTTCAGATTGAGTAGCAGATTTTGGAAACATTTTAAGCACTGTACCTTTGACTTCTCATTTTTTATCCTATGAGCTTCGTCAATGACCAGGTACCTCCAGTTAAACTTTTTAAACACGGTTTTCTCCTTGATGATCATCTCGTAGGAGGTCACACAGACATCCCACTCTCCGGGTAGGAGTACGTCCCGAATGAAAGCAACCTACAGCCAGGGACCTAACGTTAGCAATAAGCTCACTGCCAATCATTACGGTCTTCAGAACGTTAAAGGCGCTCAGCACTGGTGCACATACCCTCTGCTCCTGGTCTCCAATGAGGCAGACCGCCTTTAGCGATGGCACCCACCGGTTGAATTCATTCATCCAGTTGTACAGGGTAGACTTGGGCACCAACACCATGTGAGGTCCAGGAATGTTTCTGTAGTGTTTCATGTAACCCAGCAGCGAGATGGTCTGCAATGTCTTCCCCAAGCCCTAAGAACGAGGAGACCAGGGACATGCCCACAATCACTACATTTGACATAGGAGAGCGATACCCAAATTTTGACATCTCACAAGACAAGGTCCTTACCATCTCATCTGCCAGGATGCCATTGATTCCATTCTCATACAGGGAAATGAGCCAGTTCAAGCCTCGAACCTGATAGTCCCTCAGTTTTCCGGATTTCACATCTGGAACAAAAGAATCCACGTCGTGGCCAAATGGTTAAAACCCAGAACTTTTAGCTCAGTGTGCAAAGCAACTCTTCCATACATCAGTATCAAAATGGCCGACAGCCAGGAGAGCTGAGTTGTCCTTTTAATCAACCCCTGTGGAGTGAAGGCCGACGTGGAAAAAAATCATTAGCTTTTGAGGCGTCCGTAACACAAAAGCACCCAGCAGCAGATACAGAGTGTGAGGTGATACGATGCCTGAAACTACAGGGGTACCAGCAGGTGGGCCTTGAGGCCCACAGGGGTTAGGCACTCATCGGAGCAGGTGCACAATCAGGTACGCACAGGCAGGCGACTCGTCGAAGCGCGTGCAGATGTTGGTGGCCTTGCTACTCTCACTCAGCAGCTCCTCATCCTCCTCCTGCTCCGTGCGACGGTGACGGTTACTGCAGGGGAGACGCCACGGGGGTCGCATTAGGAGCAATGCTTGCACAGAGGTCACAGTAACAGCGCCTCCCGGTGGCAGTAAAGGTGATGCACTCACTCTCCGGCAGAGAGCAGGTTCTGCTTCTCGTCCTTCTTGATACGGGGCCGCCCAGGTTTCATCTTCAGGGGCGAGGTGGGGGTTTTCTGAGCGGCCGGCTGGATGAAATGGGCAAAGAGTTCCGTCTGCTTCAGCAGGTACTCAAATCTGTTAGTGCGGTCAGCTTGCTGCAAGGACAAAACGGAAGAGAACAAACAATCATCACTTGTGCTCTAACTCACTGTAGGCTTCAAAAATCGCTGTGGTTGGGAGCATGTGCTGTGAATCACCAGAAGCTTGAACTCTGCTCCTATTCCATTGGATTAAAACAATGACATGGTTAACCACACCCACCAGCTCCAGTATAAGCTTTGGAGAGGTTTTCAATTGTTGTTTCAGTCAGAGGTGGATAGTTATTCCAGAAATTAAAGATCAAACTAGAGGTGCAGCAAGGCCACCAAATACTTTCTGAACCTGAACTATCCACCTCTGGTTTCAGTTCACAACAGAAGAAACGGAGATGTACCATCTTAGCTTCATAGCCGGGGAGTGGAAGGCCCTTTTTTCTGTCTGTTGGCTTGGGAGGTGTTCCTTCCTCTCCCCCTTTTTCCAAATCAGACGCTCCATCCTGTTAAAAATAAAAACAACGACTTTGCAGCATTACTGTGCTCGGTGTCTGGTTAAATGAAGAGTAAAAATGCTGACGGGACGAGTCTTGTATTTGTTAGCGGGGCCAGCAGCGCCACCGCGGGGCGGAGGTCCAGCGGGCTTCGCAGCTGCTAGGGTAGGGGCGCACTTGTCACGCTTCTCGGATACTTCTTAACGACACAATGAAAGCACAATGCGGCCACTACGATATGTGGAAGTGAATGCAACACGCCGCGCAACTCCCAGTAACGAGACTTTAAATACTGGAAAAACTACCATAACCTGACGGTTTAGACTGATCGCGATCTCAAGATGCACGGTGGAATATTTATGAGATAAATGGACAAATAAGTGTCAATGATGAATAAACATTTATTCAATAAAGAAACACATTTGACTATAAAGACAGCAATGGCGAGTTATTTGCACTTATTTCATTGAACAGCGCAGTCAGGGAGTCATTACAGACCGGACCGGCCAGCGCACACCGGATCCAGGCAGGGACAGCCGGGGCCCGATCGGGACATAATACGGCTCATGGACTGTTTATAAAAGCCACTATGAATTGGGACAGTCGTGATATTTTACTAAAGAAAACAATTCTGCTTATATTTGCATTTATCCTCTCCTGGGCGTCCTACACGGTCACTTGCGCCGGTGGAAGAGGTTTCTAGCGAAAGTCGGATAGGCGCCGGAGACAAAGAGTTCAGTTGGACAATACGGCAGCACGACCGGGGACATCGTCCCCCCGCCCCAACGCCCCCCGGGACACCAGCAGCATCCAGCGAGGACCCAAAGCGAGGCGTGGGAAAAGGCACCGGGAACACGACTGGGAAGTTTCAAAGTGCGAAATTGGCCACGCTTCGTTCTGGGAGGACATTAAATATTAATTAAATTACAGCGCCGGTCCGGCCGGTGGCCGCCGTGCGCCAGCGCCGCACTCATCCCCATCCCCAGCAGCGCCGCACCTCCATCCATAATAGAGTCCCATTGTTCTGCTCACCTCCTCCTCCTCCTTGAGCTCAGCCTCCGGGCGCTGCTCCGGCTCAAAGACGCTCTTTTCCCCCTCGGACATCCTCCGGTCAGCGATTTAAACCCCGGCCTGCGACTGCGCCTGCCGCTTTATGCCGTTACTTTCTCAAAAAGTCCGGAAGAAGCACAGAGGTGACCGCCGACACAGACGGACAGCCGCCGCTTATTTGCAGTCCCTTTATGGGACAGGACTCGCACCACGCCGCCTACCTTCGCAAACCGGCTTTTTTCTCTCGCACGCTGAGATCTCGTCCGGCGAGATATCGCGAGATTTCGGCGGCCGGCTGCGCTGGGCCGGAGGAGCCGAGCTGCGCCTGCAGACAGCGCGCGCCGTACCTGGCTGCTCCCTGCAGTCATGTTTGCGCGCTGAACGCTGTGACTTTAATTTTACCAGATAAACCGAGGCCTTTACTTTTAGTAAAACCTCGCTTTCTCCTGCTTTACTGCCACACGCTAAGAATAATAATATAATTATTATTATATTTATCTACGTAAAGAAAGCTACTCATGTAGCTCAACAAGTAGTGCATTGCGCTAATAACACAAAGGTGGGTTTTAACATCAGGGAACACATAACCCTTCCCTGTGTTGTAAGTCGTTTTGGATGAAAGCATCAGGTAAATATATATTTCGACGTGCATTATAAATACAGGTTGCATAAGTTATACTGAATATCTCATACAGCTCATACATATATTTATTAATGTTTATTTTTCCACTGTGTAACTGTCGCGCTCTTGTGGGCATAACAAACGGAATAATCTCTAATTTTTGTGTCTCGTCGAAGCATTAGTGTGTCATGTCCACATGCTGGCGAGATCGTATTTATATTAACCCAAAGTCCAAGTGTAAACTTAAATCGCCCCCAGATTGGTGAGGATTGCTCAGCTACAGTGCGCTTCCATTATCCTGTCAAGCTGTGAATGTTTGCATATCATCTGAAACCATCGCTTCACAGTTAGTCAGTCGCTATATTTAATGTCACTGATTTGTGTTGTCCAGCTGTCCTTTCTACACTAACATATGCATGTTATATCGACGCACGGATGATAACCGAAGCTCAGCTAGCTTACCATTCGGCTCGTCTCGCGATCCTATTATTACCATTGGAAAAATAAATAGATTACCGGGCAAGCATGGAATCATTAAAGAAACTTAGGGGCATAGGGCTCTGTTACCATAAAAGCCAAAAGCATTTCCTCAGGTAGAAAATAACACCTTATTTTCAGGGCGGCCAACTTCGGTTATCTGACTGGCGTGAGATTTTCAATTTGAGACAGTCTGCACACACCAGTACACGCATATACATGTATGTAACTGTTTAATTACCTTGTAAATAGTCTGCAGGGTTTGCAAACTACACCAGTGCTTTTGATGTAGCTAATTTTAGGTGTATGGAACAATACACATTTGCTGTAAGAGTACTTGTGTGAGCGTGAGAGTCTGAAATAGTGAACGTCACCCCAGATACATGAGTTTCCAGCCCTCAAATACGTTTTTCCTCAGTGGTTCACTTAGAATAAAGCCGATCTGTAGGACGACTCGAAGCCTTACGTTTTGATTCATCCTCAGGTCAAGTGCTTATTTGGACAGTAAATATCCTCAGCTCCTGTTTAAGGTGTTAGTCTGTCTCAAATTGAAGGGTATTTACACACTCCAGGTTAGGCCTAGTTGGTGTTATTTTCAGCATTGAGGAAGGCAGGATGACGTTTCTTTCCATAAACCACCGCAAAGTTCAGATTTGCTCAATCTATGAAATAACTGGAATCGCCATTAACATCTATATGAATGCTATATCAGCTTTCATCAACTAAGATTCATGGGTATTAAAAACAGTAAATTGCGGGAACTTGCCTAACTCAGTACAAAACTGTTAACACCCAGGTAAGAGACCCAATCCCACTGTTTCACACCATCTGGTTAGTGCCTAGAATTTTGCTTCGTCTTTCGCAGAAGAGAAAGAAAATATTCTGGAGATTGTTTTCCTTGCCATTAAAATACTTACTTGATGTGGCACAAATATTTAGAGTAGAAGATGCGTCACAATTCATTAATAAACAAACATGAGATCAGTATTTAACTTGTGTTATTCATTACTTCCTTCAGTACTTCCTTCAGTAGTTTACAAAGGTTTACAGAATTATCCGGTATAGTAACAAATATAGTAACTGCTTGAGATAAAACAAGCGTCATAATTCACTAATGATGAATTAATATAAGTTCAGTATGTAACTAAGGCTTACTTTGTGGTTAGCTAATACATAAGTAATGGCATAATGCTATATAATTTGTGCCGTCAAGTAAAGTTTTACCAGGAAAAGAGTTATGTCCTTTGATTAAAAACAGAAATATACATTGTAAAACCCAGAAAGTCCGTTTTTGTATATGCTGTCAGAAACACAGTGAAGGTGCTGAAATACTAATACAAATAATGCATAACGATCTGCTTTTATTTTGCACACTTTAAAATGTACATGTTTCCAAACAAATTTTAGTGTTGATTTTTTTAGTTGTCTTTCAAAAAAGAATTTTCTGACAGAGGAATAGTCTGAGGGGGAAGAAAGGCTAAAAAACATCAAGGCACTGCTCTGGAAGGGGACATGCTGGGGATGAGGGCCAGTGAATACAATACCAACCTGTGAAAGCAGACATACATCATGCCTCAAGTCATAATGGCCAGGTTAGTAAAGCTAAAATACTTTTGAAGAGTAAAATTCACAAATACTTAAAAAGGTCAGAGAGGGCAATCCTAAAAGGCAGCATTGATCATATTTACAGAAGACATTGAGCTTAGTAAGGCAGTCTGTCAGATTCCAGAAAAAAACTGGAATTCTGTTGGTAAAATAAATTACAGTCCAAGTGAAACTGTGGCAGAATATAAAAGGGGGAATTGAAAATCATAAAAAAAAAAAATTCCCAGTAAAAAAATTAGAAAACATTTAGCTCTTGTTTGGAAGGTATCTTTTACAGCAAAGTTGCTTCTTAAGCATGGGCGTGTTTGATATTGGAAAGGTCGTTCTACCTGTAGGAAGAGGGCGGCAGAAGCTTGTTTCTGCAGAAATTAGAAATTGATTGAGTACCTGATTTTCTTCTTTGAAACATTGCATAAGTAGGAGAAAGCTTACAAACCTACTGTTTGAAGGTAGTCACAGTTGTAGATTCCACCATTTTCTAGATGGATTAATTAGCCTGATAGCGCCGTCCTGCCAGGAATGGGATATTCACAAGCAAACTCCATAGCTGAGCCGTCACACACTGCATTCGGCACATGTGCAGCCCACACGCCTCGCGCACATTCGTACTTTTTAACCATGTTATTTGCATTCTGCTTTGCACAAAAGTCACAGAGTTAGCGTGGGAAAGAAAGTTGTCATTCCAAGCCTACATATTTCATTTTCGAGAACATCTGATTGCACTTTTAGACTTGAACCGGAAAAAAAAATTAGATGATGATAAATGAATGTGAAAATTCTAAATATTGATTTTCATTGTTGAGATGACACTGTGGAACATTTTAACAGCTTTAACACAATTACAGAAGGAAGTGAGAGTGAGTAAAGATGTTTTTTAGAAGACACGCAGGCAGCCTGACTGAATTGCATGGTCCATATAGAGTCTTTTGAAAGATACAGAACAGGACTACAATACCCAGTCTGCTGCAGAAATGCTCGAGAACATAAGGACACCATAAGGAGAGCACAGGGGTTTCCACCGGTCCTGCCCTGGACTTACTGCAGAAGCTTCACAACAAGCCTCAGGTAACCAAGCAAAGGAGGAGACCTTGTTGACTCCAGAGTGCCTCACGATAAGTTCTGTACATGCAGATGGACCTCCTGGAGCCTCCTGGTGATCAGTAATCCACAAAGATGCCGCTCCATGGCTCACTTTGGTCCCTTCGATGGAGTGTCGGTGTCTGTGGACTGCCTCCCTCCGTTCCAGGCTTCTTTGGTATTCTTCAGTGCTTGCGTCCTCTGCTGGTCCACCACCACGTAGTCCACCCGCTCATCAGAGGCCGCGCTGCCAGTGCCGTTACTCGTCTTCTGCAAGTCACAGAAGATGCAGATGCTTCAGACACCGCAGATGGTCTCCTGTACCCCATTCTAGCACCGCATAGGATCACCTCCTTCAAAGTAATCTTTTTGGGCAAACTCCTGACATACCTTTCGCGGCGGAGTTGATTTTCCTGGGTCCAAGTCCAGGTCGAGATATTCCACCTGTCTGTCCCTTTTAGGCTTCACCATCGGGCTGCCACCCCCATCTGCATTCATCTGAGCACCGACCTTCAGGCTCTGCGAGGAAGAGGCGAGCTGAAAGGGGCGGGGCATGGTAAGGAGCGTTAGCTGTCAGCGTTAACGGACACCTCCAGAGTGGCCTGCTGGCCGCCCGATGTGAAGGGATGTCATGACTGACACTTTGCATGAAAGCTCGTGTGAAGGCAATGGAGGGAAATTAAGAGAGAACATTTATATGATGTGTGTGCTTTTATAGAAATGTCATAGTGCGAGAAAAACCTTACTGTACATTACTAATGTATTAAAAGAGAAAAACCTGAAATAGCACAGACAAAATCCTGGAATCTTTAACGTTTTTCCAGGAAAAAATGGGCAAAACTTAGAGAGGAAGGCAAGGAAAAGTGAGTCCTGGACAACTGACATTACTGCCGTGCTTCGGGGTGTAATTATAGAGAGACAGAAAGAAAACGGATGACAGAGCGGGAGAAGCTGAAGAAGGAGATCAGCCTCCCTGAAAGCTGGAGGAGCTCTGCTACCTCTCCAAGCAAAAGAAAGGAGAGAGGGAGAGACTCAGGACATCCAAGGTGGCTGGGTGGAGACAGAGATGAGATGCTGGGCAAGGGGCTAGTATGAGAGGCCACCATAAGGTATGCGGGGGCACTGCCATCTGTCATTAAATTTAGATATTCTAGACATCTCCCAGATATGAACCCAGTGGGATAACTGAGCAATCAGGAACCAGTTAAGCCCCAGCATGTTAGTCGTCCTGGATCGGTGCCATACCCCAGGAGGTTCAGGTTTAAACTTTAACACACTGGCACTGAACATTCAGAACCTTGTGGCGTAAAGGGGTATGACCATCATACCATGTAACCAGAAGGTCACTGGATTAAGTCCTAGGAGCAGCTGTGGTTCATCTTGAGTAAAGAGCTAAACATGAAACACTGTAAAAATAAACAAATACCTTCACAGACAGGTTTTAAAAAGGGCTATAGAGCGAATATTCTACTAATGTTGTATTGATTACAGCATAATTCATATTAGTTGTTCTGCTAGGCTAACCACCCGGATTCGCTGTTATTCGGCATGTTATTGGTTAACCCTGCCATCAGTCAGCGGTTGTGTTCGTTTACGCCCGCCAGTTTTGGCCCTTGAAAGTTCAGCATAAGATTTAAGTCTATTCAGCTTGTTACTGGGGATAAGAATGTGCATTTTGTAATAATCTTGTCTTGCAGTGTCACCATCTTCGGTCAGCTGGCTGGCGTAATTGTTCCAATTCGAGACAATCTGCACACACCTGTACACCCATTTACATGTATGTAAGAGTTTTATTACCTTGTAAATAGGATTTGCAAACTACCCCAGTGCTTTTAATGTAGCTAATTTTAGGTTTAAAAGGGAATATAGTTTTGCCGTAAGATTTCTTGCGTGAGCGCCTGAAAGCGTGAGTGTCATGCCAGACGTGTGAGACCTGGTGGCCCTGGTCTTATTATTTGTGAGGCAGCGTGCGAACAGTCAACGGTAAGGTCAATTTATACATTTACATAATTACGTGCGATGGAAACGTGTCCGTACCTTAACGGTAATATGTTTCGATATGCTCGTGCTCTTTTTCTGTCTGCCTGTCTCTCTTTTAAATTAATATATTTACACCCAGTAAACACACACCCACATACAGAGACACACAGTTATAAGTATTATGTTCAGCTTTTGCTAACATGTTATATAAAGCCCCCTGTAAAAAAGTTTATCAATATGAATGGAATTTATTGCCTATTTGACAAAACCTTCGGTTCATTTTAGCGTTTAAGGTATTAATTATTTGAGGTCCGGACCCCTTTGGCGGTTCGGCCCTCTTGAGGCCAGTATTAGTAATGCGAGGAATATTCTGGTTTTACCACTGACGTTATTACAGTTATCTGTAAATTCGTTGTTTTACTGAGACGTTTAATCTCTGGATGTAGTGTCGTTTGATAATATTTATATACTGCAGTATAAATGTATTTAATTTCACAACCACACACATACATACAGTCCTTGCACAGTAAAGAAGGGTTGGAATAAACAACTGCCGCATTGTTCTATGTGGTCAACCTGCAGCGACTGTCACCTCAGCACTGGTGCCTGACATTCAGTCAGACTTTGCTCGACAACGGGTACATGCAGTTCAGATAAAACCTGCTAAAAACAAACTGTAAATCTTTGCTGTCCCATATTCTCATTTTCTCTCAAGTTTGAAGATCAAATGTTTATTCCCACTGGTAATATCCCAGTTTCCTCTTGACCCGTGGACATGGTGAGTGTGCTGCTGGATTAATCTCCAGAATTAATAACAGCTTCCCTGGCAACAGTGAGAAGCTCTACTTAACTTTCCATGAGGAAAAATGAACCTTAGGCTGTTCAAGTACGAACTGCACAGATGCTGCCACAGAAAAGAATTAGAGCCCGTAAAGGACACACAAGAGACCAACAGGAAGAACCTGTTGGAAGAGAAAAAGTTCCAAGAGACTCACAGAGACACGGAACAGGGTTTACGTACCGATTCATCTGCTGTTGTGTTGGAGGTGGTCATGGCCACGTAATTCTCATCGTAGTCATCGGAGTCGGTGCTGGAGGTGATGCTTTGGACTGATTCAGGTCTCGGAGGCATAGGGAACCTGGGGTGACTGATTATAAGGACAATGTTTAAGCACATGGACAAATACACGCAATACCGAGGTCCTGCCAACAGAGGGCAGTAAAGAATACAAAATCTCTCAGCACAGAAGAAAACAGAACGCACACGATGGACGACACTTCCTATTACTGAAGGAGTGTTATTTACACTGGAGTGTCTTGCACGCAATATCATCACATTTGGAGAAACTTTCCCTGAAACAGTGTTCCTCTTCTGAGATGGCTACTTTACAGTGAGTCACGTTAATGACAGTCTGTTAATTGTTGTTATTGCCAGTGTCTAGCTGCGGTTAGCCCGTCCTCGAGGACGCCATGATGATGAAGCCATCAGGGAGGCCGTGGCATATGTGCCGCAGATGAGGGCAGGCACAGGATACTTACTCCCGAGCAAAGGAGCGTGTCACTGGGGAACGCACCGGGGCCGGCAGCTCCTCCCACTCCGGCAGGGGCTTGATCTCCAGAGGGGCTGGTTTAACTGGGGGGGATGGGAAGCGATGGGTTCCATTACTACAAATCAGCTTTGCATATGTTCTGCTGTGACAGACAGTACACATGGTCAGAGCGGACGTATGACTGAAGAGCGCTGTGTGGACCTTTAAAGCCCTGACTTTCTCACTCTTGGGGGTGAAATGCTGTGAAAGCAAGAGGGGAAAAGCAAAACAATACAGCAAGCAGACGTGTATGTCTGCTGGAAGGAGAGCCCCCCCCCTCCCCCTGTAACCTGAGCCCCCTCATCCAGTGGCTGGGACACGACGACCAGGTCAGCCCCACGGAGGGGGAGGTGAGCATCGGTAACTCGATAGAAAACGATGCAGAGCTCGGCCACCTTCTCCATCTCATGCCTGCGGGACGTCATTTTGCAGCTGCTGCTTACAGAAGTCCGGTAACGACAGCATGCAAAACTCGCGCTGTCCGGCCACCTGGCAAGGAAACATCATCCGCAGCGGATTGAAGAGGAACGCGCATCGCCTGCACTACATGACTACACCTGACACAGATGGGTGTCCCCTCATCAGGGCACCTTGCATTGTGCCAGGATTAACACATCAGGCTAAACTTCCTGCTCACCTGAGCACAGAACCTACCCCTAACAGACCTGATAACATGGGCATCCATTGTCCGCATTCAGCAGCCTAACGGCTTTGCCTTGCTGACTTAGGACACAATAAATGGAACAATGTTCTCACCATAAGGTTATGCCAGGAAAATGACACCAAGGAATTACCTCAGAGTAATCTATCTGTTTAATGACTACCACTGATATAGAGTTTAAAAGGTGAGGAGACATCACATCCAAACGTTTATAAAAACAGCTGAAGCCCTCATCTCGCTCACTGCTGCCCCCTGCTTTGACGAACAGTGGAGGACATAGTAGACAGGTCACTAGGAGAGTCTAACAGGCCAGGATGAGGCTTCTCAAAGTAATTCCAAAATACTGACAAGACAGACAGTCAAACATCCATCTTTGGCCTCCAACACGGATAAAGCAGTGAGTTGTGGGTAAATTCATTGCCGTGTACTTTTGACACTCTCCAAGACCAGACAGTGTACACGTCCATACCTCAGCAATCCCACTTGTGGCCTCTAACTTGGACCATCCAGAAGACATTATGGGATGTAGGAAAGTATTGAGAAGGCACTGCTCACTCACAAACTGGTGAATCATGCCAGCGTGCAGCTCTGAGTGTGAATGTCCATTAGATCAGCCTCCCACCTCAGAGAACTGAACAAAAACGCATCATGACCCTAATCTTAAGCCCTCTGAGACCAAACACCACAATCAGAAAAATGGATCCACCAGAGCCATGAGATGCCCAAGAACTCACCGAGATTTAGTCCATCCATCTGGTTTCATTTTGGTTTATCATAATAACAAAAATATACTACAGCTACGTGAATGCCTGTTTTCACATGACACCCTCTGCTGAGGAGGTAAGTAGTGATTAAATGTTTGCAGCACTGTGACTTTGCACTCAAAATGTCATGGAAGACAAATGTTTCCCGAGCACGTCACAGCCGTACATAAATCAGAGCCAACGTCACAGGTAGGTTCATTCAGAGGCACCTTTAAGAGCCCCAAAGTACACCAACACGAATCCTGGGCTTCCAGGTCGCTGCTGGCACATTTGTAAGTTCAGAAGTGGAGTTAGTTTGCTAACTGGGAGAAATCAGCAATTCCTGGGTGGAGAGGGACGCCGTGGTCTGTTCCGGCCTTAAAGACGCAGAACCTTCACTTAAAACAGGATATAAACTTACAATAAATGAAGCCCGAAGACTGCCATCACATTACACAGCAGATGCTCTGGGCGTAGGAGATTGCAGGTAAAGAAACAGACTCCCAGAGGGCAAAGGTAAAGTGTGTTGGGAGTGTTAGGCTGCCTAACCCCTGCAAGGTAAATCGAGGACCTCTGAGGAGTACGTACCCTTCAGTCGTCTTCGGAATTCGCCTACGGTTTGTGAATCAGTTCGCTCTAAACCAAATGGTTTAGCTCTTAATATTTTAGGACTCTGACCTGATTGGCGAGAGAAGATGTTGTTACAGTGTTTGTGGGCGGAGAAAAAAACAGCATAGTGTCCTATACCCCCACCCGACCCCACACAGACAGGACACAAAGCGTGCGGCATGCGGCTTGACCCATGCGACAGGGAACCTCGCCAGGCTCCTGACTGCATGGCGCATCAAACAACAGGCTGTGAAACGATGCAGCACAGCATGGACACGCTCTGTGGCAGGACAGACTGAGCCACACCCAGCACCGCACCACAGCAGTCCCGGCCCAGAGACGGCAGCACAAGCCAAGCAGCCCTCAGAGAACAGCAGGGCGAAGCGCCATCTGCTGTTGGGCCTCAGACACGGTGTCGAGAAGCGCGACGGGCCTCAGGACGAGAGTGCTTCAACAAATATCTATGGAGCAGCAGGATGAGACAGGACGATTCATGACAGCTTGTCCTCGGTCTGGCGGCAGCCAGTGCCACTGCAGACAAACATCCAGACGAAGCCAGTGCAGGCCACACCCACATCCTGAGTGGCAAGATGGCGGACAGGACAGCCAGTGCAAGCTGCCCTGAGGTCGCCGTGCAGCAGGTGGAGACACGGAGCGTGACAAGGTTGTAGCCCATAATATGGACATTACAGGACAGACACCAGCAGCCCATTTGTACCTGCCCAGGTTTATGAATTGATCTGGCATGAAAAAATCTTACACATGAGAGCACAAATCCAGGGGAATGAGGAATATTACCATAATTTTAATTTAAAAACCCAGAATAATATGTGTCCATTGCAGTAACATCGGGGGGGGGAAGAAATGGCCGTATGTCTTATATATTCCTCCTTCCCTCTGCCCTGTGCTCTCATCTCAGTACCTTGGAGTTGTTTTTAGTTTTTGTGTGGAAATTCCCCTGTTAGGCAGAAACATCCAGCGTGACTTGCAGTGTGCTCTCAAAAGACTCTTTCAAGCGGGTGACAGAGGGGACAGAGGTGACCGCCCCAGACCCCGGTCACTGGTGGCGCGGGGATGTGTCCAGCCAGCCCACAGGACCAGAGAGGCCGTGTACAAAAGTCCCTTGTACAGGGAGGTCACATGCTGTCACGCACAGAAAGGGCCACGTGTCAAAACGACCTCAGGATGTTTGTCAAAGGTGCCAAACAGGGAACAAATATGCTCAAAGTGGGAGTCGTACTGGGAAAAGATAAAGATTCCAGACAGATGCTAATATGCTTTAAGTGTGAATGTGTGTATGTATGGGTAACTGTAGGATCATTTTATAAACATGGGCAGGTACGTTTAGTGTATATTTACACAGTCTGAATTACATCCCAAAAACGTGCACTCACTCACTCTCACTCACTCACACTCGCACACACACACACTGCTACCTGTTCACACACACACACACACGTGTGCACACAGCTTCCAAGCAGACTCACCTTTGCGGTCAGGTTTGAGGTTGCGGTCAATGGGAGGAGGCTGGCATTCGCCGACAGGGGCGGCCCTCCGCGGGGGGGTCTTGGGGCTGTAGCGGAATCCCATGTGTGCTGGCGGGGGGACCTGCTTGCCCAGCGAGGAGAACTCCACGCTTCCAGGTGTCATGGGCACGTAGTTGGGCTCCTGCGTCCCCTCGGACAGACTCCCCGAGCGCCCGTGGCGTGGCGAGTTGCTCATCTGCACGTAATTCTCATCCATCTCTTCGGTGGATCCAGCCGTGGGCCCCACGGGAATCATGCCCTTGTTTCTCTGTGGATGGGTAAGTACAGTGCTCTGTTACACATCCCACAAACAGTCACTAACTCCCAATCCCTGAATTTTAGAGGATTCCAGTCACCTGTTCATCAGTTAATAATTTTTCCCAGGGTGCATTTCCACCAAACTCTGAATGTTCGTGGGCCTGGCTAATCATGAGACAATTGGAAAGTGCAAGCCTTCTGAAATCTGCCTACATCAAGCTTTCCATCTGCCATGTTTAAATTTAACAGCTGGATTAATTGATTATAATGGCTTCTGGTTTCACTAAGCTAGGATTGGAGGTGTGACTTGACACATCGAATAGCTCTGATTTGTCATCAGACGGTCGGCGGACTTGGAAAAGCCACGTGATTTGACGGCATTGCCAGTGTCGACTTACTAAGTAGTTGCCAAAATTATCATTGAACTCAAATGAGCTGCTTCTGTCTGTGCTGACAGGGCGCGGGACATCGTAGCAGTCCTGAGATCCGAAATCTGCAAGGCAGAGAAATTCCACAACTGTCATAGGAATACAGAATACCATCGTCTGACTCTAACCTTCTGCACTCTTTGATCCATCAAAACAAAGCTGCACACAGGTTAAAATCACATTGTAATCAGGGTGGCGGTGATTAGGAAACAGCTACCATGATGCTTGCAATGTTTGGTACCGATAACCAGCCAATCACAGCAGCAACTGGCAACCATCGGCGTGATGGGATATCAGCAATCAGCGCAATTTGGAGATGAGACCTTCCCAGTAATGGAGAGTAGTTTTTGCAGCTCGTCGGAAAAACAGCAAATTAGAGTCCAGAGTTTTTCAGGGTAGAAGGTGTGAGGAAGTGGAGAGCTATGCTTTGTCCATTGGATTGAATCTTCATGAGATTACATTTCTGCTTTAGTCCAGCTACGATTTCATTATGTTCCAGCTAAGGTGACAGTTTTACTTCCCAGTCAAACACCGTGGGCTCCATTTTCCACCTGCACAAAGTGCGACGCAAAGTGGTTTTGCTAGTTTCATATCAGCGCATCGCTCGTTTTCACACCATGCATGCATGTCGTCAAAATAGCAAATGATTTTGCGCCCGCTTTCTGCTCACAAGACTGGGTTTTTTTAATGAGGCGCGGCCGGGCGCATTGTCAGCACGTTTATGTTTTAAGGCAGCAAAATGACATTGGCTTCTGACCAGCAAAAACCATGTAAACAGTCTGTGCCGCATTGTTAAACGGTATTTAAGCGACGCGCTTTAGAAACGTGCAAGTGCACGGCGCTCATTACAGACACAGGTTACGCCCTTGAGGTGCACTAATGGTTTTTTATTTTATTTTATTTATGTACATTTTATTATAGAGTACATCTGGTCCTTTCACGTAATCATACTGTTTAATGAAATACCAAAAGAAAAACTATATATTAGGTAAAGAACAAACCGTATCATTAAAAAAAATCTTTCGAGTTCATTATCAGAATTAAGCATGTACTGTAATTGAAAGGACATTTGGATTGCTGAAAATGCATTTCAGACATTTAGATAAGTCAGGTGGAACATTACAATACAACCCTTAGAAGGTCGCAGCATTCTTTGTGGCATGTGGTGTATTGTGTAACATTACCATGCGTGATGGATGTCTGTTGGACATAAATGAGGACACATTAGAGGACTTCAGAAGGTATAATACTGAACGGCATGTGCCGATGCCAACAAAGGAGTGCATGCCAGCAGCAGTGCGGGCAAGGGGGGTCAGCTGGCAGAAGAGCTGAATCGTCTATAGCCTGGTAAGGAATCTAAATTGTGAGGGTAGAAAATAACAGCCCTGTTGCCTTTTATTTGAACATGCTTAAACACCTTAAAAACTGTAGGTTGTACTTTGTCTGAAAAAGACAGCACTTTTATTTATATTATGTAAACTGCAGACCCAAAATTAAAATTAAAAAAAAAAAACGCAAGCATAATCAGTCCCCTCCCCAACCGCTGCTCTCGTTCAACAGCGAGCTTCCGCTTTCCCCATCTTCTGACATCATTATACGGGTTTCGGCATCGTGCGGATGATCTGGTGATGCCAGAAAATGAGGACACACTCACTGCTACCTCATCCCACGCCTGCTTCACCTCGAAAGGCTTCAGTGGTACAGTGCTGCTCCCGTAAATTATGTGCTTGCGCATTTTCACTTCGCGTAAGAGCACATCCGCTTCCTCGGCCCAAATCTGGCTTGCTGGGCAAACGTGCCATTGTAATAGCGATCCACATTAGATCATGCTGCCTTTTAAAGGTGCGGTGATGCACCATTCTGATTGGTTTATTGCTTGTCATGGCCAAAACATGCCTCTGAATAATTATGCATTAGGACAACCTTTTTCCGCCTTGGCCACCTCTCACATTGGTCCCGACCCATACGTCATACATCACTTAACCTCAAAATAATAACTCAACAAAAGAATGAGATGTTGAAACAGGCTTGAATTTTGGTCAAATTTGGTGGAGAAGGTATATTAAAAATGCCAATCTTGTGGATCTCTTCTGAAACATAGAAAGGGAATCTTTAATATGACCATTCATGCTTCTTCAAGCTAACAGAACCATCAGTAACCAGCAGCAGACGGACATTTTATTATCACTGAAAGCTTATCATGAAATGAGGATAGCAGAACTGTTAAAATGTTTCAGCTGGAGAAATGGAACACACAAATGAATTCAGACATCCCTCAAAGGATCCAAAATAACCAAATAAATCATTTTCCTGAAATTTAGCCAACTGTATCTGAACTGAAACTGAACTGAAATTTAGCAAACTCTATATAACCTCTCAAGTTACTTCTCAAAGTAACATGGCGTAACAGTAAACAATATCTGAAGGAGCTAGGTCTGAATATCCCTGACCCAAACCACGCATGGATTAAAATAGGTCCTCAGGGGCATGCAGCCCTCCTGGAGAATGTTCTGGAACTGCAAACCCAGGGAGGAAATAGGTACTGACCTTTCCGGAGGCCTGAAAGGTCCATGGTGCCAATGGTGTTACTGCGTGGCGCCTTGGCCCCTGTGCTGGTTGGCACGCAGTAGTTACCATCGCTCTCTGACACCGAGCGCGGCATGTAGCACGTGTCCGTGGGGGAGCGCTCTGAGGCAGTAGCTAGCGAGGGCTTCGGGGGGCGTGGAGGGGGGACGTGGGCCTGACGGGCAGAGTTGGACGCGGATGGGACGTCGTAGCTGATGGAGATGTGCCGTAGCTGATTCTCCACTGACGTCTTGCGAGGTGGTGCCCCGAGGACATGCAGCTCGCCTGCGGGGGAGTCCGTGTCCTGCCCGGGCATGGAATATGCTGGCCGTGGCTGCAGCACCGTGTCCTGTGAGTAGCTGCGGGGCAGACAGTACGAGGCGGTGTCCGCTGTCACGGAGGACCCGCGGGCCGGCGGCGAGTCGTAGAAGCTAGGCTGGGGGAAGAAGCCATTGGAAGATGGCTGTTTGGGGAAGGACGACGCTAGGGGCCTGTGCAAGGGGAGGTTATCGTTGCAGTCTGTCTCAGAAGAGGTAGACCTGGAGGAGCCCTGGAGTCTGCATTTGAGGGAACCAAACATGAGGAAGAACATGGTGAGAGGAGAACAGAGACTCAAAAGAAGTGACTCTTCAACATAATGTCTTTGACTATCAAAGAATCAAATAATCAAGACCGCAGTCACAATATTTATGCAAGCCAAAGAACAGTGAACTGTGCAGATTAACAAGCTCCTTGCAACATCTCCTAATGCACTCCAGTCTCTTTCCTAACTACTGCTTCCTGTAGGAGTCGTCTGGTTCCCAGTTCCCTGTTTTCCCCACACACCGCCTAAGCATCCTCATGCAGAAGCAGGCCCTGTCCAGGCCTCACCTGGACGCTGTGGGCTTCTTGCTCTCACAGTTGACCAGCAGCAGGTAGTCGGGAGCCTCCTCCAGGCTGGATGAGGACTCTAGGTGGCGGATGCTCACTGGATGGTAGGGGGGTGGCACACTGTTCATGGGGGAGGGCGCCGTGGCTGACAGACCCGGATTAGGCAGAGGGTCCAATCCCAGGCCTCCAGGCTGGGAGGGTTTGGTGCCATCTACAGGGCATGGAAGGGATATAAAAGTGAATCATCATCGTGGTTTGACTCCTACTCACCTTCATATCTGTGATCAGCCACCATCATATCCATTCAGACTGTGTCACAAAGAGTCACAGCCAGTGAACACTGACTCAGCTGTGGAACTGAGAGAGAGCTTTACATAGAGGCTCATATGGAAAGTTTTTTCCATCTGAGCTTAGGTGGGATATGACCTGAAACTAGCCTAGTAACAGTAGGGAGAATGTTTATGCCAGTCGGGTAGGACCAAAGCATTGCTGATGTGTATCAGGACCTTGGGCTCTGTGCTGGGCGTCCAAAAAAAACATATCTGGTAACCGCCTGGAGGACCCATTCTTCTACATGGAGGACAAAAAACGTGCACGGGCCAGAGAAATGTATCAGCACATCGATCTGAAACAATACATATGCCAAGAGAACCTGTATCAGTCTCGACAAACACAACATATCGATTGAAGGTCACCCCGCTATCCATCACTTGGGAAGGAATTACGTCCTCTCAGTTAAACTCGCACCATCTGCAAAGAAACACATTCCCTGAAAGATGCCAAAAAGGGTTCAAGATCCATGAGAAATTTCACAGATGAGACACGAGCAAATTCCCCTAGGTGCTTTGGAAGCAGCCTGGCATTTCATGGAGATAAGGTGAGGCGGCTGTGGGGGCGTGGAGTGGGCCGACGGACCCTTTGTCCACCGGTGGATCTGAAATAGGCGGCTGAAGGCTACGTGCGTAAGATGACGCTGGGCCTCTGAGGACGGCTCCAAAGAGCGAACTGGGTGTCTAGAGCCTGATCCCCGCCCCCCCCCCCCGAGAAACCGATGGCTCTTTGTGTAATATGGCAGTTCTGACGTGAAGGTGAAGCCTGCCTCTCCATGACCCAGTGGAAGTTTATTTTTATTTTTTTTGAAAAGCCACCTAATCTTGCACAGACACACAACACAGGACACAGGCATGAGGTTACTCTCCAGCGTTCGCCACATTCTCAGGGCACTCGCTTCTCAAGGTCGCACAGTTCGCTGGGTCGGTCAGCTCGCCACGCAGTCTTATTCAGCGCTGAGTCACATCTGCGCAGGGAGACGATGGCTGACGAGCCCAGCTGCATGAGGACCGCGTCACCGCGCTCAAGGGTGTCTGTTCAGAGCGTCACAACCTCGGGCGGACAAGGGAAAGCTTCGTCTTCATCACTGGGTATTCCCCGGATTAATCCAACAGCCAGGCATCTCTGAGGCACAATTTACAGATAGTCACCAGCCATCTGCAGGCTTCCTTCCGCCAGACTGGGAGCAGGCATGCAAACTGATACCCAGTTGCCTTCCCAGTTTAAAAAAAGACCTCGATTTCTGACTTCCCCTTATTTTCAGTGTCTGAGTACCTCTGCTCTGGGAGAGCTTTCTCCACTGCATGGCCAGGATCTGCCTCATGCTTGCGAGCTACAGGGAGGGAGACGAATGCAAAACCCACAAGAAAACAGGGATGGTCTCGTCTGTAATTTCAGAGAAATTGTGCCTGAGATGCAGTTATCATCCAGGTGTGTTTAACCTGGAGTGCCACACACAACACTGCATGCCAGATATGAGCACAGCTGTAAATGCTTCTGGAGAAATTAGTGCACAGCCAGTGTGTCAGTAAAAAGTATCTTGCTTATAAATCATACACACTGCATTCTTTCCCTGTAGCATATTTTTATGTGCAAAAATTAAAGAGGCCATTTTTATAGGACAGACGTGACCAGTTAACTCTGCGTGCCGGCCCCGCGGCTGCCCCCGCCCTTCGCGCTGGCCTCCCGCACTCACCTTCGTCGGTCGGGTTGAACCCGCAGATGTCGCAGATGCGCCTAACCCACTTGTTCATCTCGTCCTCAGTATCGGCCACCAGATAGAAGACGCGGTCGATGGTCTTGATGTCGAAGATAAAGCTGTTCTCCAGGTCCTTCTTGTTGAAGGTCAGCCCGGCATCCACCTGCTCGCACAGGTTCAGGTCGATGACGCGGATGGGCTTCTTGGCGTGGTCATTTTTGTAGTACTCCAGCACATCGGGGTCCCCTGTGAGGCGGCCACTTCGAAGAACAAACCACCTTTTCTTCCATGCCTGGGGGGGAGGGGGGCAGGACAGTGGGTGTGAGTGGCATTTCTAGAGGTCTGTTTACAGAACATTTACTTCTAATTTGGCCTTTGGCAGTCTGACCGCTGCACGCTGTCTCTGTGACACGGGCACCTCTGACTCCCGCGCCAGATAAGAGCAGAGCCATTCTCAGGCACCTATAATTAGGGGTTTACAGTACCATTGTGGGTCAGACTGTAAGAGAAAGTCCAGCACAGCCTGACACAGTTAAAGAGAAAAGCTTAAAGACGCTATAAATAAAGGGTAAATGGCAAAGAGAGATCACTGTAAGTCACTGTCTAATCCCACAGGGGACAGGGCGGACTGCTTTGAAGGGCACTCAGAGTTGGAGGGGGGCGGTTATGGTATAGCCACAGGGGATGTTGTCCCCCCTCCACCACTGTCAAACGTGTTTGGGAGAGAAAGAGAGAAGCACTAGCTGGACTCACCAGGATGAAGTCCCTGCCTTTTTAACTCTGCAGGGGGCGGGGGGCTGTACCGCTGCCTGAAACCTTCAAGGTTTGAATCTGGCCTCCATTCCCTGCGTGTTTGCATGTTTTCCTCAGGGGGCTCCCATCTCCTCCCACAGTCCAAAGACACGTGGTGAAGCTCACCAGCATCTCGAAACTGCCCAGAGCGTGTGACTGTTCGTGTCAGCGCGTGTAAGTATATACGCTCTGCGATGTCCTGGCATCAGCTCCCAGTAACGCTGACCAGGAAGACGGATGGATTGATGAAAAAAGGAAAAAAAACGAGTGTAGCCGTCAGCTGGCAAGAAAACACACCCAGCAAACCATTCCTCTTTAAAAAAAAAATTTAATGAAAATTTCACATTTTCTGTTTTCCTCCTGACCCCGCCCCCCGCCCCAGTTTAAACTGTATTAACAATGGAACACAATTCTCTTTATGCGCCCCATTGACAGGGGCTTTGTGACCAAGCCAAGCTCCCCAAAAAAAAGCATCATGACAACAAACAAGTGGCTGCCAAGCCAAACAAGCCTGTCATGCCGAGTACGGCCCGATGAGGTGGGCCCACCACACTCTCCACTCCCACCCCGAGGAGATGGCAGTGGGAGGTGCCAGACAGCTGTTTGGGGGAGAAGCAACGTAGTATGAAAAAATTGGGAACCTTGGAATATGACATACCATGATTTCAGTTAAGCGTCTGACTGCACTGAGAGCGTTTCATAGCATGAACAATAACTAGGATGCCAACCTATATCATCTATGTGCTTTAAAAAACTGCCAGATTGGCACTGCATTCTGGGTATTTTTTTTTTAAAGCAAAGTTTACCTAAACTCACCCGAAGTGCCTCTGAACCACGTTTGTCAGGTCCAAAGAGACAACTTTAGTCAGACAGGAAAAACAAACAATCTGGGACTGTAAGCCTTTGAAAAACAAAATGTTTGAGGACTGCACTTTAGAAGATATCCAGGGGGAAGAACATGTCAGGGCAGATTCTGGGAGCTTGATTTCTTATCTTCATTCATTTTTGGAGCATGTTCAACTCAGGCACTGGCAACATGTGAAATGTGTGTTCTCGGGAATCGCATCCATAGCACAAGCACAAACCGTGTCGTCAGACCAGGCAGTGACTGGACCAGCGATGCAAGGTGATGGGCAGAGGTGGGCAGATGAGGAACCCTGAACGCAAGTGAGGAGATATTCTAGAAAAATGCTGAATGTCTTATTGATGGCAGTTAATGATAATGGTTTCAAGGCTGCCCCTTTTGTCTTATGTTTGGTGTAGAGAAACATGCATGTCAAGATTGCCTAAACCGTCATGCTATCTCAGTGCTGCAAATCAAGGAACCTGATTTTTTTCCCCTCTATATGGAGATGGTGAGGATCCTCTGAGAGGTCTGGGAGTCTCCTAGCTTCCTGATACCACAGCAGAATCTGCAAACAAACTGGTCTACATCAGATAAACTGATCACCCTAACATACAGCAAGCCAGCAAACTCAGAGCTTTAATAATAAAGAATGGCTTGTGTTTCTACAGAGTGGATTAAAATGAAAGTAGCCTGCAGCGGGTCTGCATCACGGAAAGGGAGCAGACTTATAGGAAAAGGCTGCTATCGCAGTCCTGCTGATGTCCTACAGATGGCAAGACCTGATGGTTATCCTGGGCCACAGGCTCTGCTTCCACACTACTGCCAGTCCCAACAGACTCGCAAAAAGGGGGCGTGGCCTCCTCATCGCATGGGCCCACACCGCAGAGACTTTGCAGTGACCACTGAGAAGTAAAAAGCTTTGAATAATACAGTGGCACGACCATTGCTCTCTTAACATCGAGACCTCAGAGGGCTACCTAAACCCACTTCTGGGCTTTTTCACAGAAAAAAACCCCAGGAGAACACTTTTCCTGCATGTGGGGGGGGGGGGCTGGGCCGCATTCAGGTGCCATTAGGGGAATGAGTTATTCACCAGTTTATAAGGGCAATGACACTGCTAAGGGACCCTGCCAGCCCACAGAAAGGTCTTATATTCCACGCATACCTCCATCCATCACTGCAGAATCCAGCTCCCACGCAGAGCGAGGTACCTATCCCAGGAGAGACAGGGCAGGAAGCAGGGACACTCTGCCTGGTCTTCACCTCACCAGGACCAGGACCAGGACCAGGACCACCTCCTGACTACACCCTTCAAACAATCACCAGACACAATGGACTGCACATGCAGTAAGGTACAGCACTTCCCAGAAACAAGTTTATTAACACACTTGATAGCGAAGTGCATAAAAAAGCCGGTGTTTGGGGGCGGACCTTGCTATGGCTGCTAACGGATCTGGCTCAGCTTCAGACCCTGGCAGCAGCTTCAGTCCAACCCAAACGCGTCTCAAAGGGGGAGCTGGCCTTGCCGCCCGCAGCTTCCCACGCAAGACGGGCGGTCGCGTGGGTGGCGTGTGGAGTGTGCAGAGAGGGACCGGGAACAAACCGGGAACCGTGGATCAGCAGGAGCCTTCAGGAGACTCGGCAGATGGATGGCTGTTGCTATAGTTACACTCGGATTGGGAGAGGTACCCATCACCTTCCCAGAAGGTGTCAATTTTTTCTGGGATCTTCAGAAATGACACTTGAATCATTTGTAACTGTGAAATATATCCGCCTTGAATATCAGCCAGAGCTTGCTTGATGGCCTTCCCTCCTGATCCCAGATCAGCAACTCGTTCGAGAAGTATTTAAATTCCCCAAAAACACGGGTGGGGAAATATATTTTTATACATTTTAATTGTTAGCTGGGGGTGTCTCTCCAAGTCCATCATAACCGCTCCTCTTTCCAAACAGACAGCAATGACAGCAGCACCTCAGAACCACCTGATGGGCCCTGTGCACAAGCCCTAGGGCAGGGTTATTCAAATCACGGTCCTCGAGGTCCGAGCACTGCTGGTTTTCCAGCCTTCCTTTACCTGTCAGT
>JAOYFF010000015.1:4937605-4953595 GCA_025773925.1 Cryptomyrus ogoouensis | reverse complement strand
GCGGATCACACCGACACTGCTGCTTTCCACCTCGGGCAGCACTGAGCGGATCACACCGACACTGCTGCTTTCCACCCTGGCCAGGACTGAGTGGATCACACCGACACTGCTGCTTTCCACCCTGGCCAGGACTGAGCGGATCACACCGACACTGCTGCTTTCCACCTCGGGCAGTACTGAGCGGATCACACAGACACTGCTGCTTTTCACCCCAGCCAGCACTGAGCGGATCACACCGACACTGCTGCTTTCCACCCCGGCCAGCACTGAGCGGATCACACCGATACTGCTGCTTTCCACCTCGGGCAGCACTGAGCAGATCACACCGACACTGCTGCTTTCCACCCTGGCCAGCACTAAGCGGATCATACCGACACTGCTGCTTTCGACCTCGGTCAGCACTGAGCAGATCACACAGACACTGCTGCTTTCCACCTCGGCCAGGACTGAGCGGATCACACCGACACTGCTGCTTTCCACCTCTGTACCTCACAGCCCGAAAGGCGCAGAGACCTGGAAAAGGAGCAATTCGCCGAGGGCCGTTGCCAGTTCATTAACTTTGAAGCAGGGCAGAGGTGCCCCTGGTTCCCCATTCCAGGCTGTAGCGAGCTTATTTGTAGAGTAATGGGTTTTCATCCTCAACCCAAAAGCAGTTCAAAGTGTTTGTCCAACAGGAGACAAACAGAGGAACAGGAATCGGCAGGACTCTGTGCTTCCCTTGATTGAAGACACTTCTGAAACAAAATCATTGCCGTTTCAGAAAAAAAAACATATTGCACCTCAGAATTGTGATTCTCAGTCATTACCGCAAGTGTGGCATCACCCTGCCGGGGGGGGGGGGGCTCCCCCCACACGCTCTGCCTTTCCTTTTGTTGTGCAGGAATGTTTTGACAGTTTTATTTTTGTCAAACACACTTCTCTTCATTTGTCGCAGCAGAAGTTCTCAGCATACAGTAATCAAGCGCATTCCGCGGGGCGGGCATCTGACTCTGCCAGTGATTCGGTGATAAGCTGGCAGTCGCTCTCCCGTTCGGGCCCTAAACAGTGCCCCTTCCTCCCCCAGCATTTTACAGCTCACTGAAGGTGCCCTTATATGGTGTTGAATAAAAATCGGCAAATGGGCGATTAGGTGCTCCGAGTCACCAGGGTGTGTCATGGGTTATACAGGGGCCTGTTGAGCTGGGGCTCTGGTACTGATTGGCGGCCATTTGTCTGTGTCCCCTCAGACTGACAGCCCCCTTCATCAGCCAGGCTCCACGTCCCCTCCCACACCCGTAATGGGCAGGTGCTGGGGGAGGAGGAGGATGATGACAAAGCGATTGATTTTCACCCACTGCACCTCCTCCATGTCAGAGCAGCCTTTCTGATGCAGTAACATTGTAGGGGGGGGGGCAGACAGTCAAATAGACAGATGGACAGACGGATGGATGGAAATGCAGAGACAGATACAGGCAGGCTGAGAGAGATATAGGCAGGCAGAGAGAGATACAGGTAGGCAGGCAGTTTGTTAAATCTGAAGGAAATTGCAGATAGATATATTAGTGTTTTCTGTGAACTGCATTACTGCTGTGATTTCCTGTTTCGTAGCGATAGAATGAAATTAAATGGTTTTATTATTATTATAACAAAGCTGCTTGAAATGAGAATTTCAGAACCAACTAACAAGGATGCAGCCTTTAGCAAACATGACGTCGCAAATGCACCTTCTGACAGTTTCCATCACACTTTCGCGGTGGCATCTTGCCGGTGCTATTGGTATCTCGCTGAGGATTTGAAACGGCTTTCTAGCAAATGTAAGAAATGATTTATAATGGAGCTGGGAAAGGGATTGATTTCTGACTGTGACATTTGGAGAATGACCGCCACACCCTCGTCAGCTACCTGGCTATTCCTGCAGCCTGGAGGTTCAGTTGTGCTGCGGAGCTTCAGGTCTGTAGGCTTCTCGTACTACTTGGTGCCGTGGGAGACCTCAGCAAACACTCGCAGAGTTGAGGTGCCCGGGTCAGGCGCGGTGACTTATCTCTGCCTCCATTATTCCGCTCTGTCATCTTGAGCTATTCAGCCGGCCGACAGCCTAGAAGCTTTGACATTTTCTTGCCAACTTTCTGATTTTGCCTTTAAACACATCCCCCCCCGCCCCCCCCCCCCCCCCCGACTTAAATGCCATTTTCTCCAGCAAACCCCACATCATCTCACTGATTCCCCCCAGACTAGTATATCTCATCGGCCCAGCCGGTCTTCCGAGCGCGGCCCTGCCTTTCAATGACCGAAATGCTAGAATTTCCATAAAATGAAAGAGGAAGCAGAAGCCAGTAGCAGCACTGGTCCCGGTGCTGCAGTGACGGGCTGGGTGAAGGTGCTGCGGTCCCGGTGCTGCAGTGACGGGCTGGGTGAAGGTGCTGCGGTCCCGGGGCTGCAGTGACGGGCTGGGTGAAGGTGCTGCGGTCCCGGTGCTGCAGTGACGGTGCTGCGGGGATGGGGCCGGCTCCTGTCAGGGGAAACGCTATCAGCTCCACCGAGGAATGTGGCCGAGGAATGTGGCCTGCATTGCATTTCTGGCACATTCCCTATAGCAGGCCTGACTCCACGCTTGTAAGGCCACCAAAAACGGCCTGAGCTCTCAGCAGATGGAAATGACCTTCCCCTGCGAGCACTGTGCCGCGGTGTCACTGTGCCGCGGTGTGTGCCCCGTGTTTGCAATCAGCAGCACATGTGACATCATTGTAGATAATCCAGTTCAAAGCAGCCAAACAGTGTGTTTATGTCTTAATTATGGCAACGGAACCTGAAGTGTGCGTGCAGGAAAGATGATGGATATATGTGATACATCAGAGGTCGCCGTCATGGTTTCAGGACAGTTTCAAAAGATAAATGAATCAATATTAATTTGGTCTGCGATGGACTGGTTCTAGAATAAGAGATTAAGATGATTAATGTATGTAAAGGTGCAAATACTGTTATGTATATGTTATGCATTTTTTAATGTTTTGTTTTACTCTGTGTTAGTTACACAAAATCTGTCCTTTGGATTTAAAGCCTGCAGTTAGCTTCGGGGTAACTTGTAGCACGAGGAGATTTTACGTGTCATATAATCCATGTCACTCTGAGTGGAAACGGCATTTATCCTGGGGCAAAGGGCAATATATGGAATTGTTTGGGGCATTTTTTTGTCCAGCCGTGTCCTGGGAAGGGTGTAAAACCCTCACAGTTTGCATAAATCACGGGCCGTCACGGTACCCAGAGTTGAATCAGAATCAGAATTAGATCAGAATCAGAATCAGATTTATTGGCACACAAGGAATTTGGATCCAGCCGACAGTGAATCTCAAGTTAGACAGACAATAAGCATATAATTTAAAGAAAAATACACAATATACAGATTACATAGAAGACAAGTGATATACATAACTTACCAACAGCAATAATGAGCTTCACATATGGAAATGAGATTGTGTTGCGTAGTTCGGCTACACAGGGATCTGTAATGTCTGCCAGAGGGCAGGAGCCGAAAAGGTTTGCATCCAGGGTGCGAGGAATCTGTAGTGATTTTCTCTGCCTGTTTCCTGGTTCTTGAAGGGTACAAGTCCTAGAGGGTGAGCAGAGGAACAGCAGTGATTCATTTCTGCTGACCTTACTGTTTGCTGCAGTCTTATCCTGTTTCGTGGTGCTCCAAACCAGACCGTGCTGGATGTACACAGGACGGATTCGGTGACGCGGTGCAGGAGTTCCTGAGCAGCTCCTGTAGCAGGCCGTATTTCCTCAGTCGCCACAGAAAGTGTATCCTTTGCTGGGCCTGGGAGGGGGGCAGTGCTGAGGGGTGTCTCAGTGCACCCTCATCTCCACAGTCTTGAGCATGTTCATGAGTCAAGAACTCCACAGTTCTTGAGTCAAGTTGTTCTGACCGCGCCAAAGCACCAGCCGCTCAACCTCCCACCGATATGCAGAGTCGTCTCCATCTTGGATGAGTCTGATGACCATCTGCAAACTTCTGGATTTTAACAGCAGGGTTCTTGGAGGTACAGTCACTGTGGTAGACGGAGAAGAGCAGTGGGGGGAGGACACATCCCTAGGGGGAGGTGACATATTGGAGAGTGTGCCTGCTCCTCACATGGCACCAGACATCGGAATCAAAATTCCCTTCATTGGCCAGGTATACCAACAAGTCGTAGGGCTCTTTCTTGGCATTGTTGGTGCGTACATTCGTGCACAACCTAGAATATAAATTTAAATAATAATAATATATATAATAATAATAAATACATTGTTTTAAAAATATGAGCAATATTGCAAATCAGTCCAGATTACAGTCAATAAACAAAACTAATAAATTAAACCCATAAATTATAGCAGCCTGGTGTGGGTTCGAGCCCGGAGAGGGCCGGTCACACTTCACCAGACTGTCTCAGCTGCAGTCGGCCTCGACGGAGCGTCATGCCGTGCTCTGGCTGGGTGAAAACCGGGGACCGACCTGTGATCACTCTGGACGGCTGAGTACTGCCTCTGTGCCGCGTGAGTCCGGCTGGGAGGGGCCGGCCTGGGAGGGACCGGCCTGGGAGGGGCCTTCCATATTTGTTTCTTCAGTGCAGTTCAGTGTGGTGGAGCACAGCAATTAAACCCCAGTCATGTTTCTTTTCACCCCCCCCCCCCCCAAAGGTCCCAAAGGTGACGTTAGCAACCTTATCTTTATGGGTCCCTGCGGCGCCCCCCCCCGCAGCTACTGCTGCTCATTAATGCAGGACAGAGAGGCCTAAGTACAGCTGTTTTATCTGGGCTAATGCTGCTGTTGACCCTCTCTCTTTTTCCAGTGTTTTGCACGTCTTTCAGGCCTGTGCAGTGATAGGTGGGCCGGCAGCACAGCTCAGATGCAGTTCGGTCTGCTTTTCATTTTTGTTCCACTGTCCTGTCAATTCGGCATCTTCAAATGCGATGGAGCTGGTTTTGCGAGACACATCAGGGGCTGAAAAAGGCAAGCAGGTCTTCCATCCCCGTATCACAGCGTCCATCATGGAGGCACGCCCCCTCCCCCCTTCACAAGCCGGCCCCCATGACTCTGGAAACTGCAGTAATTTCATTCAGAACCTGTTGTTTGGGAAACAACTTGAGATTCAAGTGTAGAGAAAACAAGCAGTGTTATTTAGGAGCAGTGAGCGGGGGGGGCGGGGGGGGCAGAGCAGCATGCTTGGTTCTGCAAAAAAACAAATATGTAGGAGTATGAAGTGTCTCCCATTCTGCCTGCATCTGATGCATGATGATCCCTCAGCTTCAGCCGTACAGATGCCGTCCGGTTACAGAGGGACAGCCAGACAGTCCTGGAATCGCAGGAAGGGCCTTTTCCCATCTTCTTTACATATATTCCGGCAGCTGCTGTGGAACACCTAAGTCCAGGAATCCAAAGGTCTGCTCTGAGGTGGGATTAGCTTTCCAAAGACCTTCTCCAACGGCATTCTCAGGGGGCGTCTGAGGGGACTCTCGGTGACATGAAGGTTACCTCCTTCTCTGTGGAAGACCAGGTTTTGAGTCTTGCTGCATCCATCTCTTTGACTTGCAAGTCTAAATGTGTTTTCCTGTAATTAAAGGAGCCACCCACAGGAGGCAGCATACTAATCCTAGGATCTTCTGTCTAAAGAAACACACACATACCTGTTTTCAAAAAGGTATTGCAGGCAGGTGAAAGCAAGAAGATGAGTGTGTTGAATACAGGTGCTTTGATCTGGTTCATTTGTATGCTCACTAGAATATAGTAATATTCTTGTTCTATATTATTTTTGTACATTTCAGCCTTCATTTTCATCTCCACCATCTGTGAAGTATTATATCATAGCGAGGCTGATAAATCGGATCCTTGTTTCTGCCGTGATACGCCTTGTGAGCAAACGTTTTAGGATTGGAAAGATAACAGCACTGTAATCTGTTTAGTCTGAACAGTCGAGCTTTTTGATAAGGAACGCCTTTCACGCAGCCAAACTGATTCGGCCGTGTTTGGAAGGGGGCCCGTCCTGAATCAGCGAGCAGGTGTTTCTTTTTGTTTGCCTGTGCCTCTTTCCCGGGCCTGGGGGGGCCACTTCCATGTCAGTGACATGCATGTAACGTGTATCTTCACCAGAGAAACATTTATAGTAAAATGTACAACAGGTAGACCTTTGCCTGCCCTTAAAACGCACGCAGCAAGGTGGGAAGGGTATGCCATTGCTGATTGACTTACTGTCTACAAATTACGTGATGGCTTGTGGTCTTTGAGGGAAAGTGCAATCAGTGAACCCCAGCCTGTAGAGATGAGGTCATTTGCATCTATGTGGGGTGGATTGGGGGGGGAGCACTGTGGCTGTCCTGGACCGCAGAAGAGTGTTGAGGTTCCCTGGTGAGACGGCCCCACCTGCTGGGGTGCATTACTGTCATGTTGTTAATATCAGCCAAAAGATAGCAGGCTGAGTCCTGCAGAGAGGAGCCTCCCTCTCCTTAAATGCAGCCACTTACACATGGATATTTAGGGTAATTGAACTTTTATAAATGGATATGGATCTAAAGGCGCTGTTAGTGACCTTGGGGAGAAGGTTCTGCATGACTCGTTCTCCGGCTGGCCACATTTGTCAGCGAGGGGCACAGTGCCGCCATTAATCACATCATAAACGTTTGCACAGGGCCTGTTTTTATGTGGCCTGTTTGGTGTTTTCTCAGTTCAGCAGAAGCTCGGAGGCTGAAAACAAGACAAATGAAGTTAAGTCAGAGTAGACAGTGTTTCCTGTTTCTCCTTGATCTTACTACATCTGTCAGCTAACTACTTATTTAGGGCAGGGTCACAGGGGATCCTGGAGCTTCGGGCAATGCTGGGCACGGGGCTGGGGTACACCCTGGACGGGATGCCAGTCCATCACAGGGCACGGGGCTGGGGTACACCCTGGACGGGATGCCAGTCCATCACAGGGCACATACACACAATCACATACTATGCACAGTACAGAGATGCAAGTTACTCTAACTAGATGTCTTTGGACTGTGGGGGGAAGCCCTACAGTCGGTATGTGTCACAGCAGGTTAGGACACTCTGCTCATGAATTGAAGGTTGCCAGTTCAAATCCCAGCATCGGCAGAGTGATTTAACCATTGGGGTGATCAGTGTGGTTTACGACTCCAGCTTCAGCAGGGATTGTCTTGACCCCATCCTCTCACTTGTGTACCACTTTAGACAAAAATGTCTGCTCAGTGGGGGACATGCAGTGGCACGGTGGATAGCACTGTTGCCTCACACCTCTGGACCCCGGACCCAACCCTCCATCCAGGCCCCATGTGTGTGTAGTTTGCATGTTCACCCTGTGTTGTTTTGGGGTTTCCTCCAGGTTCTGCGTTTTCCCCCAACAGTCCAAAAACATGCTGAGGTGAACTGGAATAACCTGTTTTTGAACTGATGTCAGCCTGCTAGCAGAGGGGAACGATTAACAAGGTCAGGACACTGAAGCTGTGGAGCCCACATGAGCAAGCGGCGTGTGGCTGTTTATCCCGGGCTCTCCATTACCTCCACAGTGCAAAGTAAAAACCAGAAACGCTGAAGCCTGTAGGAGCAGCCCAGGCGGGCAGAGAGATGTTCCTGGGCAGGGCCGGAAAGGCACGTGGCAGCATAGTGGGGGGAGGGTTACCCCCCAGAGAGATGTTTGTCTCACCTTTGAGTATATCACATGGGTTTGGTTGTTAGGGGCAATTCAATTTTTTTAAGGTGGGGGCATTAGAGGGGCCCTAGAACCAGTTATATGTTTTGGATCAGCGGGTGACAGAGGAGGAGGCACTCAGGGGGCCAACCGGCTTTCAACTGGGGCATAGCCCTTGTGACTCTGCCCCCGCTGGTCATGATGGGTTTGCAGTGATTTGAATGTGTTTTATGGGAAAAATTGCAGACATTTCAGGGCAATTTTTATTAACAGTCTTAAGTCCATTCAAGAGAATCACCTCAGACCACAGAGTTGAGCTTGCGTGTGTGACTGTTCCGCTCAGGATGACGTGGCCCTTTCCCGCTGTGCTGCGTTAGTTGGAGACATTAAGACACCCAAAAGATCTTTTCCATTTTAAGTTAATCAGGTGATTTGCATATTTTCTGTAATCATATACGTATTCTGGATATATAAGGGGAGTTTGGGCTGTATGTTTAATTATAAAGGCTACTTAGGTATTTAGCAAAGAAACAGAATAACCTGAGACATAAAATGGGCAACAATTTAATTTATAATCAATTTCTGGAGGTTTAAATTGCTAAGGTCCAAATAACTCCACAGGATTAAAAGCTGATCACAAATGTGAAGGTTAATGGGCTACATATCACCTCTGTCCCCACCTTGGGTTGTTCTTATCATCCCAGGGCTGAATCTGTCCATCCTGGTTAACTGGATTGTGTAATTTTTGGAAAAAAAAAACAAACAAACACAAAAGCCAGATAAAACAATTAAGAGCATCTTTATTGTCTTTATACAATTAAACATTATTTATGCTCAGCTTTCCAAAAATCAGAACATTTTCTTTTTAAAAAGTGGCATTCATTCAAAGCAGTGCAGGTGCGTTTGTGTGCAGCGCGCAGTTTGCATGTTAGTTTGCCGACTGAGATCCACCACGTGCAGTAAAACCACACAAAGCGGATCCCTTCCTGGCGAGCTGCTCTTACCGTCTGGGCTGGATCAGTGCAGCTCCCTCTTCTCTGGAGACTGATTAAATAGGATGCTGCAGATTTCAGAAGCCACTTAGTTGGCATTAATTAAAAGGCAGAGCTCAGAAATCCCTCTTTCTGATGTTCAGAAATCGGCTTGTTTCAATGCAGTGCAGGTTTTTTTTTTAGTTTAGTTTGGTTCATATGTTGAGGAATGTATATATTTAATTACTTTCAGACTTTGCGTGAATATGGCAGTTTGCTCGGTTCAGCGCTTGCATGGTAGTTTAATAATGTTTGGCTGCTTTTACCCTCATATTCTGGGAGTCTGTATGCATTCTCTTGCCTTCCCCCTCTGCATCCTTGGATGATGTTGTGAGGGTATCCACAAGGGATCATAGTTGGACTCCGTAGCTGAAAATCTATGTCTGTGAGATCAAAGCCGATTTGGAACGGACACAGCATCTCGGGCTGAGGTATTCCTCCCAGCAGGAACGCGTTGAGTTGAAAGATGAATTTAGGCAGGCCTGAACTCCAGGAGGTAATCGCATCACTGCTGGATGGTTTACTCAGCCCATCTGGCAAAAATACTATATAATTACCCATAGCTGGCACTCAACTTCCACAGGAGAGTTAGTGAAGTTTGGGAAATGTGACACGGTAAGTATATATCTACTCATGTTGGGCCAGCGGTCTGTCCCCACTAACACAAATTACTTAAGGAATGCAGTTCTCAGGATGAATACTCTGTGCAACCTGAATTATTACAGATAAACAGCAAGCTGGGTACAAGCATAATCAAGCTTGTATTGTTGTCTGTCAGATCTTTGCATTCATGGTGGTGACGGACTGTATGTGTTTCAGCGAATAGAGCATTACATCTACATTGGGGCAGCCAGTCTAATTAGCTGTTATACGAAAGTGATGAGAACAACAGCGCTCATTAAGCGTTTAGTAGATTATCATCATGTGCCCCATCATTTTTGCTGCCATATCTGTGCCATGCTTTCTTCCGCAAAAAATTGTGTTGACTAATAGCTGACAAGCAAAGCAAAGGAAGTTGTTCCTTAAATGGAATGTAAAAAAGATTACAATTTTTTGGCTCAGTCATTTCTCAGGTGCATGCAAGTGAAGTGCTGGTTGACTTCAGAGAGCATCGCAATTGCAGGGTCACGCCTACTGTTTCTAAACCTCTAATGTTATGATCGGTTTTTGGAACAAATTAACATTTTTGTTAATTGAACATTTCACTGTTAAACAATGCCCTGATTATTCTGAAATGTAGGCATATACACTTCCTAATTGTTTTTTGGAACTTGCAACCACAGATGTGGGGACCACAGATCCTTTCTACAGTTAAGTGATCGTGAGTTAGTCTGCAAAGTAACGACGTCATACATGCGCACATTTGCGTGGAGCTGGATCGTGCTTTGAGGCTGTGCTGTGGAAATCTACAAGCGTTTATTTGCTTTACCAAAAAAGTGGAAAAACCATGAGTTGATGTTGACCCACTTATTCTCTGCAAAACTGCAGCGCTCACACAGACCATATTTGGCTCTTTAGTCATTAGTATCTTTTTCCAGTGACTCTTAACTGCGGATTCAGTGGGTCTGTAAATGCTGAGCTTGTGGTGTTTTTCAGATCAATAGGTAAAGTGCTACAATGGAACTGTGATGCTTAAAACATCTGCTTATTCGATAACATATGTTAAGAGTTTATAATATATAGATC
Source organism: Cryptomyrus ogoouensis (assembly GCA_025773925.1). NCBI lineage: Eukaryota > Metazoa > Chordata > Actinopteri > Osteoglossiformes > Mormyridae > Cryptomyrus > Cryptomyrus ogoouensis. The sequence goes on along the minus strand of JAOYFF010000015.1, from coordinate 4,943,238 downwards.
CCTCCATGTCTCAGGAGTCAATCTTTCGGCTGTGTCATATTAACTGTTTGACTCGTTTTAGTATCTGTTTTATGTGTCTGCTGTGAGTCCCTCCTCCCTGATGTATTTGCGTTGCATTCACCCTAATTAGTGTCTCTATTGTAAATTCATACTACTGTAATGTCTCTGCTGCATCTGTCGAGTTAATTTTGTATGAATGTATCTTATGAGTTCATCCTTATGCCTTTAAGGCTTGTTAATGTTAATAACCATTTAAGGTTTCCTAAATAGAGAAAATATATCCTTTGTTTATAATATTTTAGTTAATTTTTTAGTAACACTTTCATGTTTTAGTGATTTATAAACACATTCATAATGCATTATAATGCATTCATAAAGCAGTATAAACATGGCTATAAATATTTATAAAAAGGCATAACACATTATGCCCATGTTTATTATGTATCGACTTCCTTATGAAGCTCTTATCTATGATGCACTATAGATACCTTTACAATGCGGTACAAAGCATCCTTAATGCTTATACCAACCATTATAATGCATTATAAAATATCTATAATGCATTATAGATTAGAGCTTCGTAAAGCATTCATAATGCAAATAAACATGGTTAGAATGTGTTGTGCCTTTTTATAAATATTTATAGCCATGTTTTTAAAGCTTTATGAATGCATTATTATTTGTTATAAATGTGTTTATAAATTACTATTAACATGGCCTTAAGTAAACTGCTAGCAGATTTCTCTGTAAGTCTATTTTTCAGCATGTGGGAAGCTGTGTGAGGTCTCCTATGTATCTGGTCCAGGCTAAGCAGGTATAGAAGCAAGTGCTCAGATCCCCTGCCTAAAGACAAACCACACTGTCACTCCTGCTCTGTGATATCGACTACACCATTGCCTAGTTTATTATGGTGGGCAGTCATGAAAATGTCAGAAGGGAAGGATGCCATCGACATGGCTGTGACAAAGAGCCCGGCTTGTTAAAAAGAGTGGAAGAGGCAGTTGCTGCTACCGAATACCTGCTCAATGAAAAACAAGTTTTGCACGATCCAAAAATAGAATGCAGTAGCTTCTGATAATACCAGTAAGAGCATGTACCCTCACAGAATCATTCAAGATTATCTGGCAAGAGAAGGTACAATGTAAAGTTTGCCTTAGACACAGTATAGACAAGTATAAGGATTTAAACTCATTTGGGCATAAATCTGCCAGTGGATGAAATGAAAATGTGCTTAATGGAGTGTGTCAGAGTGTTAATGCTTGAATTTCTCACAGGTACAGCCAGTACATTTATTTTCGGTGCAGTTCTTTGTTTTGTGTAATGGATGCGTTTCGAAAATTTACATTCATTTCCCAAGGAAAGTGCAACTCTACAGAATAATAAGAATCCGCGAGAGTTTAAATAGTATGTCATAACAAGAGCAGGGCACTGCAGAAAACGACTTTTTCCAGTTTTCTTTTTTTTTTTTTTGTTTTACGAAGGAATGCAGAAGCACTCGCACCGAGGCTTTCTGGATAAAGATAATGTATTTTGTGACGATAAATTAGTTTTAGTATCACATTCTTTCTCTGCGGGTGCTTGTTGTCTGCATTGTCTGGGTTTCCTACCACAGGCCAAAGCCACGCTATCGTGCTTCACTGGTGCAGTATATGATTATGCGCAGAAGGAGACACTTCAAGTACAGACCAAGACTTTGTTTCAACCAACCAGTTGAGTACTCTGTGGTTGTGACTCTTTATACTCAACTGGTTGGTTCAAACAATATCTTGGTCTAGATTTTTACTTTCAGGACCTGAAACGTCCACCTGTGTCTGTGTGTGACTGAAAGCTCTGCCTTTCGCTCTTGGGTGGCGTCTCCAATTAGGTCTTCAGACCTTCCACCTGCTTCCTTTTTCACCCATTGCACATCTGACCAAACCCCCCGACATCTGTATTCCTCCCCAGTTGTTATTATTCCCTGGTAAGGTTTCCAACCCCGTTCTAGAAAAACCATGAAAACTGAATCCCTGACCAACCTTCTAACCATCGCTGTGTCAGACGGCTCCTTCGGTGTCCTGTCCGGAGCGAATCTCGCCACCTGTGTTTATCTTCTTCATACCTGATCCTCTATATTAAGAACGTGCCGCTTGGCCCTGAAATACAGAGCCGTGTTTACTGCACTGTGTCTGTCCCTCTTGTTGCAGGGCTCCGTGTGTAATGAATGCACATTGGCCCCACGCCGCCGTCAGGGTGCTGCTGGTGGGTAGGGGCACTGTGTGATAAATTAACGGAATCGAGTGGGGGGGGGGGGGGCGATGATGGCCAGGAATGACTGAGCGGGGCTCCACGAGAGCGGCGTCGGAGGAGATTGTAACAAGACAAGTTGTTTCATGACTGTTCTGGGCTAATTAAACCGCAGCAATCAAATCCTTCTGGACCAGGCTCATTATTTTTTCCGGAGTGGCTCTTTTTAATTTGCTCTTCAACAATGCCGCCTCTCTCACCTCTTTCAACATTTTTGATTGGCGTCACATTTATCGGTCGGCGGGAGAAGAGATTTATTTTAGGGTAGGCGAGCATCGCCAGCCACCTGGCGCCCTCGCCTGCCGCCCGACGCCCAGGGTGGCACTCGCTGTGAGGATGCAGATGTAAAACCTCTTTCCTTCCATGTCTCGCTTTATCTTGTCCCCTCCATTAACAGGCTATATGTCAAAAGGTGAAGCTGTCCTTAATCAGGGAGAGGCTTCAATATTTCATTAGCAACGTGTCCAAGGCAGGGAGAGAAGCCAGGCGACAGTTACGTTGCCTCTGCCAGCATGGTATGATCACGGCTCCTTCTGACTTCCGCCGGGTAGCGCCTGAGGGCCGGGGTCGGCCTGCCATGCAGTGGGAACAGCAGGCCTGCGCCGGCCTGCTTGCGCCGGCCAACACCGGTGACGTGCCAAGACCCGCATCCCGTGTGCTGTGCCGATGAAAAATGGCACAAAGTCTATTTTTAAGTGTTTGACTTTCCTTCTGAAAGGAGATGTCAGTGAACAGTCCTTAATGACCTTTTCCGCGGGACATTTTAATAGTGAGTCTCGGGTTTTCCATTTGAGGCAGCGTGTGGATCACATGTCACATGTTTGTGCTCATACTCATGACAGGATTTATTACCGGTGTATTGCGGCGCGCACGCACACACACACACACACACACACACACACACACATCATGCAAGAAATATATACATATATATGGGAAACACAAGCCTGACTGGGGCCTCAGTGATGCTGAAGTACAAGCTGAGTCGTCCTGGCCTGTGGTTTGTGTGGCTTGATGGTCTTATATCTGATTGGATTGGAGAGATGGAAGCCATGACTGCTAGGACACGTTAATAGGGAATTTATTTTGAGTGTTTTACTCATTTTTCTTGAGCCACGCTGTAAAGGACAGCCGTGCGAGGTTCTGGTGTTCAGCAGCTACTATATATAGTCATTTATTATGAATATCAAGGTCTTGGGAGTTAAAACTTATGAAATTTCAGCACCCTCTGGACAATAATAAAAATCTTAGTGAGGGTCTGGAGGACGCCTAGTGCTGCTATCGCTAGTTGAAGCGTATGCACTCCATCATCATTAGCCTCAGAGAACTACAAAGATCTTGTGCTATTTACCGAAAGACACCTGCAAATGTTAATGGTGCCACGACCCTCCTATACTGCTGTTTGTGCTGACGGCTACCAAACTGTTCTTACTGGAGAGACAAGGAAACGGTGCTTAAATGAGTCGTGAATTATTGTTACCCGCACTTGTTTCACAGCACACCGTTCCTGTAGGTTCCTGGAACTCTAAGAGGAGGTATGCGGATGGCTTTTGCATACATTTTTAAAACATGTTGAACATCATTCTCAATAACTGGTTAGTAATCAGTACACAGGATTATAATATCTCTAGTTTTATGAGGCACAGTCAGCGAACCTGCCAGATAAACATTTCACTGTATGACTGCATGTGACAGAAAAAAAAAACAAAAAAACTTTGACTTGACATAAACTCCATAGCAACAAGGACAAGCTGAAAGCTCTGTAGACTTTTCCATTGGAAAGACGGCTTCATTCGTATAAATATGCAGCCACAGCTGGGTAATGGTCATTATTAGATTTTGCCCCTTTTTGATCATTATTTAAGGGCAGCAGGGATTGTAGCTCCCTAACTTTCAGGTTTCGGTTAGTGGTAGTGCGCACACCTTCCTATATAAACAAATGCTTTAAAATATGAGGAAGATACATTTGTCTTATCTGAAAATGTCATCTGTATGGTTGCTAGGCAAATAAGAAGTCCCGATTATGAAAGCCCCGATTATTCAAAACAAGGAAGTTTTATAAATCAGAAAACCAAAGCGTGGCTGAAAACTTTAGCAGCGGCGAGGCGCTTTGTTGTGAGGCAGAACTGGGAACGTGTTTTGCCGAGCAGCGGGAAGGGAACCTGGGGGTAGTCATCTATCACTGACGCCCTCTACCTGTAGGCCAGGTGACAGAGTGGAAATCTTATCAGTACAATCCAATCAGAGTGAAACACCTACGATCTGAGACCATAGTGCACATCCGTTTGTACCGACACATGGAATCAGGGGCTTCTCACCGATATTCTGAAGTGTAGAACCATCACGTGGGGTATGATTGGCTTGTAGAGGTTCTGCTTTGTCGCTGTCCCCCCCCCACCCAGTGCTTCAGTCACCTTTGCTACGCTCTTCCTGTTTCCTCTTTGGAGTTTGTGATACATAATTCCAGGGGAGAAATGCAGTGTTCATGAAACCCCGACTATGGACCTCAGCCTAAATGGGGGAGCGGGTGGATATTGAGGTTTCCACTCTCACTGAGGGAATCAGTCAGGCGAGTCTCCCTGCTGAGGGGTCCTCCATAGCGTGAGACTGGACGTTCTGAGCGCCTAGGAGGGGTGGCCTGATTTATCATCTCCCCAAATGCCAAGTGGTTCGAAACTGGCAAGGGCCTGCTGACACTGGTAACGTGCTCCATTAGAGTAAATGACGTGTCTTAGATTGGAAATGTGATGCCCTGGGGCCCGTGAGGCCGGTCCATATGTCAGCTGTTGTGAGACGGAAAAATCTGGAATGCCCCAGGCTTCGCTCACCCAAATGGGGGCAGATTGGAGTGTGAAGCGGATGGTTTAGTACCCGACCCTCCCGCGATTACCCTCTTAACGGAGAGTGGTCTCATGTCCACGCGGCTCTCAGATCGCCTCACGCAGGAGAGCACTGTGTGAGAAGCAGGACCAGGCAAACTGCATTTCTCTGACACGAGGGCATTCAGATTTTTCCTTTGAAAAATGCAGGGCTGACTGTCTTTGGCGCTGCATGACTGCTGCATGACTACTGCATGACTGCTGCATGACTGCTGCATGACTGCTGCATGACTGCTGCATGACTACTGCATGACTGCTGCATGACTACTGCATGACTGCTGCATGACTACTGCATGACGGCTGCATGACGGCACCCTTTGTGTCACTGTCTCTTCCCTGAATGCAGCACGGTGGGGTTTTCTTGGCTAAAGGCTTTTTTGGTACCTTACTGTGGGGGGGGGGGGGGGGGGGGTTTTCGGTTCTTTTCGTTGGGGCAATTTTAGGCTGCAGGGGGGCCAAAAAACACAAACA
>JAOYFF010000015.1:4914425-4929754 GCA_025773925.1 Cryptomyrus ogoouensis | reverse complement strand
TTTTTTACCTTTCCGCGAAAAAAGTTCCAAACCCCCTCCCCTGCGCCTTTTGAAAAGAAACCCCCCCACCCCCCCCCCCCCCTTCCCCCCCCCCCCCCCCCCCCCCCCCCCCCCATGTCACGCACACACTCTCTCCCCCCTCCCCCACACAGATGAGTGCCCTTTAATGAGAAGCCACCTGTTGATGCCAAATGTAGACTGTCGTCTTTGTGAGTCGTCTCCGCCTCTGGCTGGGACGGGGGGCGGGCCGCACAGAGGGAGGGCTCTGCCGAGCGATGACGGACACCTCTAGCTCAGCCAATCCCGGCGATCCCCTCGAGCGGAGCGCTCATCGCCACATCGCTGCCGGTGCCGCTCGCGTGTCCGTGTCTCCTCCGCTGGCACGGCTAAGCTCAGCACCTTTAATGAATTGGATCCTGGCTGTAGCAGGCAGCCCTGCTGAGTAGGACGCTTTCCGCTGAGTGTTGTGGCTTGATCCTCCCTGTGCCGAGCTTTGTGGCACATTTATTACGTTCGGGAGGGGGTAGTCGGACCGCTGCACTGCCAGGATGAAGCAGCAGGCTAAATCACAAGTCGACGGGGGTCTGATTCTGGACTATTAGGTTACTGGATTCTGTGACAGAGAAGATGGATTGATGAAGGTCTGTATCATGCATAATATCCGTCTTCTCTTACCTTCTCTTAAATTATCTGCTCAGCCACCCCCCCCAGCCCCCCTAATCCCTCACCTTCCAGTGCCCTGTCCCCTTCAGACTTCCCTAAAGGTGCCCTGCGCTTCTCACACACAGAGTTCGAAAGCGGAGAGACAGATCTCTGTCTGGAAGCCGGCACTGCATCAGCCTTGCGGTCCTGGATTGTGGTGCTGCGGGACGCGAACTCTGAAAGCTTGCGGAATAGGATCCTGCACCTCCGACGACTCCTGATGGCGATGACCGGCAGCGTGCAGGCTGACAGCCCCAAGGCGGGCGGAGCCAGAGCAGGTGAGTTCCAGCCTCTCTCTCCGCTCACTCACCATGCAGTCGGGATTCTCTCTTGGAGGCTGCAGGAAAGCAGCATCCCCGTAACACAGAAAAGGGGAACTGGTGCTCGCAAGCCCGGATTTCTCAGGGATGGAAGTGGGCGGGCCATGGCTGTGCCCTGAGCCCGGAGCTCGGTGTCCTTGCCGGGTAGCGGCAGGGTGGTTCATTGTGCTGTGCTGTAAACTCGTGCTTCCTGAGCTGTCAGCCTGAATCTGTCTCCAGTAGGACTAGTGTGCTCCTTCTATGTTCACGTCTCCTTCATGTTACGCTGATCGCTGCCCTTGTTTTTGTGTGAGTACCCCTTCAATGACCGGCTCCAGATCACCATCCCAGCTATGGTTCCAGAACAAGCAGTGCTTGGAAATGGATAGATGGATGGATGGATGGATGGATGGATGGATGAGTTGGATGGATGGATGAGTTTCACATAGTTATAGGAGAGGTGAATGTCCCTGACCTGTGCTTAACTTCCAGTGCTTTCTTCAGATCTACCAAACACACACACCGATTGATGCAAAGGCAGGAATGAAGATAGTAGCAATTAACATGTAATTAACATACTCAGAAAATGCAGTGCCTTGCTTTCAATGACAAAAGTAGGTACATCCCTGCATTGCTGAAATGTGAAGATTTTACCCACCATTCAATGAGGACTTGATGCTATAAAGTCATTGAATAAACAGCCCAGGTTCTCTCACATGCCACTGAAGAGCAGCCGCATCAAACTAAACATCGGTGGTGTTTATCTTGTTGGTTTACTGTGGATCTCAAACAAAATCTACAAGAATTCCAGTGATTTTGCATCCATTTTCAACAAAGGCAATCCTGCTGGATTAATGTATGTGTATAAGGATCACATCTCACACAGTACAATGATAATCAATATAATGAGCCGTTCAGGCATGTGGGGACAGACTCAGGCTGGGTGATCTTGCTCCAGGAAACACACCGATATGTCAGGTAATGTCCCTTGACCCGGTCTAGAGTCAGCTGTTAGAGGACGGACGGACGGACAGATGGATGGTGGTATATATGTATTCTGTTGCATTGGCATAATGTCATCGCTGGATTTGTTTTTATAATTTCATTTCACATAGATATTCCCAGACTATGAAAGTCCTGGCTCAGGATATCTCACCATCCAACACTTCACTTCCAAGCCATAAATGTCTGCAGTTTTATATATATAATGTGTCTTTTAACGATTCTTATTAAATTAAATTATTAGCCAGGTACTGAAATTAATTCTGTGCTGTCCATCCTTTCCATATTATTATTATTATTATTATTATTATTATTATTATTATTACCACAAAATGAGAGACACCAACTGGAAAAAGTCTGAGAGAATTTTTACATTTCCCCCCCATAAGGCTCTCTATCCTGCTCTACTAACCAGGGGGCAGGTCCCAGGGGGCGGGTCCCAGGGGGCGGGTCACGGGTACAGAATGCCATCTTCATGCTGAGAGCTTATTCCAGCCCTGCTGGTATTTACTGCAGCAGGTATGCCAAAGATCGTTTTCAATCATAGAGATGCTTGGCCCAATCACACCACTAGCTTAGTGTCATGTGATGATCTTGTAGCCATCCATCCATCCATTCATCCATTCATCCATTCGTTCTCTGTCCCTGCTTGTCCTATGCAGGGTCGTGGGGAGCCTGGAGCCTATCCTAAATGCTACAGGTGCAAAACAGGGAATAACTACCATCAGGCTACCAGAGCATGGTGATGGCGTAATACACCCCCCCACTAGGAAAAAGTATTTCACGCTTTCCAGGTGATATGCTATAGTGCTGCTCCTATGTGATCCGTGGACCAGCGTTTCACACCCACCTGCCTGGGCAGCGCCCCCCGGGGGCCCTGAGCTGATGTCTGTCATACCTTGTGCTTGGGGCTCATATGCCTTCACCACATAAAGTAGAAGAGACGGGGGTGGGGAGGGATCAACAATTGGGATGGGGGGTCCGTAAGTGTCAGATCCAATTATTTTGCTTGGCCCAGTTGATCTTGGTGACAATTTGAATTTGCCATTTAATATTTCTTATATTAAATGTACATAACATGACTGGCAATTAGCCGTTAGGAATTACATTAAATTCAAATACAACAGCTAACGTGAAACTAACCGTTGTCACTTTACAGGCTATTCAGATGTAACGCCCACATGCTCTAACATACACACACTGAATAAAAATAACAAAGTAGGCGACTAAGATTTTTTTCTAACTTTAAGAATATTATTTTCGGGGTTATTAACAAAAATAGCGGAGATGAGTAAACACACTCGTTTTGCTGAGGGGGAAAGGCGCTAAAGCACTCAGAGCGTATACACGGAGTATACATTGAGTATAGATGGGTTATACATGGAGTATACACGGATTCCCGCTTAGCACGCACTATTATTGAATGGATTAAATAATTGACTACACACATGTCAGAATAAAACATTTGATCAATTTTAAAATAAAATGCTGTAAGGGATATCATATTGTCACATCCAGTATGTCACGATATGGCAGGAGAAGGACGACCCAAAGGCAGGCTGTTAGCAAGTGAATCCCCTAGCAGGGGAGTTTATTGTGGAGACTGGGCAGGGCAGCAGACACAGACAGAGAATAGTGACCGAACAGGGAGCAAAGGACTAGAAGACACTTTTATACGTGATTAACAGAGGAGTGAACACAAGGCAGCTGTGGCTGGTTAACGAGAGGGCAGGAACAAGAGGCAAGACTAATGAGCTTCAGGCGTGGCTGACTAGCAGACACAGTCAGGGGCAACGCTGGGAACAGGAAAGCAGGGCGGGGCTGAACGTGACAGTACCCCCCTCCAAGCTGAGCAGGCCACCCCAGGAATCAGACGAGAGGACGGGCACTTGGGGCCAGGACACGGGGCTCAACCAGGGACGCTGGACAGGGTTAGACATCAAATGCTCAGACTTAGAACTGGAGACCTAGGGAGACAAAACAGAATCAAAAATCAGGAGTGGGCAGACTATACTTACGAAGATTATGGCAGACAAGGACTGAGGCAGGAGGCTGAGCAGTACTGGAGATGTTTTTGGCGTCAAGGACCGGTGTGTTTTAAGTCTTGGGCAGGGCCCCCTGACTCATAACTTAGGGCAATGTCCAGATGGTCCCACTCAAGTTCCTCCTCTGGGCGTGACTGTTCCTGGTCGTGAGAGGCTGGCATGCCAGCTGAGTTATCGGCTACTGGTGTGTCAGAAACAGGGCTGCTGGTGGCCAGTAGAAGAGGCTGATCTGACCACCAGCCATCTTGCAAAGGGCTCTGGGAGGGACCCCAGCTACGATGTGGTGGCCTGAGACAGGCTGCCAGGAGGAGGTACCATTCTTGTGGAGCCTAATGGGAGTCGAGCACAGCCTGGGGGACTAACGGCAGATAGGCTGAAATAGACGGGTCAGTGCCTGCTTGTGAGCAGGCGAGAGCTGTCAAGGTCACGAGCAGGCAGGAGCCGACGTGGCGATGGCCATCAGCGAGCAGGCAGGAGGTGCCGAGGCGACGACCACAGGCGAGCAGGCGGGAGCTGTCTGGGTGATGGCCGTGGGAAAGCAGGCGGGTGAGCAGGCAGGAGCCAATGTTGATGGCAGAAAGGAGCCATCTGGGCGACGCAGGCAGAAGCTGCTGAGGCGACACCCATTGAGGAGCTGGTGGATGAGCAGGCAGGAACCGTCTGAGCAAACAGAGCACACCCAGGGCATCAGAGGGTGCTTCTGTCAGAGGGCAGAGCATGGCGGGGGCTTCTCTCAGCGGGCAGAGCACAGTGGGAGCCCTGGGCAGCGAACAAGGCACAGCAAGGACCTTTTTCAGGCCGAGTGGAGATCTCAGCTGAGCTCTGTGCTTGCAAAGTGGTGGCCTTTCTGGGCCGGGTGATCGCGGGTCAGTGGCCCTTTCCGGGCCGGGTGATCACGGGGCAGAGCCTTTCCGGGCCGGTTGATCATGCGCGCTGGTGGAGTGGCGCCTGCCTCTTCAGGGAGCAGCAGCCTTCTCGGGGCCCGGACATCAGCAGAGCAGTGGGGAGCTTACCGCTTTTAAACAGTGTGTATTGCACTCAGAGTTTATTTAGGATAAATAATGGTGTTTTGGGGGAATCTAGAGGTAAAGCAATCAGCTTGATAAAAAGTGTGAGTCACTTGCAGGTAAAATTTGAGTTTCTGTCACTTTCGGCTATTAAACTAAATGCAGACACTCCTCTACTTACGAACTTTCAACTTACAAACCTTCAGACATACGAACGAAGAGGACTGTAAGTCCAAATTGTGTTCGTTGGGCTCCCGTTTCCTGTCCGCAACATCGTTTTTTTTCTGCGCGCCAATTCCGCCTAGTACGACTTCTGGCCGCTAATCCCGCCGCGCAGCAGCGTAACGTGCGAACTCCCAGCATCCTAGTTCTTTGTACTTGCCGATGCCCTTAAAATGATGTTGAATAACAACTTACGATCATTTCAAGTTACGGACGGCCGTTCGGAACGTATCTCATTCGCAAGTAGAGGAGTCTGTATAGCAAAACAGGAACTTTATCTACTGCACATCAAGACAATATCAAACTCAGATTATATTAGCAGATTATATTCATTATATTTCAGCTGACTGGTGCAGAAGAGAAAGTGAACAGTTGTTATTGGGGAAATGAGATGTTTTTTTATTAGACAAATTACTTTAATTAGATAATTATGGCATGAAAGAACCTCTGTGTTGACCCACTATGAGTCAGACCAAAGTGACCCTCAAAGTGAGAGACAGCGATCAGAATTTCTGTTCCATTATCCACGTGCTGCAGTTTCTCAGATGCATTGAAGGAGTTTACAGGTGTGCAGATGCTTTTATTCAAAATTCGGTTCAGTAGAGAAAGCAGACAATCTTGCTCTCCAGCACAGCATTATAACTCACAGATCTACACACTGCTGTGCTACTGTGCACTTAGACATAAATACCTGTTAAATGTTTAAAGCATGTTTAAAGCAAAATTTGATTGTTACTCTTGCATTATATAGCATAGCCATAGGTCACTATTGGCATTTGCCTTGATGGTTAGGGGGCATTTGTTAGATGTTTAATTTGTCATTGCGTGACAACACAACACAGTATAAATTGGTATTAGACACTGAGACAGAATTTGTCATTATTCTGGACTCTGGAGGGATCAGAGACAACTTTAAGGACCTTTGACAGCATTACTAGAAAAGGAGAATCCCAGTCCCAGAGTATTTAATTAATATAGAGATACTGAATGTGCTTGTAAACAGTTATTGTATGACAAGGGAGGCCGACGTGTTGCCAGCAGATGTTGCTGCTGGTATTGTTTACGATAATGCTGCCTAATGATGAATCTGTCAGTGTGACGCAGCCAAAAGCTTTACGCAACTGACATCGCTCTCCGAATATGTAAGCAAGTCAGACAGCATTTCCTAAGGCGTCCATTAACACAGCTGTCTTGAACAAATCACCACATGTCCCAACTCGCCCCGCGGGCTGATGGATTGGAAGGTGACTCTCATTTCTTGGGGAAAGAGCCTTCTTTATGCAGTAATGCCTCATTTCATGTGCCGTCAGGTAAATCTACCTAGGCGTTAGGAACATGTCTCACTCCAGCCTGGCCCGTCGGAACAAGACACAGAACTTGCAGGTCCATTATGGGGACGGATCTCCTGTGACTGTTTAACATCCCCATTTGCTCGTTGGCTGCAGTGGGACACTGAACCGGGGACACGGGACAGGGATTCAGGTGCCACCCTGCGGCTGGGTTCCGCCAGGCTGGCGAGCGGTTTGCCGCAGCTCCGTTTTTAAGGATTAATGAGCCCATGGCTGTTAGGGAAGCAGAAACCCAGGCAGATGGCAGAGGCGCGGGCAGCGCTCACCACACGTGCCAGTCCTTGGCGCTCTTGGGCTTAGGAGAGCCCTCGCCTTGGCAGGCGCCAAGTCCTCGACAGCCTATACATATCAATCACAGCCTGCTTGGGGCTTCACGTGCCCTGTGTCAGCACTCTGTCAGCAAACAGCCGATCCGTGCGTGCCGCCACGTGGGACTCCCTGTGTGCCCTACACACCAAAGGGCTTCTTACTGCAGCTCTTCTCCTCAATGCCATCATTTTGCTGCTCACCCAGTAGGTTATTTTGACAGCTGGATGTTTTACTCTCTCTGCAGGCCCCATTCTGGTTCCTGAGCTGCCATTGGTGGAATTCAGCCTCGGTGAGTTTGTCTTTCCTTACTTGTCCTATGAACGTCGCTCCTAGGCTTAACCCCAAGCCTGAACATAACCTAAAACCAAGCTTAACCCCAAGCCTGACCATAACCTTAACCTAGGCTTAACCCCAAGCCTGACCATAACCTTAACCCGTGTGACCGTCAGTGAAGCGTGTCATTGCCACCTCGCAGGGTGGGCTCTTCACGTCCTTTGACTTCTAGGGCAAATCCCAGATTACTCCAGGTGAGATAAGGGGTTATGGGCGGCTTCATGATCTTCGCCATTTCAAATTTATGTAGCAGTGATGCATGCACTGGAACACTTGGTAACACTGGAAGGTGCTTTTTTACATTCAGTCTTGCCTGCAAGTTTCATTTTGGCTCAGAGATCTGCAGAAGTGACCTTCCTGGATGTTAAGTCACTAGCCTGTGTGGAGGCCCTCTGATGTCCGCCTTCACCCCACGTGATGCCCATTGGTTGAATCTCTGACTCTCATTGGTCAAATTCTTTCATCCCCCCCGAGCAAGCACATCCTCCTAGCTGCTCTCGTCGCTGTGATTTCATATCACACACTCTTTGTGGAATGCTTTAATCTATCGCAGAATGTAGTCACATGAACGTCCTCATCAACCAGGCCAATTAGGCTCAATTTGGCATTATTTTGCTTCGTCTAAGTAATTTCTCCACCTCCAGAACGAAGCAGAAATGCATATGATATGTACTGCCAGTGCTCTTTGCACACAGCCCTGCTTGGCCCCTGCAGTCCTGCTTCTCATGTTCAGCCATAAAAATGAGTGGCTAAAACCCCCATCATTATGCAAGCAGACTCTTCTTCCGTTAGTTAAACACGGAGCAGCTGAGTTTCTCTCTCCGCCTGTTACTCCGCAGCTCTGCAGGACTGTTCTCGCACATGGAAAACAGCTAGAGACTTATTTGTGAAAGGAGCCCCACGACAGACCAGCTCCGAAGCTTTGAATCGCAGGGTGGGAGAGCGGCAATGCCCCAGCGCGGATGAGGGTTAGCTTGCACTGAGGGGACACTGCAGAGATGGTTGTGTCCCCGTAGGGCTGGAAACTAAGCTCACTCTCTCGCCTCAGGCGAGTAAGTTACACTGAGCACTAGCCCACTGACTAATAAAAAAAAAAACCTGATTACCAACTCTCACGCTTTCAGACTCTCACGCTCACGCAAGAAACCTTATGGCAAATCTATAATATTCCATTATGAACCTAAAATTAGCTACAACTAAAGCACTGGCATAGTTTTCAAACCCTGCAGACTATTTACAGGGTAATTAAACTGCTACATAGATGTACATGCGTGTGCAGGTGTGTGCAAACTGCCTCGAACTGAAAATCTCACTGCAGCCAGCTGACCGGAGCTGACAGCCCTGAAGATAACATGGAGCAGAGAATATGTTCTGCATTCCTTTCTTGGTACAGATACACCAAAGGTTCTCTTTGGTGATTACATGCAGGGTCTCCTTGGTCAATCCCAGTTTCACTCACGTCCCCAGTTAACCAGTTGGCTTGAAGGGCCTGATCGTCCTGCATTCAGCATTAGATTCTTCATTTTGTAGAGCAAAGAATTACTGGGTATGTTGGATATATAAAGAAGAAAACTGAAAAATTTAATGCATGACAAAAGTGCACAGAAGTGTCCTAATGTACACTTAAAAAAAAAACATGATGATTTGAAAATCCGAAAATGTTTGAATAGCTGTGTGGCCGGTAAGGACTGGATGTGAACAGACGCATCGCCGTCTGATGCTTTGGTTGCTCTTCTGCTTGAATTACATTGTTCATTATGGGCTAATGACAATTAATCTGGGTTAGTACATTGTTTCAGTCAGCTACTAGCAAAAATGAAATTCCAGCCGTTTGTGCAGTTTTGGGAGGCTTAGGGTAGTGAAGTGTGTTCTGCTGGAGCATGACCCACCTCTAATCCTAATACATAAACCAGTCAGAACTTTACATCACGTAGACACCACTAAAATCCTTTGAACTGTGCTCATTCCCAGTGCTCATTGTTCTCCGTGATATGGGAACACAAAACAGCCATTGACTTTCTTAAAGATGACTTTAAATAAATCTTTTGTAGCCTGAATAGGTTTTTATTGGTCCTTAAAGATGACTAAGTTCTAATACTAATTAATCTGTTTCAAGAAGCAGAAGAAAATTAGATTTTATGTAAACAGGGCTACAGAAAATGGAATATATGTTTATTTAAAATTTCTCAATAGAAAAATTAACAAATTAACATATGTTAACTTGTATTAAAGCAAATATGCATTCAGGCAAGGTTGTGAGAAATTGGGTAAATACTTTTCTGAAAGAAACTTTAAACCAGACTTCTGAATCTCCTGGATAGAATTAAAGAGTGGATGGATTAAATGTAATTCCATTAGATTCTGAATCATGCTAAGCCAGATGATGCTTGCGATTTCAGTTTGCGAAGAAATACTGTGGAAAATAAAAAGTAATGTGTGTGCCAGCCCTGCATGAATCACCTCCTTATCGTCTGGCCTCCATGGTCCCTGGTAGGAGCGTCTGGTGGCTGAGACTCCACCCTTGGGGCCCGGATGGGCAAAGCCCAAAGGCGTAACCTGGGTTCGTCCCCTTATGGGCCCACCACCAGCAGGGGGAGCCTCGGGGGACAGGTGCAGTGTAGATCGGGTGACAGTGTAACGCAGGGGCTTCAGCGGACCCATGGAATGTACCCTGTCTTCCTGTTCACGAGTGAGGGAAGAAGGGAGCAGGAGATGGACAGACGGATCGGTGCAGTGCTGGCAGTAATGCGGACGGTGTTCCGTTCTGCCGTGGTAAAGAGGGAGCTGAGCTAGAAGGCAAAGCTCTCAGTTTACCGGTCGATCTATGTTGCCACCCTCACCTACGGTCATGAGCTCTGGGTAGGAACCGAAAGAATGAGATCGCAGATACAAGCGGCTGAAATGAGCTTTCTCTGCAGGAAGCCTTAGAGATGAGCGAGGGTGAGGAGCTCGGACATTCGGGAGGGGCTCAAAGGAGAGCCGCTGCTCCTCCGCATCGAAAGGAGCCAGTTGAGGCGGTTCAGGTATCTCTAGGATGCCCCTTGGGCATCCTAGATAGATACCTAGATAGTATCACTTGGCTGGCCTGGGAATGCCTTGGGATTCCCCCGGAGGAGCTGGAGGATGTGGCTGGTGAGAGGGAGGCCTGGGCATCCCTGCTTAGACTGCTGCCCCCACAACCCAGACAGGTGGTCTATGATGGATGGATGGATGGATGGATGGATGGATGGATGGATGGAGATGTGAGCCACATAATACCTTTGTATGCACATAATTGTGTGGGTGTTTTAGAATAGAGTAAAATATTTATAGATTATCGATTCCCATGGGGAAATTGTCTATTTTGTTACCCCATCTTGGTCTCCTTGAGATACACAGACACATGCATGTGAGAGCAAGCTTCAGGGCACAAAGTGGGGTGAGCCTACGTTCCCTAGAGCAAATGGGAGTTAAGGGCTTTGCGTGATCAACGGCGACATCACTGTACCAGCCCTGACAGACTGACCTGTTACATTCCTGGGTTCCTCTTAGATCCCTGTACACCCATCTTCTTTGACAGATCGGCCACTGAAGGTCTGTTTTTCCAGGTGAGCCAGCAGGCAGGTAATTCTCATCACCTCTTTTGTCCTGAGATGTCAAGCTCACACAAGAGCCTTTCTCGCAAACCCCAAGTCCGGACCATCGTTAAGGATCCCATGGTGCTTATCGCTAATTAATGACCTTAAACCCAACAATGTGTCCCGAGTTCCTGGTCATTTTTTCGCAGTGTGGACTAATTAGCTCAAGCAGAGCGTTATAACCTCATCTACATGTCACCTGCCATCAGCTCTGTTTAAACATCTGCTGCAGCAATTTCATCAGGAATAACACTCCCAAAGAGGAACCAAGCGATACCACCCCCCCCAATACCCTGTCTGTAGAAATTTTTGATAGGGGTAGTGTTCAGGGGCAAGTTATATTTATGGGGGTGTCATGGGACAAAACGGCAATGATCAACTGGCATGTTTGATAAGCTGGTAAAAGCCGTGTCTGTAATACAGGTACGGGGCCTAATCTGGATATAAATGCTGTTAGCAGTATATTTATGACACTTTGCAGCATGTAAATCTGAACCGTATGAGCTTCCCTTCCCAGAACTCGCCGGTAAGCGCCGCACCGTATGTTTCATATAAATAAAATAATCCACATTTTGAGTGTATTGCTGTGAGGTGTATACAGGGGCGTGGCTAAATGGGCACTGGCCTGAGCTAAAAGCTGATTGGCCCCAGGAGTGCCCCTTCCCCTGTCACCCGCCGATTCAAAACACGTCATTGGCTAATGATTAGGTTGGCCACTCTGTATGAATTTTGGGCCTTCTTATGCCCCGCCCCTGCTGGTTTATTTACTGACGGTGGCCAGCTACCCCTGGTCTCCCCTTAGATCTACCTCTGCCCTTGTTCCTAGGATGGAGGTCTTTGTGTAATGTATTTCAGCTAGCTGTTCGTAACCTTGGAGATATTAGTGGCTGTCAGCCACATTTTATTGAGATTCACAACGTCGTTTATTAGATCATTCAGTTCTAGCTTTAGGTTTAATTAGCTGTCAAATACACACGTGTAATAGCTAATTAAATAATCGCATAATTAGTTTTTACGCATCTCTATTCTCTGTAATTCTAGTGCTCCGTTCCCTGGCCCCCTGTCCTCTGCCACTGTGCCCGGCTTGTCAATTTGGGGGCTGTGCTCCTTGCCTTCACCTCCTCCATGAAGGAGCCCAGGGCTTTAACTCCGTCGCTGTGCCCGTCCTGTCATCTTGAGGACTGTGCTCCTTACCTTCACCTCCTCCGTGAAGGAGTCCAGGGAAGGTAAGGAGTCCAGTGAAGGAGTCCTGGCCGCTGTGTATTTCCTAGCAGTCAGCAGCAGCTCCAGCGGTAAGAACTCCAGGTCAGAATAGACTTCCTCTAATATTAGTATATTTGTCTATCATGCATATGCAGTCAGTGCCACCAAAGCCAATATGGAGCATTTCATGACCCCCCAGTGCCCCCCCATCCCTCCGCCGCTGTTCACTGTTAGTGGCAGAAAAAGAAAAGAGTCTGGCCAGCATGTCCGTGAGCCCGCCATGGCAGAAGCCCCCCCCCCCGTGATGAGAGAGTCACTGTCTGAATCCAATCTCTCTGGATTTAATGGGATTCCCACAGGGCTGCGGTCCTTCTGTGAGGGGCATTTGGTGACGATGACCCAGTGATGCCGATTCACTCCGTTCCTGGCGGGGTTTGTCACAGCGGGGCCCTTTCCGCTTTGTAGTGTCACATCACTCGTGAGTAACAAACGCCGCCTTAATGCAAGCTTGCCGTATGTAGACATTTTGTTCGGAATATTCAACAGACTACTATGGATTTTTTGTAAGGTGGCAAACCTTTGGTTACCTTTGACGTTTATGGCCGACTTCATGTATATATTCATGTGTGCATCTTGCCAGTGACATATATTGGAGAAAGTGAACGACTGTGAATAAAAAGAACCTCAGCAAACCCTCTAAACAGGACCAGTGACAAAAGGAGATGTTCAAGATGGAGATGTCGGCAAAATGGTATCAGAATCATCTGAATAACACAAAAATAAATGCACACTCAAATACTCAATTTAAAAGGTGTAACTAGGGTACAGAGAGGATGGATGGATGGATGGATATGTTCTAGAAGTGCAAAAAAGCAATGAGACCATAGTGGAGAGCCTTATTAATTCAGCAAAGGGCCCCCCCACCTGCATTTGTGACCAGGTTCCTACAGAGCTAGCATAGGAAACACATTTCAATGGAGCCTTTCTGCTTTTAATAGAGTTGCCTTTTAGCTTGAGGGTTGTGGAGCTGCCTTTTACGAAGAGTTGCATCATAACGCGTGTTTGTTTCAGGGTTACCTCTCTGTTTGTGGATCACCAGGTGAGCTAGGCTGTAATAGGAGCTGGAATGAGCCTGGCAGACAGGGGCTTTAAATGCAGGATTAATGAGGCTGATTCGGAAGCCGCTGTAACAAAAAGCCAAACCGCCTTTTGTCATCATAACACAAACAGGACAATTTGAAAATGTCAAGATGTTGTTGGGACTCAGGGATGCACATCTGACGAATGAATTATTCAATTTGTGTAGATCAGGTTACAAACAGCCCTCCTTTCCTTGATGTCATCAGGGTGGGATTTATTCATGACACAATTTTACCGGAAAGTAATTCGCCAGGTTGAGTGAATCATTGACAATATTGCCTGGTAACTGGGTCTCCTTGACATATAATGAGTCTGGTAAGGGGAATTCCTTTCAGCGCTGTTTTTGCGCTGCTCAGAGGGCTGGCATCCTTTCACAGATGTGGTCAGTCAGCCTCCCCGATCCTGCAGATCCCTTCAGACTTCAGACGGACCAAGGATAGAGCCTTGGGGTACTTTTTTGCGCTTTCCGGCATACTCTTGGCAAATCGAGGTACATTATAAGAAACCTGATGGCCAAGGGGTGAAAATAAGGGGTGGCCTGACTTTGGGGTTTGGCCCTGAAGCGTACAAATATGGCAGGACATTTTGTGCGGAGCGCAGGAATGCAGTAAAGCCATACTTTGACTCTCTCTCCAGGCAAAGCACTGTTCATTAGAATGTGCATATTGATCACAAATTGCGATTATCTTGCTCGTAACTGTCTGTTATGCTTACCATTGACACAAGAACTTTCTCTGGATGTAGTTTTCTTGGAATGACTGCAAACAAATCTCAATGGCACAGTGCTGTACATTACACTAGTACGTTATTCAGCCGAGATAGTGACCTCATCATCCGTGCCTGATCTTCCTGCACTTTCTACACCAAGCATCATCTGACTTCTAAAAGTCTACATGCAACTCTGACTCCGTCCATAAAATAAAAAATACATTTTAATTGTGAGAAACTGGACGACAAACGATCAGTTCTCCCTTTGTCATTATTAATTTACTGTGCAGAGTGAGAAATGCATGGGATGCTGTTATGGACAGGGACTGTGGGTAAAGAGACCTGTCTGAAGACATCAAGACGGTCTTAGAGATTCCCGTCAAAAGCTACAAGGCGATGTGCCTTTCTGGGAAGTTTTAATTAACCCCCCAAGGTACAGCGTGTGGAAAACAACAGGCTTTCAGATATTGCTTGTAAATTTAAGTTTTTCCGCCTTTGCTGCCAATATTCTAGTCCTGCATTTGAAATCAGTAGAACCGTAACTTTAATTTACTGTATATTTTGACTTTATTCTCAGGTAGACGTTGCAGAGTGGTTCAAACAAGGACCATGTTGCCCGGTTTAACTTTTGAGGAAACTGCATGACTTTTTTGTTCAGGTAACATGGTTTTGTTTGCCTGATTTCTAAATTCATCAGATGAAAATATGACGAATTGTTAAAACAAGGTGCCCGGGTCTTGCCTGATCAGTCTGGTTTTCTCCATTTGTAGGTGAGGGTAGCACATGTAATCAGTGCATGATGCTTGATGTATAAATTTGAGGCAGTCCAGAAACTGATGATTGATTTAAAAGTTCTCAAGGTTTCTGACATTTTCTGTTTCATCCTGAAGCTTCTGATGGTTGAAGCATACAACTTGGCTTACAGTTCAGGCAAAAGACACAAGGCAGGGCTCTCTGTGTGCGTGCGGGCTCTGCAGGCAGGGCTCTCTGTGTGCGTGCGGGCTCTGCAGGCAGGGCTCTCCGTGTGCGTGCCGCCTCTGCAGACAGGGCTCTCCGTGTGCGCGCAGGCCATGCAGGCAGGGCTCTCCGTGTGCATGCAGGCTCTGCAGGCAGGGCTTTCTGTGTGCGTGCGGGCTCTGCAGGCAGGGCTCTCCATGTGCGTGCAGGCTCTGCAGGCAGGGCTTTCTGTGTGCATGCGGGCTCTGTAGACAGGGATCTCCGTGTGCGTACCGGCTCTGCAGATAGGGCTCTCCGTGTGCGTGCAGGCTCTGCAGGCAGGGCTCTCCGTGTGCGTGCCGCCTCTGCAGACAGGGCTCTCCGTGTGCGTGCGGGCTCTGCAGGCAGGGCTCTCCATGTGCGTGTCGCCTCTGGAGACAGGGCTCTCCGTGTGCGT
>JAOYFF010000015.1:4899793-4911344 GCA_025773925.1 Cryptomyrus ogoouensis | reverse complement strand
CCTATCGGTGACATGGACAGCGGCACAGGCTGCCTGCTATCGTGTCTCAGCCTGCAGAGCCGGTCTGGCCTATCGGTAACATGGACAGTGGCACAGTCTGCCACTTAGCAAGCGACTGGTTTCACTTGTGCCCCCTAGAGGTACTGGCGCCCTCTGTAGTGTCCACAGAGAACAGTTACGCAACGTAGGGGGAGGGGAAAGGTTTCAAGGATACTAGTAGATTTGTGTGGTGTGACCCAAAAAAAAAATAGGTCATATCAGTTTAATTTTAATCGTAGGAAATTGCACGCCCAGGGCGCTGGTGAAGGGGCTCGCCTAGGGCTCCACATGGGCTCCGACCGGCGCTGCTAGTGTAACATTATCACATATGGTAACTGGCCATGAACACGTTGGTTTGCTCTGCATCTCTGATGAGCCCCTGCAGGGCCATAGGAGGTGCTGCTTTTGGGAAAGCAAGGTGTGGCCACAGTGGATGACAGTGCTGTGCTTACACCCTCATCAGGCTGGGCTGTGCATTGGCTGGGCTGTGTGTTGGCTGGGCGTTGACTGGGCTGTGTGTTCACTGGGCTGTGCGTCGGCTGGGCTGTGCGTTGGCTGGGTTGTGTGTTGGCTGGGCTCTGCATTGGCTGGGCCGTGTGTTGACTTGGCTGTGCGTTGGCTGGGCTATGCGTCAGCTGGTCCGTGTGTCGGCTGGGCGTTGACTGGGCTGTGTGTTGGTTGGGCTGTGCGTTGGTTGGGCTGTGTGTTGACTGGGCTGTGCGTCGGGTGGGCTGTGTGTCGGCTGGACTGTGCGTCGGCTGTGTGTCAGCTGGACTGTGCATCCGCTGTATGTCGGCTGGGCTGTGCGTCGGCTGTGTGTCGGCTGAACTGTGCATCCGCTGTGTGTCGGCTGAACTGTGCATCCGCTGTGTGTCGGCTGGGCTGTGCCCTCCATAAAATTAAGAGCGATCAGGGTGCTTGCAGTCAGCAGTCTGAGATTCAAACCTAATTATATTTGGAGAAAAGTCAGGATTCCCTGAGACTTCAGTGAAGTCTGAGAGAGTAATGGAAAGGACTGGTTTTTGAAACTCTCTCTCTTTAGATGGTATAGACATGAGCTGCAGACCTCAGTCACGTGAGTCAGCCAGAGCTGCTCAGAGTACCATAGATGTATTTCAGGGCTGTTAAGACCTAGAAGAACATAAGAAATGTACAAACGAGAGGAGGCCATTCGGTCCATCAAGCTTGTTTGGGGAAAACTTAACTAATAGCTCAGAGTTGTTAAAATCTTATCTAGCTCTGATTTAAAGGAACCCAGGGTTTTAGCTTCTGCTACACTAGCAGGAAGACTATTCCATACTCTAACTACATGCTGTATAAAGAAGTGCTTCCTGAAATTCGTTTTAAAATGTTCTTTCGCTAATTTCCACTTATGGCCACGAGATCTAGTATTTAAACTAATATTGAAATAACCATTTGGCTGAACAGCATCCAGACCCGTTAGAATCTTATATACCTGGATCATGACCCCCCCTTAGTCTCCTTTGCTCGAGGCTGAACAGATTCAGCTCAGCTAACCTCTCCTCATAGGACATTCCTCTAAGACCAGGAATCATTCTCGTAGCCTGTGATAATGTGATAATGGACTACATATATGGATGGATGACAGACAGAAAGATAAGGCAAGGCAAGGCAAGGCAAGGTAAGGTAAGGTAAGGTAAGATAAGATAAGCTTTTTTGATCCTGGGGGAGATTCCTGGAAAAATGGTTCATCTGGTTGGGTAATCAGACCCCAGTCTCCCAGCTAACAGGTACGCTCATCACTGCTATGCTAACAGAGACGTAGCATCATTCACAGGCTATATATTGACAGCCCACATTGTTGCTCCCTCCCAGCTCCCAACACCAGGTACCAGATGTTTGGTGTTCTTGATTGGTTGGGCTCTGGGAGGAAGCAAAAACGTGGGCTGTCTGGGGGTCCCGAGGCCTGTATGTGTAACCCCGCAAGCTAGGCTGCGTCACCAGCCGCCTCTCTGTCACTGACGCCGGTGGAAACTCTCAGAACTCAGATTCTTCCCTTTTTTTTTTTACAAAAGGCAGTGGGCGTCTGCTCTGCAGGCTTCATTTACTGCTCACCTTGGGCCTATGAGCTATGTGCCCTGGCACAGCCCCTCCCGCACCTCTCTGGACAGAGGAACAGCCAGGCAAGGTGAAGGTGACGGCGGGGGGGGTTCAGGATGGATGGCGGAGCTGGCAGTAGAAGCCGGCCGGGTGCCATGGAGCTCAGGAACCGGGACGCTCCTGCTGCCGACCTTGTGCTGCCCCGGACCTCAAACGGGGGAAGGGGGGGTCATATCTGCTGGCTGATCTATCGGACGACTGGCTGGGCCCGCTGCCGATTAACTGTGTTTGCTGTGAGGGAAAAGTTGGGTCGCGTCAACAGAATAGACCGTGTGTTAATGACTGCAGTGGCAGCCTCATAACAAAACACCAGGGCTCGCTGGAGAGATTTGAGACTGTGCTGCAGGTATTAGATGCCAAAATCTCACTTGGAGCTGAAACACGGACACCTCACCGCCACAGAAGATGCCGTCTTGGAGATGAAGTTACGGAACTGAAGTTTGGGAATCTAAAATATCGTGAAGGGTAGACAGAGACCTGCTGGTAGAAGCAGAGACCTGCTGGTAGAGACCTGCTGGTAGACCTGTGATGGATGAGTGATGCGGAAGGTGTTTTCCGTCCATGAACTGTGATGGAGGAATGATGCGGAAGGTGTTTCCCTTCATGAAGAGATTCTGAATTGCATTCGGTTATAAAAAGCAAGCTGTCCTCCGGTTTGGGATTTTTATAGCTCGGCGGTTTCCTGCTTTCAGTAGGATCTCACATCTCCCGCGGAATCGTCGCGACAGACTTTTCAGTTGTGTTACGTACAACAGAGCGTGTCTTGGCTTATGTGGATTTTCTTCTAATTCCTCTGGTCAGAACGTATTTGGTGCTTTTCATTTGTGTTCAGTTAAAGGTTTGATGTGTTCAGTTAAAGGACAGTGGTGTGCTGGAAAGGAGGCGATGCGGGCAGCAGGGTAGGAAGGATATATTGGTAGCCAAAGTAGGGGAGACTGGAGGCAGTGCAAACAGTTAGGTGAGTGCAGCATGTAAACTCCGGCAGATAAGGCCGTGGCAGCATGAGTAGGAGGGAGAGGCAGGTGGGAACGCAGGCATGGGGGGGTCCCTGAACGTCATCACTCTAATTCCACAAGGGAGTGTGAAGCTAGAGTGACAGACTGACAGGTCAGCTCTACACCTCACACTGTAGGTCTGACTGGGAGTGAGCAGTTAGCTAGAGATAGAACTAGAGTCCCTATAGGCTAGACTGAATAAGTATGTTTTTAGTCTAGACTTGATTAGTGAGAGTGAACCTGAATCCCGCATCATCCAAGATGACAATAGAAAAAGACAACCAGCTATGTTTTAGGTAACAATGTCTGTTTAATAGTTAATTGAATAGCTTAACAGCTAACTCAGCACCTACAGGCGAGTAGACTCTTGCGAAATGGTTTTACAATTATCAGAAGATTCATTTTAATGACATTTAAAACACAAATAATGTTTGGATGGGTGTGTATATGCAGTCTCACAAAACATAGCATAAGTTATTATTTTCCTGTTCACAGTTTAATTAATTGTGTTTTTAACTTCTCGGGATTCCTGAAGAAGTCAGCAGCTCTCTACGCTTTTCCGGGCCACTGTCCTCATTTCTTGCCGAAGCTCTGAGATAAGTGCTCGGTACGGGAGTCCAAAATTCACTGCCGTTCGACAGAACCAATTAAAGAAGCGATTGGGTTAGAGGCCCGGCAAGACTGTGATAATTCAGAACCGCAAAGCTGGATAAAGCATAGCCATCACAGAGCAAACAGGCACTTTTCCGCTCCCTGCCTTGCGTCACGTGGCTCTCTTCCTTGGTTCTGATTCTCGTGAGCAGTATCTCCTTGCTCCTGCCTCTGATGCCAGCGACACGGTGATTTTGAAGGTTTTTCCGTGGATGGCAGGTACAAACGGCACTTTGTGCCGGCAGAAAGTGCTTTAACGGCTCTCACACTTTGCGGCATGGTATTTGCTGTCGGAAGGGAGACACAAATCAAACCGAAACTGTGGAAATATTGTTTTAATTGAAAAAAAGTGCAGCAGAGGTCATATAAACACACTTTTCCAGCTCTTGTTCACTGAGTCTGCCGATCCCCCTGCATCTTGAATGCTCGAAAGCAGACAGACTGCCCCACAAATGCTGAGTCTTAATATTCATAACCCCTGTGCAGCGATCACTGTAAAAAATTCATTTATACCCAAAGCCATCTATTTAAACTCAATTTTATTCCACAAAGGAGCTGTAAGGTCGTGGAGTAAAGTTTAGCTGAAGTCAGGCAGGAGCTGCGCAGAAGTTTGTGGGTCAAGGGGGTGTGTGAGAGTGACGTCAGGGGGCTGTTAGAGCAGTGCTTCCCAACTCGGTCCTCGGGGCCCCAACTCGGTCCTCGGGGGCCCCAAGCCAGACCACTTGCTCCCTGCAGCTCCCCTGCCAGAACGTGGACCGGCTTGGGGTCTCCGAGGACCGGCTTGGGTTCCCCAGGGACTGGCATGGGGTCCCTGAGGACCGGCTTGGGGTCCTCAAGGACCGGCTTGGGGTCCCTGAGGACCGGCTTGGGAAACACTGCGTTAGAGGAAGGAGGGCATGGCCGACGGCTGCTGAAAGTCAGCAGGGGCTGGTACAGTCAGAAAGTGCCCCCCTCTGCTGATCGCTGTGTGTGTGTCGCCTTGGTGTCTTTCCTGCAGTTATTATGCGTGTCCCAGCCGAGCGATAGCAGGATGCCTTCGGGGGGGGGGGGGGGGTCGGCAGGGTGTGAGCCGAGATAAGCCTGCTTTAATATCGCTGTGAAAAAGGCCTTAATAAAAATGAAATCAAATAAAAGAGCCTCGGTAGCCACATTATTTATTTATTTAGTGACACTTTCATTGATGTGGCGCCCAGGGTCCATGTGACAGCCGGTGACAGGCCATGTGCTGCATGCTAACCGCTGCGTCACGGATGAACACAGTGAGAGTGCTTCCCAGAGCATTCTGGGCCCTTAATGAAGGCTTAACGGGAGCCCCTCATCACATGGCGCGTGAGGAGACAGAGGGGCCGGCTTGTATGTGTGTTTCTGTGTCCTTGTTTCTGTGTGTGTGTCTGTGTCCGTGTGCCTGTGTGTATTCGTGTGTCTGTGTGTGTCTGTGTGTGTCTGTGTGTGTCTGTGTCCATGTGCCTGTGTGTGTTTGCCTGTGTCCGTGTGCCTGTGTGTGTCTGCATGTACTCTGTAAGGGACTCCAGTGACCCTGTTCTGGGTAAATGACTGGAATATGGATGCACAGTCACAGGAAGAGAGCTTGATGATGGTCAGTAAAAATAACATTTAAAAATCAGTGGGAAATACCCCCTAATTTGGAGTCTGTTCTCTGGGGGTGGGGGTTCTGCTTAATCCATGGCTCTTTCCTCCACTTCCGGAGGATGCTGGCTTTTCACGCCAGGCTGTCAGACGCTCACATGAAGGACACGTTTCATTGCACATCCCTTTGCCAGTGAGGTCTGCACCATGCTGTGAGCTTTCTCTAAGCAGCCAATTATCTCCGCGCTATGAGCAAGCTGCTGTAATAATGTTACTTTGGAGTCATGCTGGATGGGGCTACAGATCCATAAAGCGCAGGCCCCTTTCAGCCCTCTCTCCTCCTGCTCTCCTCCCACTCTCCTCTCCCCTCAGCCACCTCTCTTCCTCCTCTCTCCCTGTCCTCCTACTTTCCCACTCTCCTCCCCTTCTCCTCCCCCTCAGCCACCTCTCTTTCCCCTCTCCCTCAATGTCCTCCTACCGTCTCACTCCCTTCCCCCTTGACTTCCTGTTTCAGACCTCTCTCCTCCCCCTCTCCCTGAACGTTCTACTCCTATTGTACTCCCTCTCTCCTCCTGCTCTCCTCCCCTTGCCCAACCTCCCCCCCCCCGGCCTGTCTACCTGACGTATCCTGACATACACTCCCGCAGTGTCAAAATCTGCCGCTTTCTTTTGAAAGGGCTGTGCTTTCAAGCACGGCCGTCTGTCGAGGTGACCGTCTTTCCTGGCGCCTTCTGAACCCAGCATGTTCCAAGCTCTGGGTGTGTTTGAAGCAGCAGCCCGTTCCTCACAATACACTAGTCCACTAGTCCAGCACCTCCTACTGGCTGGCGCTGAACTTCAGCTGTATCTGCTGGCTGGCTTATCCAGCCCAAAGATTTCATCAGCAGACACTTTATACTGAATGTTTGACTTTGTACTGGTGAATCAGGGTTTCATAAAGTTTATTGCACTAATTCTTCAGTAGGACTTAGAGAAGCTCATTAATCAGTATGCTTGTGTTATTGCCTTACCAAATGTTCCTTAATTGTTGGGGGAGCACTTAGAAGAGGGAAGCACACTCGATAGTTTTCAGCTGGGCCCTGTGAGATAGCTATATAATGCACATTTACATTTGAATGTTTGCCTTCTGTGTGAAATTGCAGTTTTCATTTTGTAGAACATGGGGGGGTGGAGAATCACTGAGGACATTTCATCAGACTTTCAGCCCGGAAAGGGCGCCGGCTGTCCCCCAGGGGGCGCAGATAAAAATGAAACTTAATTAAAACTTACTTCCTGCCTGCGCCATTCTGCTGGGCGACGATGACGTCACGCTGCAGTATGAAAAGACTGCCTGCCCCCCCCATGAGCTTCTCCTGTGCCGGCGATCATTTCGGTAGCCCCTGGACTGTGGTGGGAAAATGAAGCCTTACTAGATGTATATGTTTATGATAATCTCTCCGATTAGCACCGCCCAGCGCTAACGAGATCTTCGGTTAGTTACCCAAACATCCTGTGCTGTCTGCTCGGCTTTGGGATGCTAGTGGTCTCCAGCACGTGAATCACTGGCCCCTCTGTCACGTGCTTTGAAATTTGAGCACATTTTTTTTAAAATATTTTTTTGGGGGGGGGGCTGTGTTTTGAAAAAGCTTCACACAGATTAGCTGCTTCATTTTTCAATCCAAACTCTGTGCTGCATTCATGTTTCTTTGGTTCACCTTGAGAAGCAGAGTGTCTACTCTAAGCGCACCCTTTGGTGTGAGACTAACACCCCAGGGCATTACGACCTGGGGGGTAACATGCCAGACCCAGCGTGCTTAAAGGCCACATTAACTCTTCCCTGACACGTAGCTCAATGCTTTACCTTCTGCACTATTTGGATGAAGGCTAAGCTGACAGTCTGATCCATTGTGATCCATTGTGATCCATTGTCTATTTGAGCCTTAAATTTTTGCAAGGCTCCCAAGCCAAACAGAATTCACTGCAAAGCTCTTGGTTTATACTCATGTTGAGCCATAGCTTGACTAATCATGTACTTTGATCTTAAATTGTTGTAAGGCTACGGTTTACTGATTGTCTACTTTAGCCTTAAATTACTATAAGGCTCCCAGGTCTCACAGAGCTGGGCTATGGCTTAGCCAATCGTTTGCTTTTGTCTTAAATTACTGTAAGGTTTTCAGGTCTCACAGAGCTGGGCTATGGCTTAGCCAATCGTTTGCTTTTGTCTTAAATTACTGTAAGGTTTTCAAGTCTCACAGTGTTGGGCTACGGCTTAGCCAATCGTTTGCTTTTGTCTTAAATTACTGTAAGGTTTTCAAGTCTCACATTGTTGGGCTACGGCTTAGCCAATCGTCTGCTTTGGTCTTAAATTACTGCAAGGCTTTCAAGTCTCACAGAGTTGGGCTACGGTTTAGCCAATCATCTGCTTTGGTCTTAAATTACTGTTAGGCTCCCAGGTCTCACAGAGTTGAGCTATGGCTTAGCCAGTCGTCTGCTTTGGTCTTAAATTACTGTTAGGCTCCCAGGTCTCACAGAGTTGAGCTATGGCTTAGCCAATCGTCTGCTTTGGTCTTAAATTACTGTTAGGCTCCCAGGTCTCACAGAGTTGAGCTACGGCTTAGCCAATCGTCTGCTTTGGATTTAAATTACTATAAGGATCCCAGGTCTCTCAGAGTTTGGCTACGGCTGACAGTGGGTCTTAGAGGAAGGTCAAGCTGGGTTCCTGCATCACAACCTGCTCCATTTCATAGTAAATTGTTGCAAATGTTGCAAGAGGATCTGCCCCCTGCATCCTCTGCTACTGCTCTGGACAGTCTGGACCAAATCGCCACATGCCTCTGTCTCCTCATGTCACTGTGAGTAGCCGCAGAAAGCACCATGCCCCCAAGCTTCCTGAGTAAGAAGCTACAGCCGAGAGGTCAGTCTGCACCCCCTCCCCCGCTCTCTCCGCTCACTCTCTGTCTCTCACCCCTCTGTCACTATCCTCATTTTCCCTTTCTCTCTGGTCTGTTCTTTTCTCTATCACTCTCTCCCTTCTTCTCTCCCTCTGTCCATGACTGCAGCAGCAGCCACTGAAGACCCCAGTGTAGCTCAGTGTGGCACCGAGTATAGCTCAGTGTGGCTCCTAGTGTAGCTCCGAGTATAGTTCAGTGTAGCTCCGAGTGTAGCTCAGTGTGGCTCAGAGTGTGGCTCCTAGTGTAGCTCCGGGTATAGTTCAGTGTAGCTCTGAGGGTGGCTCAGAGTGTGGCTCCGAATGTGGCTCCGAGTTTAGCTCAGTATGGCTCAGAGTGTGACTCTAAGTGTAGCTCAGAATGTGGCTCAAAGTGTGGCTCAGTGTAGCTCAGAGTGTAGCTCAGAGTGTGGCTCAGAGAGTGTAGCTCCAGGTTTAGCTCCAAGTGTGACTCAGAGTGTAGCTCATTGTGTAGCTCCGAGTGTGGGTCAGAGTGTAGCTCAGGCTGCTCACCAGGCGGGTCTCAGGCCATGAGGAGCAGGGCACTTAGGACGTGTCTACGTGCTGTGCCCATCTACCTGTCACCCATGTGTCCCGCCCCCTTTGCCGGTGTCCTGGCAACGGGTCTGTTGAGCAATTGGATCACCTGCTGAAACCGCGCAACATGTCTCTACTGTCGTGGTCCTGTTCCCCCCCCTCGGCGGGTGAGCAGCCTTTGCGGCTGCCAAGGTAACCTGGAGTGATGAGTGCGGGGGAGGTTTTAATTTGCACGAGTTGGGGTGGTGGCAGCTTTAGGGGGCAGGGGGCGCTCACAGTGATTTTGCATTTCTGCAAAAGGGAAGCACAAACAGAAAGTTTGGTCCGCTTACCCAATCGATTACTTTGGTCTGCTTAGCCAATCGATTACTTTGGTCTGCTTAGCCAATCGATTACTTTGGTAGTTTCCATCATCTCTCTTCACCTAGTTCTTACAGCTACAGTTTGTCAAGTATTTATAGGAAAATGTGACGTCTGTAAATTAAGATGGCCGCCTCTTGTTTTTTCAAATTTTATTTTAACCTGAATTTTTGTGGATAGATAAAAGAGAATCAGAGAGCATGACATGTAATAACTCAAGGCGTGACTGAGTGCCGATTTGGAGTGACAATCAGAGTGCAGACCTCTGGGGGGGTGGGTGGTTGCGGACTGTGGGGAACATGGGGAAGCCGCATGAATAGGAAGGTGGAGCGGGACTTTCCTGCGCTGGGACCATCAGCACATTGCTACGTAAGGTGGTGCCAGTCGCCACTGAACCGGACACCCCACTGGTGTCAGTGAGAATGGCATCTCGGATCACAGAAACCCGAGCCGATGCTTCAGCGTTCTGTTTCGGTGTGGAGTTACAATGTTGTCGTGCTCAGGTGGGGGCCTGTCCTGCCAGCCCGGGCTCAGAAATGCGGGCGCTTGTAAGAGCAGGCCGATGCAGCGCAGCTGTTTTGGTGCATTTCTGCTGTGTCACAAGGACTCAGTGGCTTTGCATTCGCTAATGCACCTGTTTCTCTTTGTCCGCAGAGGAGTTTCCTGGGCTATGCCTCTTTCACAGTGGGAGACTTACTGAAGGAGCAGCAGCTAACACTTAGCCTCAGGTAAGCCTTTGAAATGCTCTGATGCTAAGCCGCCGTCCGGCAGGCTTCAAAAGGCTCGCGGACCGCCTTCATTTGGGCTGCGGTTCGTTATGGGGTCGCGTCCCTCTTGGCCGCTCTCTTTGATGATGTTGACATGCTTTGGTTGTGGCTTTAATTTAAGATCAGAGCAGTCGGAGTCACAGGCGCTGGGGCCCACGGCCATGAATAATGAGGAATATCCCTCCATTTGCTCTTCAAATCAGAGGCGGCTGGCTCTTGTTGGTCCACCAGTCCAGGGACGGCTTCCTGTGAAATAGGGCACACTCACCGTCAGTTATAACTCATACGGTGCCAACAGTGTTACACAGTTTTATAATGAGACCCAATAACGTCCAGCTCCCCTCCCTCCACATTAAGCACCTTCAGTCAACTACACAGTGCCCCGAGAGCTTGGCCTGCTATTGGACGGCAGGTGTCCAATCCGGCGCAGTTGGCGAGGAGCCCCTTTATCATAGGAAGTGAGAAGCAGGACAAGACGCGCAATGGACCCAAAGTGGCTGTTTCAATCTGTTCCCTGTAGTGGCCGGTTCATCCCCGGATCCGCTGAATATTTCTTGGGTATAATGCCCCCCCCCCACACCCCGTCCTGCCCATTTTCGAAAGGTGAAGCTACATAAATCTCGGTTCTGCCTGCCAAAGCGAGTGGCTGACCTTTTCTGGTATATGAAACCTGAAACCCGAAACAGCAGAAACGGCAGCATTTTAGTTAAGAGAAACGACACTGATTTATACTCACGTTCATTTCGCTAAATCAAAGAATAGGTTTCTGTGCCCACGTCTTTGATGAATGCCTTCTTATTTCCTTGACATTTATGTTTCTTCTCCTCCATCGTGGTGTTATTCATTTTACTGTTTACGTCAGGCCACGTTTATTGCTTACAAAGTTTTTTTTACGCTTTGTATTTTCATCCATCTACAGTTGCTCGTATCTTTAAGACCATGTCAGAAATACTGTGTAATATGAACTGGGATGGTGAATGCAATGCCGCCTCCCAAAGGCCTTGTGGTGAGGGACAGCTTTACTTGTAGTATTTTAGTTTTTCAGGGGGAGATGGGGGCCGGGAGAAGGCCTGGGGGCGGGGGCACGTACACAGGTGAGGTGCGTATAAAGAGCTCAGTTGTGGGACTAGGGCTGGGTGATATCATATCGATATTATATTGTGCATGCGCAATGATCACCAGGGTTTCAGATGACAGGCGAAACATTTGGCCAGATGCCAGCTTGTTTTGGTGTACTATGGTTTGGTATACTTCAATGCGATATTCAATGTAGCGGGGCATGCTACATAATACTGTTTTGGTATACTATGGTTTGGTATACCTCAGTGTAATATGCACTGTAGCGGGGCATGCCACATAATACTGTTTTGGTATGCTGCTGTATGGTTTGGTATACAGTGTTACCTTGGTTTATGACCATAATTCGTTCCGGAAACATGCTTGTAATCCAAAGCACTCGTATATCAAAGCGAATTTTCCCATTAGAAATATTGGAAACTCATATGATCCGTTCCACAACTCAAAAATATTCATATAAAAATTATTAATACAAAATATAAAGTAAAAAT
>JAOYFF010000015.1:4876066-4888834 GCA_025773925.1 Cryptomyrus ogoouensis | reverse complement strand
GAGCCAGGCCTTCACATCCAACATCAGTGTCTGAGCTCACAAATGCTCTTCTGGATGAATGGGCAAAAATTCCCACAAACACACTCCAAAATCTTGTGGAAAGCCTCCCCAGGAGAGTGGCAGCTGTTATAGCCTCAAAGGGGGGACCAGCTCCACATTGATGCCTGTGGATTTAAAATGTGATGTCAGAATAAGTTGTATATTAGACTCTTGTCTTGTCTTTTATTGCACTGCTGTCTGTCCTGTATCACGTTGCTCTCTGTATCCACCTGTCCAACACCCTGCAATTGTGGCATAAACTCTGCTTGATGGAGCCTGGTGACTTGATGTAATTTGTGTATTTGTGCTTTTCCAGAAGCAGTTTGTATGTTTATTCTCTATTTTGTGAGCATTTGAAAGATGAAGGAAACCATGTCGGATGGATTTCCACAGATGTGCTTGAGGATGTAGATCCCTTGCTGTCCATGTCTTGAGCAGGAGGGCCTGAGACTTAAGGAGGTAGAGCAAAGTGCTGGCTGATTCTCAGCCGCCTCCTCAAAGCTTTAAAGGTAGTTTGAGGTCAGTCTCTAGACTTTCATCTTGTGGGTTCATGTCCAGCTTTTCAAACAAAGAGTGAGACAACTGAGGTACTAATTGTTCTCGATTTATGTCTGGGTGGACGACTTTGAAATGTGACATTTTCTTAAATATTTTGCACGAATGTCTGAGAGTGTTAGCCCTTTGTGGGACAGAACAGGCCGCACTCGTTCTCCACGGCACCCTGTACCGGCAGTCGTCTCACAAAGTCTCAGCCATCAGCTTCTTCCTCAAACCTGAGGACGGACGACTGACTCTACATTCATAGTGATGCTGGACGACGTTCCCGCTGCCGCAACCCGATCACGTCAGCTGACAGGACACCTCTGCTCCTCGCCAGCCCCCACTGGGGGATAACGATGGAAACGTGAGGCAATCAATCGCCATTAGGAGCAAGCCGTCTCCGCGCAGAGGAGTGATTCCTCTCCGTCGGCAGGGAGGCTGGTGGCCCGCGGGCTTTTCGCCGATGTGCGGATGCCGGCTGAGGTTTTTAGGAGCGATGAAGACAAATGCGGCAGGCGCATGTTCCCGTTCGGCACTGGGCCGTCAGTCATAGCCCTGTGCTGCTATCCCCCCACTCCAGGACATCAGATGGTGCCAGCGCTGTGGGGGCAGTGGTTGTGAGCCGCCTGAGGATGGGGGAGGCGCAGGATGGAGAGACAGAGCAGGTCACCGCCACAGACGCCACGGGACAAAAGGTAACCAGTCAAGCCGGGCTGGAGTCACTGGGGGCCGGAACTGCGGGACTCTGGGGGGCTCTGGGTCTTATTTTTATTTGTGTGGGAATATTGGTCATGTGAGGGCGTGTGTGTACTTACTTACAGAACATCAGAATCAGCTTATTACCCGAGTGTGATCACACACACAGGGAATCTGTCTCTGGCTGTCAGTGTCTCCTTTACATACACACACAACACAGTGCTCACATACAGGCTGGCTGACATATACGACATGCATTTGGTGAATGTGAAAAAAGTGCAGGAGTGCATGTCAGTGCAGGCAATGTAGGGATAAGATTAGTGTGTACAAAACAATACTCTAAGTGCAGTGAGTCAGTGTGTACAAAACAATACTCTAAGTGCAGTGAGTTAGTTACTGCACATGATCATGTGTGTACAGCCTTCGCATTTGGGCATAACTGGATTTTTTAGCTGTCTGTCATATATACATTACTCTGTACTATACTGTAGGTTAGATATGGGCAGTGGGTCACTGCTGCGCTGCACCTCCCATTCAGGGCCAGTTGCACTAAGCGATACGTCCGCTGATGTCCTGCTGCGGCCCCTTTCAGGCGTCTCAGTATATTATTTATTGTGGACCTCAGACATAAACATGACTCGATGTAAGACCTTATATAACTATGCTCATGAGTGTGTGTGTGTGTGTGTGTGTGTGTGTACCCCCCCCGCCCCCCCCGCCCGCGGTACCCCCAGGGACACATCCCCCCCCGGCCCCCCCCGGGGAGGCCGGGGTTTTACGGGGGGGGATGACACCGGCCCCCCCCCCCCCCCCCCAGCAGGGCTGGGACCAGCATGTACACATCATTAACCCACCCGCTACATTCCAGCATCAGCATTCTGTAACGTCTTAATGCACTCACCTTTGTAAATATCGATTTAATACCTTGGGGGGGTCGGATACCAGTCAGCGTGCCCTGAGTTCAGTCACCACCCCCGTGATGGGGAAGGTCAATACTGCTGGAACATGGCTACCATTGTGGAATCGGGGGGGGGGAGGGAGGCTGGAGAGGTTTCTCCTGTGGATCCGTCCCGCGCCATCAGGAGGCGCTATCCTGCTTTTCTATGTAAGCCTGCTAGCCGGCTACCCCGTTCAGGCTCAGAAGGAGCTGCACCCTAAAATACCACTGAGCATTTCACCAGCAGGTATGAACTGGAAACTTGTCTGTGTTAGATTTAATAAGACAGAATGTGACACCAACAACTTAAAGTGATCATGTTTAATTAAGGGTTTTAGAAATACGGCTCCTGCGGTTCCCCAGGACCTGAAGAGTGGGGACCTTCGCTCCTGTGACCGCCAGCGATTGTAGGTTTTCACTGTGAATCTCCCAAAAACATCTTCATTTTTTAAGCTTTATTTAGCTCCCAGTTTAGTGGGGTTTTTGTTGGCTTCTATAGGAAAATCGAGGATGAAACTGACCGATATTTTTTGGCCGAAGATCATTTGATCATTACATTTGGATGGATGATTTGAGCACAGTTTTTGAAAGAGATAATGGCAAGGCATAGATTTGCAAAAAGAGTAGGAAATATCTTTTATTTTAAATCTGACATTTCTGGACAGTGAAATGCTAAGTTGAATCTGAAGGCCTTTGGGCCATTTTTAGCCTTTCCTGCTGGTTCCTAGTATTACCTCAGTATCATCCAAGGTCCCTCTGAAACACCCGCGCCCCCTACAGGAAGCTGGCAGCACTGCCTCGCGTCAGCCGGCCACTGGGAAGTCTGCCGTGTCGGGGGAGATTTGCCCGTAATTACACCGATAACTCACGTCAGCCGTCTAGCGCGTCGGTTTCGCTGATTAATGGCTCCGCGGAGCAGACTGGCAACGAGGCGGCTCAATGTGACGGACGGCGATCCTGTAGGGATGAAAGGCTCCGTCACCGGTGCCTTAATTAAAAGCTGCACGTCTGCCTGTGTGTGTTTGACTTCCCTGCTCTGGATTACATGCAAAGTAGATCAGGGACCCTCACAAACATTATAAAGGAGAGTTTTCCACTCAACTTCTGACAGTGCCGGTCAACCCATTAGGCAACATAGGCGACCATCTACGGCACCATCTTCTGACGGGGCGCTGACTTAGCCAGCCGATTTTGCTCTGCCTCAGACAGGGGGCACCGGCGGTGAAGCTGGCCTAGGGCACCATCTTTCGAGGGCGGTGCCAACTTAGCCAGCCGATTTCGCTTTGTTTGAGACAGGGGGCACCAACGGTGAAGCTGGCCTAGGGCGCCATCTTCTGCGCCAGCGGTGAAGCTGTAACCAACTCAAAGCCACAACTAGCATAATGTTCTCCATGTACAGCATCTACTTGTTATATAGGTGTCACTCAGTATGAAATGTATTCATTCATTTCACTGCACGTCCCGGACTGCAAATGATTTAACCAAATCACACATGAGTACGTGTACAATTACAGCCCTTGTCTTTGCTGATACATACTGAATTGGTCTCTGCCAGTTCCCATCCCAGGTGTGTTAAAAGGAGAGCAGGATGGGTAATGTGGAAATTAACACAGTCCACAGCTTCAGTACCTGTACTAAACAAAGCTTTGCTGCTTCTTCAGTGGAGAGTGTTGAAAAATCCCACCCTGTGTCTTTTGTTTCTGTGTTCAGCACACGGTGGTCTGCGAATCACCAGAGGGGTCCGTGCGAGACAAAGACAGTGGCCCGCTGATGAATGCAGGTGAGGGGACGTCACCGGAATGCTCTGCAGGGAGCCTGTCACCCGAAGTGTGGATATTCCTGCTACATACCTATGATTCATGGCTGATAAAAAAGATGGAGAGTTATAAAAACACATCCCTCAATCTGGAAATAATTTTTTAATATTGATTTTATAAAAACACTTTTGATCTTCATTCACAGTAAGGCAGGGAAGCAGAGCCCCTATAAACAGCTCAGCCTCAGATTGATTTCTTTCACAAGTAATTTATTTATAATTTATTGTACCCCTCCTCAGCTGAACTAAAGAGGAATGAGAACTTCCAGGCATGATTGTCGCTTTATCTCCACACTGAAGTGCCCCGCCCTCACAGCTTGGTGGCGGCCAGTAACGCAGATCAGTCTGCGGATCTGAGTGCTCTTGCGGTTTCCTTAGGGCTCTTCCCAGGTGTAGTTGTGCAGGTTCTACTGCTTTACCTGTAATTAGAAGGTTGTTTGTTCAAAACCCAGGGTTGGCAGAGCATTTTCACCATTGGGGCCTTGAGCAAAGCCTTTCATTCTCAGCTGCTCCAGGGACTATCTGACCCTGCTGTCTCAAAAATGTATGTCGCTCTGGATGAACATTATCTCTGCTAAATAACTGTAAATGCAGGCGCCTGCTGAGTGGGCTGTGGTATTGTCCTCTGTGTGACATTGTGTTGATGCTTCACTTAAGCACACACGCCGCTCTCTATGGCGCTACCCGTGCTCTGACCCACAGCCCGCAGGAATGTTCGAGGTCGTCTGCTCGACAGCCTCTGCAGAGATTGAGGGAGGTGATTGGCCGCCAGCTTAATAGCGTGTGCAGGT
This sequence comes from Cryptomyrus ogoouensis, assembly GCA_025773925.1. Taxonomy (NCBI): domain Eukaryota; kingdom Metazoa; phylum Chordata; class Actinopteri; order Osteoglossiformes; family Mormyridae; genus Cryptomyrus; species Cryptomyrus ogoouensis. The sequence continues at coordinate 4,884,015 of JAOYFF010000015.1, read as the reverse complement.
TCGAGGTCGTCCCACTCTTTATGCCACCGGTGGGTCGGGGTCCTTGGCTGACTCCTCCTCCCCCGGGGCCATGGACTGGATGTTTGAAACTCACTGTATCCCCGCACCTTAGCTGCTGATGAATGCCCCACTCTTTAATACTGTCGAGCCACTGGGCACTGCGGACACTCACAGTAAAAAGGAAGGGGGCAGATTTCCGGCTGGGTCTACTGAACTGTGAGGCTCAGTGGGTTTGTGTCTGGGATTAGAGGGTTGTTGGTTTAAATCCCCTACTTGGCAGAGAAGTTGCCTTAAGTGAGGCCCTTAGCCCCACAAAATATTGCAGGGACCCTGAGCTCAGAACCCAAGCTTTGCTCTCAACAGAGTGTGTGTGTCTTAAAAATGAGAACAAGATGGGAAGACAAACACGCTGTAGCGGGATGAATACAAAGGGCAGTAGCTTCATTTCAAAGTGAAGGTCTAATGAAATGTGGCTCCACCATTGTGTTAACCTTGAAGGACGTGCGTCACGCTGAAACTCTCAAGTCTGTGTCTGAAGCCACATTTCTGTCTGATGCATAAAAAATTTTATTAACTCCTTTTGAAATGTTGACAATAAAGTCATAAAGGACTGATGGGCATTGGGTATTACAATTTACAATGAGTATTTATATATGTAAAACTAGATATAACATATGTCAGTGAAGTACACATCAATTATTTATCTTAAATTTGCCTTTGCAGGAATAAATAATGAAAAAGCTAAAGAGAATTACATAATTGTGTCTGTTGATTAACTTAGTCAGCTGAGATGTTTGGATATCCAGCTAGCAAGTGAGTCATGGAGTAATTTAAAGATTTCTTAAGGTATAAGGAGAGACGTCTAACGACCCTGCGCAAGGGTGATTTTATATCAGTGCATTTTCAAATATTATCCATCACAAGAATAGCATGTAAAAATGCAAGTTTATGCACCAAAAATGTATCCACATGTATAACTGGCATCCTAATTGTATCCATACATCTTCTGATGCTGTAGATCAGTGTTTCCCCACCCGGTCCTCAGGGATCCACAGACGGTCCGTGTTTTTGCTCCCTCTCAGCTCCCTGCCAGACCGCCTGCAGGTCCCCGAGGACCGGATTGGGAAGCACGACTGTAGATTAATGTGCCGCACTCGTCGCCTCAGCCTTAAATAATGCTGCGTTACAGTCTGCTGAGTTTCAGGATCACATTGGCGCCTTTCCGTAACACTGCCTGTGTATCTGGGTCTATTCCTTCCTATCGCCTTTCCATTGTAACCTCAGTTATTAGGCTTTGCTCCTGCTGTGAATCGATCTTTGGTCTATGATTTGACATGCTCACTCATGTGTGTACTCGGGTTCCGGCTGCTTCCTGTTCTCCTGTTCAGGTGCTGGTTCTCTCTAAATGACTGTATGCAGAACTCGAGAGTATTCTGTTATTGCGTGACCTTTTAACTTACTGCCCCTTCGCAGGAGTGCGGCAGTAAGTAACATCACGTTACACCTTTGGTGTAAAACTAATGGCGATTATAACCTTACAGTATGATGGTGAAGTTAAATGATATTTTATTTACTATTTGTACATGCACAGATACATTGGCATTCTTTAGTTTTCACATATCCCACCTTGCTCTCCATCGCGTTGTACACACACACACACACACACACACATACACACACACGGAGGTAAGAGTGAAGCTTAGGGTCGGAGCTCAGGGTCGGCTGTTTGTATGGCGTCACTGGAGCATTTCGGGGGGGTTAAGGGCCTTGCTAAGGGCCTAATGGACACATGACTGTTCTACTGCGGATGGGAATTGAACCAGCAACCTTCCGATCACAGTCAGCTATCACTTGTCATCTACGCAGCAATGTATCTCTGCATTACATTATGTCATACATAACACTTTTCATTCCTGCATTGTTTTTGCCTTACAGTATTCAGGAACCCCGTGTGTAAGGTGTACAGGTTTCAGACCACGGACTGCAAGTGGATGCTGGTGCGGGAGAAGATGGCGGAGTGTACCCTGTCCTTCCACATCCCCAAACAGCTCCTCAAGCTGTACATACAGGAAGACATGACCAGGTAATGGACTCCATGGCCTGGTACTATCCCAGAGGCACGCGCCAGCCAAAATAATGCGAGAGAGAGACAGAGAGACAGAGAGAGACAGAGAGGGAGAGAGAAAGAGAGAGAGAGAACTATATTTAGGGAAATAGAAATTATTCACATCTGTTTAACTTTCCCAAAGTCTGTCTGCTGGAGGTCTGGTTATTTTTGCTGTATTTCCTCTAAAGTGAGAGGAATGTGTTGGGACCAGTTCTAAAAGGTTAAATTACACCAGGCCTTCCTGTGGGTCAGGGCCAATGAAGTGGTTTTGAATAATTGCAATCGAGTACACGTGTCTGTCAGATTTCAGGTAATTCTGTGAAATGAAAGTGGAAACTGATCGTCACAGATGGTTAACTGTTGACTTAGCGAGTCCGTGATTGTTAGCAAATCAAACAAAACAAAGAAACACAAGTCTGTGCAGAGGGGCTGTTTGTTAGCGAGTCCATACAGACGGGCTGTTTGTTGCTAAGTCTTTGTAGAGGGGCTGTTTGTCAGCGAGTCTATACAGACGGGCTGTTTGTTAGTGAGTCCATACAGAGTGGCTGTTTGTTAGCGAGTCCATACAGACAGGCTGTTTGTTAGCGAGTCTATACAGACAAGCTTTTTGTTAGTGAGTCCATACAGAGTGGCTGTTTGTTAGTGAGTCCATACAGAGTGGCTGTTTGTTAGGGAGTCCATGCAGACAGGCTGTTTGTTAGCGAGTCTATATAGACAAGCCTTTTGTTAGTGAGTCCATACAGAGGTGCTGTTTGTTAGTCTCTGTAGAGGGGCTGTTTGTTAGCGAGTCCATGCAAAGGGGCTGTTTGTTAGCGAGTCCATGCAAAGGGGCTGTTTGTTAGTCAGTCTCTGTAGAGGGGCTGTTTGTTAGCGAGTCCCAGTTTGTTAGCTAGCCTGTGCAGAGGGGCTGTTTCTGAGGCACTGCGTGTTTCTCCTGATTTTTTCTGGCTTCTCCCTCAGGCAGGCCAGCATCTGTCAGGACTGATCGCTTTCACCACCTCTGTTGTCCTGCGGTTTCTGTTTAGTGACATGGTGCCGTATTACTGGAGATGGAAAAGGCTGGAGATGCATGGTGCAGGATTATCGTCAGACATGTATGCAGATTTTCATGCGGTATTGATCAGCAGGATTTTTCTGCGTGACATTTTGACACTGTAGGTCTGTCACCAAGTCGCCATTCAGCTACTGTTCTTGGCAGTATGCTCATTGGCTGGTTTGTAAGCAAGGATCTGATTGGCTGGCCTCTTTATACCCAAACTGTGTCTCCAATAGAATAATCTCTTACACAGTGCTATTATCCTGCCAGCAGATTAAGCTCTTTCTGGGCTCCTCTGGAATAAGCGTCCCCCATGCTCTGACGAGGTAAAGACTGGGGGACCGCTTGGTAAACTGCTGCCCCTCTCTTTGAGGTCGGAACACTCTACACGTTTATAAGCCCTTCTGATGTAATTTCTGAGGCTTTCAGTTAACATTCTGCCTAGCGCCCCCTGCCATTACTTCAAGGGTTTGTCACAGTGACAGCAGTGAAGCCTTGTGGATGAAAACGGTTTGATGACTTTATTTCCTTGACAGGTGCTTTTATGCAAAGCAGCTTAGCTTCTGTGTAAGCCTGAAAATCTGCAAAGTTAAATAGTGTGCTTGGTACCACCATTAATGTCAGATGTTTGGTGCGGTTAATTAGGAATCACAAGTGAGACATGACGGTATCTGGAAAATAAAATATTTGAGCAAAACACATGTTTTACACATCAGGCTCTGCCTCAGTCAGTGCCCACAGGTCCGTAGTGTGACCTTGAGTAGGATTACCGAACTCCAGAGTCCTGGTCCAGTAGTGGTTGGTCCAGCTTCCTGAAATGGGATCTTGCTTTTGAACGTTTACATCTTACGTAATTAGCGGACACTTTTAAGAGCACAGGGTCCCTGGAGCAGTCAGGGGCCAAGGGCCTTGCTCAGGGGTCCAACAGTGAAAACAGTCTCGCAAACCTGGGATTTGAACCGCTGACCTTCTGATCACAGAAGTAGCCCACTGAACCACACATCTGCGTAGCAGAAGGGTTTGGTCAAGAACTTATGGAATTTGTTCTCCTCAAACTCCTAAGCACAAGAGATAATAGAAGGAACAAATTTTGTAGGAAGAACAGATTTGGTGAAAGTTCTCAGTGGTTCAAACCAGTTTTACAGTGCTGGCATGAGTCTGTCTGACAGCCCTGTTGACTCTGCGTTCAGTGGAACATGTGGCGATAGGACACAGGAAACCAAGCCATGAGTGAGAAGCTGAACACTTTCCCACCACCTGCTTCCATTTCCCGTTTCCTACGGAGCTGTCCCGTGTGAGACGCTGGCGTCAGATTTTGCTAAACGCGTGTTGATTGAAAAGAAGAAAAACACATAGGTTGTGTGGTGACTCTGCAGTTTAGAATGTCTTATCAGAGAAAGCCTTGCATCTTGCAAATTCTCGCCGCGCCCATAAATATTTGATTTTATCACGAACAGCAAGCAAGTGCCAAAGTGATGTGTAGTCAGTGAACAAAGCATCCATTCAGTTCAGCCTGAGTTGCATAATTGGGCTTTGATGGTATGTTATAAAGTCACTGATCCCCGAGGCGAAGATTCAAGCTCCTGTTTGTAGCTGAATGAAAAAGAAACTGTTCGTTTAGCAAACCTGGGCTTTGGCTAGTGGACGTGTGTGTTAGGAGCCCAGAGGGAGAGCTGAACACCAGGCCTCAGTGTTCAGGTGATTTTGAGCATTGGGTCACTGCAGTTTTAGGGACAGAAACCTGCCCACAAGATGACAGAGATACGAATCTCTCACCTGTCACAGCTTATAATACAAAGTAGGTGCTATTGTCAATGAAGTAAATGGGAGCTTGATCAGAGGTGCCTTCGTTTTATGTGACCGATAACCTTTGAGAAGTGTGACCCTGTTAATTCAGGAGTGGGCTGTCCATCAGGCCAGTGTGGGGTGAATTAAACCGTCGGACATTTGCCAGGGCTCCCAGTTAAGCGCTTATTGCAGTTTGAATGCTTATTTTGAGTTGCATCTCTTCCAATCGCCCAGTTAAAGTAAATCTGCACCAGCCACATGCTGATATTTTGATGGTTGCTGCAAGGTTTTCGAACTTTGGCGTATTTGTTTCCAAGGGGTTTAAAAAGACAATAAAACACCTACAGAATCATCAATGTGGTGAAAGGCAAAGAAATTATCTGAAGATAGTCGGCGAAAGTTTGCTTATTACAAACTGGTGGGAAAAAAAAGCCATATAAAGGTAAAATCACGGTATTCCACGATCATGAAAGGTGCAGGTTACTGTATCCCCAAGTGCAAGTACCCTGCTAACAATGTTTTTGTTCTAGGAATGTTTACCGAATGTTACAATTATGATATGGAAACGTTAAAAGTGTCCAGTTTTCTTGATGTTGCCAGAACGTTATCGCACTACTACAACTACTGCTACAACTAAGAATAATAATGATAGGGCAGACAAACGGCACGGTAGGGCGGTGGGTAGAGCTGGCGCTCTCCGCATCTGAGGTCAGGGGCTCACGGGTGGACGGTGTGTTCGCAGAATATACCTCTGGCACTTTAATAAAATAGTTTTCTTATAAAGCGTTACTGCGCTGACATCATGGGCGTAAATTATGGGGGGGAGGGGGGGTTGTAGCCCCCCCAATAAATCAAAACCAGCTAATACAACCCCCCCAATAATCATGTTTCCCCGTAATGGGTGGAGACCTCAACCCCCACAATGTTCCTGCCAAAGTTACGCCATTGGCTGACATAGACAGAATCTTGAAATGTAAAACATAGAAATTACAGAATTACAGTAAGAATGTTCTTTGCCAACTTTGAGAAGAGTTATGGGAAAGTCCCCTGTTAGTGGGGTAAAAACTTGGTTTGACTATTAAAAGCAAATTCAAAGCCAGCACTTGAATTATCCAGAACTGTTAGCTGCTGCTCCCATGGATTCTGAAACTTTGGTCCAGTATCACCTCCACGAAGGACCATTTTCTGATTCGATATTGCAGCTTTTTTTTCCCACCAGAGTTTTGTTTGACTTTGGAGGCTGGAAGATATAGTTTAAGTCAAAAGTCATCCGAGATGGTTTTGGAAAATGTGGTTTGTGCTTCAGGGTGTTTCTTTGGTCCCAAGCTCCTAGTTAAGAGAGATGGAATGATTAACTTTTTGCAGAACATGAAGACATTTTGACTGAACACCATCCACCCTCTCCTAACACGCTACAGTTTGTAGATGGACCTTCCAGCAAGACAGTAGAATCAACAGAGAGGAATTAAAACATTTGCACAGCTGAGTCAACAGTGTGGCCGCCGGAAGGCCAGCTCGGCTTGGGAACGGCGGTCTGCAGAGCGTGGGGGGCGTGCGGCTGGTCCGAAGAAACTCTCTGAGTCTCTAAGCCTGGAATGCGGCTACGCTATAATGAATCACTTTATATATCTTGCATAAAAATATAAGGACTTGAGAATTTATGCTAAAAGCCATGTGCTTTTATTGAAGTGAATAAATATTATTTTAACAAGTCGTTTTTCCATTTTGTTGAGCAGAAAGCACAGCTCAGCACTTACAAAAGATATTATTTGTCAAGCTGACCCAAGGTTGTCGGTGAAAACAACAGCGACTACACTTCGCAAGGAGAGGTGCCCTTGTAGGTGAATGAGAGGGAAAAAACACTTGAAATTTCCCAGGGGTTTCTGTAACCCTGTTGAAAGTTTTATTGTGTTTTCATATTAGAGCAGGAGAGCCGTCGGCGCCGTGTTGAGTTTCTACCTCCCTGTAGCGTCAGCTGGGGATGCAGGATGAACGTGACCCTCACGACGCAGAGACAATGCTTATGTGGAGCAGGGAAATCATACTAATGCTGGATCAATGGCGAAGGCGTGTACAGGGCGGAGCTAAATCAGCTAAAAGCTGATTCGCCCCCCGTGCCCCCTGTCCTGTCAATCACCTATTCAAAACATATTATTGGCTAATGATAAGGTTGGCCCCTCTGAATGAATTATGTGTAAATACCTGGTCAAAAGGTTTCTAGATATCCCTTAGCAGCATTTAGTATCTTATTAATAACTACATTTTCCAAGCATTTACTCCTGAACTCAGAAGCGATTAGTAAAACTAATGTGTCATTTTATTGGGTATCATGAATGAGTGTTCAATATAATTTTTTATTTCTTTACTTAGTTGTCACAGGGTGAAATATATAAATATACTGTAATTTGCCATATGACTTTTGAATGATAAGCATTGCAATAACCTCAGCTTGACAGCAGGGGCAGCGTTCTGAGTGGTGTCCCTGTGGAAGAGTTAGATGACTGACAGTGCCGGATCCGGGCAGGACCGACGTGCGCGCTGCCGGATCCATCGGGGGTGACATTGACGAGCAGGAGGAAGCTCGAGTTAGCAGATGTGCCGCTGGCTCTGGGTGGCTAGACGCATTCGATATCAGCCCACTGCTCGCATTCAGTCAGCGCCGCTATCAAGGTCTTAATTGAATCAGATTAGTGTCGGGCTAAATATGTAACTATACAAATACAAATATGTAACCATACAAAAGGATTTTCATCCAACTTTTTAAGGCCATTTACTGTGCATAAAAATACTTCTGCATTAAAAATGTAACTGGGTTGTTTCTGAAAATGTAGCTAAACGAATATTCTGGCTGAGAGCCGCCATTGTGCTGCCTTTTGTTGATTTTTGTGTGTGTATGTTTCGTGTCACCAGTAACACGTTCTGTACACATTATACCTCATCTTTATCCTTATCTCCCCCCCCCCCCCCCCCCCCCCCCCCGCCCCCCCCCCCCCCCCCCCCCCCCCCCCCCACCCCCCC
>JAOYFF010000015.1:4860783-4871126 GCA_025773925.1 Cryptomyrus ogoouensis | reverse complement strand
CCCTATAAACACACAGCTGCGTCTGCTCTGGTATCACACATACTCCCTATAAACACACAGCTGCGTCTGCTCTGGTATCACACATACTCCCTATAAACACACAGCTGCGTCTGCTCTGGTAGTACACATACTCCCTATAAACAAAGATCTGTTGGTATATAAACACCCTAGCAGCCATCAGCACTCAAGGGAAAAGTAGTTGAGTAATCAGAGCCCTGATTCAGAAAACAGAGGCTGACTCTCGTATTCCGGATTTTACCTACAGTAACTGTCTACCTCACACTTCATGGTGCAAACACTGCTCTGGTTACGATTCTGTTAATGTTTGACCCTTCCATGGGTCATGGGGGGCAGTTTCCATACAGTATATTCATGTGGTCCATGCTATAATGGAATAGTCAGTCTCCCTTCATTTTCTGACAGGTGACTCGAGTGGCTTTGTGCTGTCACTTACAGAGCAGTTATTAAAGATGAAGAAGGGATCTCTATATGGGAGTGGCAGTCACTTTAGTGATATTAGATGACTTATTTGTGAATCAGCAGCTGTCGTTTGAACATCAAAAACTGCCACATCATCAGTTTTGATTACACATCCGCTACAGAGAATTCTCCTCAGTGGAAACCTAATGGATGGACATCAGCAAGAATGAGCTGGATGATTTAATGACATCATGGTAAATTATTTGTTGTGTGACCAAGGATTGTCTGAGGGACTGAAGTAGAGGAGTCCACCCAGACTTGGATGCGCTAGCTAAATGCGACGGGATGCAGGAATTGAGTGTTACTAATGGATGTAACGTGAAGGGGGAGGGAATGTATGCAGACCCGTGTGCGTCCTGATAGGCCGGACTCCTATTTCCCATCATGCTTTTCCAACGACAGGGACAGTCTGAATGCCAGTCATGTGAGACACTTGATGCGCTGCTGGGGCAGAGGGAAACAATGTTAAGATCACACCATTACCTGTTCACGGTAGCATAATGCACCAAATGTTTAATCTCCTTTCATGATGGCCTGGGGATTAGTTAAATATGGCTTGTGTATATCGTCTGAGCTCTGGCAGTTGGTTTTCTTCTCACGGAGAAAGGCTCTGAACGCTCATGAGGTAAACGTTGACAAAAGAGGAACAAAGCGAGCGAACCGCAATTTCACTGTCAGTGACGGGAGTTTATCCTCCACTTGCCTTTGTCAAACCACCGCGGCAAAACCAGTCAAAGACTTAAATGTTCGGCGCCGAGGGGACGAGGGGAATTGGAAATCATTAATGAACGATAATAGCGAGCGGAGTCGCTAAGGTCTGGGAGAGGGTTGCCGTGGTAGCGGCCACATTCGGCATTCACAGATTATTGCCTGCTGTCAAGCAGCGCCCCACGTGGGGCTCTGCACCGGGCCTCCAGCGATGGGGGGGTGGAGCCTGTGGGTTTTCTGGCTGATGGAGAAATCGATGAAATCCTGTTCAGAACTGAGCATGATGGCAGCTGCAGTGCTTGTCTTTAAAATGACTGCGAGCTCGGCCGTCTCCAGGGAGCCCTTATCAATATTTAAAGATCACTTTTGCTCGTTAATCTTGAAGCTGATATCGACTTAAACAGGTTATTGTTGTTTCAATTAAATATGCAAAAATGTCTCACTGGGGGTGTGAAATGCATCCAAGAACCAGGCTTGGATGCTGTTCCTGTGTTCTTTGTGTAGAAATTGTATTAATAGCATTAATTTATCTTGAACAGAGCTCTGATTTCTAAGGCAGTGTTTCTCAATCCAGTCCTCGGGGATCCCCGGATGGTCCATGTTTTTCCTCCCTCCCAAATCCCAGGGAATTGGGAAAGAGAAATTTTTTTTGAACTGTCTGGTTTGAGAAACACTGTTCTAAGGGATACCACTGATCTAGGAAGAGCTAGCAGGACCTATGCTGTTTGAAAACAGGCAGGGCTGCTGATGTCTGAACAGTGGAGGAGAAACTTTAGAATGTAGCAGAGCGTCTGTCACGGAGGAGGTGACCGGAGGAGGGCCTAACATAGGGGCATGCAACCCTGATCCTGGATTGCTGGTATCCAGGTTTTCCATCCTACCTGGTGAACCTCACCTGATCTCAGCAGATAGTAATTCATCAGATAGGATAGAAGACCTGCTGGATACCGGTGTTTTGGCATGAGTGGTGATCTTGTTAAGCAGTATCAAGCGTGTTCACACGGCATGCATTCACTTATTCTTGCAGGGGACGGATGCAGATTCGTCAAGTTTGGAGAGCCTAATAAATAAAAGATGTTCGCTAATTAAGAAAAGGACTTGTCCAACACGTTTGCAAAATATGACATACATGCATGCAGTTGTAAAGATGATGCAGCAGCCTATGAATATAAAATTGAATCCCTTATTTAAAAAGATTGCTCTTGAAGTATGTATTTTACGTAACCTGAAGTACGTGCCTGGACAATTCCGAATATTTACAATTTTATTTCACTTTTCTAAAATTGACGAATCTGCCATCACCACACATCGGAAGCGATACATAAAGAGTGGTGCATCGACTCACTTGACACCAGTTAACAGGATCATAACACTGGCGCTCCACGATCAGGGTTGCCGAGCGCTGGCCTATCGGCTGGCTGATATAACGGCGCCCTGCTTCCTGCCCCACAGAGACGGCGTATGACATCATCACGGTGGGCGCCCCGGCTGCACACTTCCTGGGCTTCAAGAACGGGGGTCTTCGCAGACAGCTGGGCAGGTTTGAGGCCGAGAAGAAGAGGTCAGTAGCTGTGACAGCCTGTCTGCAGCCTGTCTCCATTACATTGTGGGAGGTGCAGACTCCCCCAGCATAATCATCGATATCACCATCATCATTATCACCATCACCATCACCATAACTTGCTTCATCTTCTTAAGAGCAGCCCGCATTGTACATTTGCTTTTGTTCAGATGAGGGTTCTTCGTTAATTAGCCTAGACTGAGCTGCTTGCTGAATAGATCTGTCTGGGAACTTACATCCGTTTCATTCCTCTCAAACTGAACAAACTATACCCGCATTGATTTAAACTAAGTCCAATATTCATTTGTTCGTTTTTCCCCCCCTTTGTCTGTGATACAATAAATGGGACATACGCCTTTTACTGACGCGTATTAATGTGGGGTTAATTATTTAGCAAACCAGTCATTACTTAAATTATAACACAGATAACTGAGTTTTAAGAACCAACCCATTTAAAATGGCAGATATCTTGTTCCCTATTACATGGAGTTTATTTCTCAGCTAAGGCAAATTGGTTAAGCGTTTGGCTTAAATAATGGGTTAGTCAAGGCTCCTCCATGAAGAGCTCAGTCAGAGCGGACGGCAGCTGGCAGCGTGGGCACTGGGCAGCACACAGGGACCCCCTGCAGTGGCGTCTGTGTCCGTGTGAACGGGAGAGGACGCATCAGTGGACCGGAAGCGTGCTAGAAGCCTTTCCTTTGGTTGGGCTCTCCATTGGCTGACCGGCCCAGAGCCTCAGAAGTCTCTCCTTTGGTTGGGCTCTCCATTGGCTGACCGGCCCAGAGCGTCAGAAGTCTCTCCTTTGGTTGGGCTCTCCATTAGATGACCGGCCCAGAGCGTCAGAAGTCTCTCCTTTGGTTGGGCTCTCCATTGGCTGACCGGCCCAGAGCATCAGAAGTCTCTCCTTTGGTTGGGCTCTCCATTAGATGACCGGCCCAGAGCATCAGAAGTCTCTCCTTTGGTTGGGCTCTCCATTGGCTGACCGGCCCAGAGCCTCAGAAGTCTCTCCTTTGGTTGGGCTCTCCATTGGCTGACCGGCCCAGAGCCTCAGAAGTCTCTCCTTTGGCTGGGGTTTCCCCTGACTGTGTGAAGTAAAAGCCACTTTCTTGTGAAATAAGACATTGGCTCACTTTTGCTGCAGGCTGAGCATAGAATCATTCCAGGGGATCCCAGATTCTATTTGTCATTTATTAAATTAGCTCCATAGTGGAAATCCTCCAGAGGTAGATGAAATCATGTGGAGATGGTCGGAGACCACTGCCTGCTATCAAGGGGACGTGAATGACGCATCCCTTCAAGGTTGCAAGGAAGGCGGTGAAATTACCTCTGCACTGGTTTTCGGTTTTTAAACAGGGATCAGAAGACATGTAGAAGGTTGTACAGGGAAATATCTGGATGGAGGTCCCTGGGAAGACCTTGGACATGCTGGATTGATTTTATCTCCCAGCTGCCTTGGGAATGACTGGGGATGCTTCAGAATGAGGTGAAGTCTATGGTCCTGGAACGAGAGGTCTGACCAGCGCCCCCATCAGGAAGATCGGTGCAAATATGATGATGAGACCTAATAAATTATCCATCCATCCATCCATTCATCCATTTTCTGTAACTGCTTGTCTTAATCACTGGTGTGGGGGGTCCGGAGCCGATACCGGAGGCTATGGGCGCAAGGCGGGGATCACCCAGGAGAGGGCGCCAACCCATCACCGGGCACCTAATGAATCACAGGGAAATCTTGAAAGAGGGTCAAACAGAAACAGCAACTGCAAAATGACCCCAGAGGCATGTTGTTTTTTTTTCAATCTGCTAATCAAACCTAAAGATAGATGATATCATACACCAGTTCCATCACGTTGAATGCTTTTCGGATTTTAAAATAAAAACGAATCATTCATTATATCTGTAATTTATGACTGCATGCTTGAGCAGACATCAGACTGAGGTACTGACACCACACGGTACTTCAGATAATGCTACAATATTCCTCAAGGTGTCCTCCTCTACCTAAACATGCTCATTCTGCAAAATTCATGGTTTCTGTGTGTGACTCTAATAGTGCAACAGAGTCATATTTTGGGGCCATGACACTGGTATTGCGTGGGGGCCCCCTGTTGACCACAAACAGTAACTACACTAAATATTAAACAAACACATTCCTTATTTATGAGATGCTGAAGCGGCGTGTTCTGCTAACCAGCTAGCTAGCTATTGTTTTCTGACTCTTCTTGCTAGCTATTGTTTTTTTTTTTTTAAATAACTGAGGGGGGTTGCTGGGGCCCCAAAGTAACTTTTTGAGTGGGGCCTTGAGAACAGCAAACCCACCCCTGGCTGGAATCCCAGGATAATGAAGGGCGTTGCCCGTTTCTCTATGTGTGATGCCGGTGTTTTATTGGCTCATTGGCACCGTTAACCACCTTCCTCCCTGCTGTTTACCTCCTGCCCAAGCCGGCTCCTGTGGCCTGTCTCGGGCCGGGTCGGTCCTACTGGGACTCATTTGGCCCAGTGTGAAGCCCCCACCCCCTGCAGACTGCCCGTCCAAGGTGCTGGGGGTGTGATAACGGTACCATGCCACAGAGGCAGCCGCAGACCTGGATCCGCTTCCTAAATGCCTCCATCTGCTTCTAACTAAACCAGGGGTGGGCAATCTTATCCGCAAAGGGCCGGTGTGTACGCAGGTTTTTAGGGTAACCTGTAGGTCAGCTGTTCAAACCCAGGTGTGAGGACTCTTCAGCCAATCAGTCCTCAAGTCAATAATCTAATTAGGGAGTTGCAGCGAAAACCCGCATACACACCGGCCCTTTCTGGATAAGATTGCCCCCCCCCTGAACTAAACCCTGCAGACTCCTCCCCCACAGCACACTGGCCATGATCTCATTAAGCTTCTCTTAATCACGGAGTTTCTTCAAAACCATCCGTTTCTCTGAGGTCTGAAGTCTGTTTTGCAAGGAGAAAAACTATTCCAGATTTATCTTGCGTTCAGAGGGTTCGGTTAGAGCGTTGCCAAAAAAATACTTGTTTCCATCACAGCAGATAAAAAAAAATAATGAGGCTTCCTTATCTGACCGGAGCTTGAACCATACAGGCCAAGTTTGATCTCATCAGCCTTAGAAGAAAGTGAACTTCAAAGCCTTACAAGGACGCCGACCCATTTGTTTTGTTTTGTTTTTTACAAGGACGCCGACCCGTTTGTTGTCGTTTCGCGTGAAATACGGTGTGTCCTTGTGTACACGCTAGAACACACTGACATTTTATTTAGCGTAAATCCTCTGCCTTCAAAGAGCTCAGTTCTGCGTGAGCCGACCTCTTCCACACAAGCTCTTGTTTCTCATAACTCCTGGTATCAGTGGCAGCGTTTGCACAGGTGCTCCCTGTTGCCCACAAACAGTCACTACACTAAATATTAAACGTTGCGTCAGCCTGTAGGCATGGGTTAGTGCGTGAGCCGGCCTTTCCCGCACAAGCTTTTGTTTCTCATAACAATCAGGCTTCTGTTTATCAGGCTCGAGTTTCTTCAATTTCAGTCCTTAATTCTCCTGCTCCTCAACACCAGTTTACTATCATGGCCACCTAAGAATTTCTGCAGTTGAACTAAAGTCAAGCATTTCTTATCACTGAGAGTATGAACTGAATCACTGAGTTACTGAATTACTATCAGATCCCAAGGAGCTACAGGTTAAATAATTTGACCGTGTCTTCTGTAGTCGGACGAGCGTTTGTTTGATGTAGCCTGCATGATAGCAGCGGCCGCGGTCTAGCACTCACTATGGTGTCTCCTGACGACGTAGCTTCAGCACCACGTACCAGTGCATCTACTTCTCCCCTGAGGACACAGCCAAGGCTCGGGGGGTCCTGGCCAGCATCAGTCAGCTGCAGCCCCTGATCTTCAGCCTGGCCGACCAGCTGATGCAGGCCGCCCAGCAGCGCTCTGCAGAGAGCCTGAAGGAAGCTCTCAAAACGCTCTGCGACACGGTAAGGCCTCAGACTCCCGCCTTGGCCGGTTCGCATTGCGGAGGCCGTCTGGTGCAGCCCCTCAGGGGAACACCATGTCTCACCACAGCGACCACAGCATACTGTTCTTTGGAGACAATTAGTCATTAGCATTGTTAGCCACCAGCTAACAGCTATTAGCGATATTAGCCACCAGCCAACAGTCTGTTGTATCGCTGCTGCATCAGCACTTGCTGTCCTCACACTCTTCGTGATTTATAGTAGAAATACTCTCCAAATGATACGTAAGTCCAACCCATGTTATTAAACTCTGAGTAGCTTTGGAAACAGCAATGAGGCGTAGCAGCCAAGGGAAGGCCATGTTGGATTAGCGATTAGCGGAAGACTGAAAATAAAAGCAGCCATAGTGCGCTGGTGAAACAAACATGTCACATGTGCTGCTCCAGAGCGCATTGGCAGCCGGTCGACTTGGCTGATTAGCCTGGCCGCTCTGTTACGGTTTGCCGGTGATTTGAAAGGACGCAGAAGGCAGGGGGACAGGCTCTCTTATTGGTGCCATCTCACAGATCAGGAGGTGATCCCAAGGTACGCAGGATTAGGGTTGCTGTCAGGGTAAGGACACGCAGTTAGGGCACAGAAATGCAGGACAGAGGACAGTGTGACAATAACCACCCTCATCACATAACACTCATCTTACACAGTGACTTATTTAGAGGAAACTGTGATTCTGTGACGGTCAGCATCATGTGACATCATGCGACATCATGTCTTTGACGGGTTCGGCTTTCATGGCCAGAGTTACAGGCTGTAGCTTCTGTTATATAAATGCCCCAATATTTATTACAACAAAATCACATTGCAATACTTAGGAATATCCTAATACTGTGCTGTCCTAGTATATTATACAAAATACTTTCTTTTCATGCTATCCTGAGCTCTGGTTCTTCCTACCAGATCGCAGTTAAAGCTTGTGTCACTTCATTTGTCCATGCATCCATTATTATTATTTTTATTGTTATTTTTTTTTATTAACTCATTTATTGTTTTCTGAGTTCACAACCATTTTCAAGACGGCGGTTGTATTATGTTTCCGAGGCAGGCTACTTGCATGACCAATCGACAAAGAAAGCGTTTCAAGTCCCTCCCCAAAGTACCGAAGAACCAAAAAAGTTCCCCCCTGGCACTTTCGGTAGTGGAACTTTCGGTGCTGCTGTCTTGGTCACCCTAACTGAATGGCCACTTGAGCGTTTCCTTTCTGTTGTCAGAAGTTGCCGGTCCTGGTCCATATCAGACATATGTTCGGCACAGTCATGTTTGGTTCTTGTTACGTTTCCTTTTGCAATTTAATGAGTGTGATAAAGAATTAAATTTGAGAAAAAACAGTGATCTCAGTTCTAAGCAAAACAATCGTGATTCTTTCGTGAGTCACATTTTTTTCAGAATTGTGTTCGCCCTAATTCTGTCCCTTCACTCAAAGAAATTACTCCCAGGACAGGCTGAACTCTACAAGTTAAAGTCTAAACACTGAATAAACACAGAATAAACACTGGGCGTGGCTTCAGAGTCGAGCTAGGTTGAAGTTACGCAACCTTTCATACGAACAATACAGAGAATGATCTGGAAGCCTGGGCACTGTGAGCAGTCCCTCGATTGCACACTGCATGGCCCTGCGAGAGGGAGTATGACCTGACATTTTTGGGTTTAGTGGTTCAGGGAGGAGCCTTGAGATCCCAGTCTCAGTGAGCGAAGAACCGTAACAGCGCAAGCTGCTCTGCGGCCTCATGGGAGGATCTCGCGGCCTCTGGAGCAGCCACTTAATTGTGGCAGAGATCTCCATCTTAAATGAAAAGGCATGAGGGCAACCTGGAGCACCGAGCTCCTGCTCGGGATCAGCCTGAGGCTGGTTTTCATCTCCCCGGGCTGCAGATTTTAAACGTTTAAGCTCGCTAATAGTAAAGTAAGCATATGGATGTAGAAACAGCGGGGAAATATACAGCACGTATAATGCACAGCCCGTGAAAATAGTCCAGTGCCTCTGTTCAGCTGCAGGCGAAAATGCAATGAATAATCAATGGGCTGGGAAATTTGACTGGGAAGATAAGCAGAGGGGCTAATTGGCACACGGCGGTACTCCAGAGTGTAAGTGCCTGAGATGGAAGGGTGGCATACGGACGTGAGTTTTGGGAGGAGCTTGGGGATGTGGGAGGGGGAGCAGAGACTATGTGGGCGTCCTCAATCAGCCTCAGGCTGAAAGACGAGCTGCCATATTCTCAGTCTGCGTCTCGCATGTCTATCAGAAAACTGTTTCCTGTAGGCCGCTGCTTCGAAAGCCCTTATATGGGTAGGACCTCCATCTGAATTAATGTAAAATAAGACGAAAAGGTCACAGAAAAAAAGCACGTCCATGTCTGTCCTTTTGCTCAAGCATTTCAACTGTTTTGTTTTTGTAAATACGCCAGCCACATTTGACATTTGCTTAACTCATCCGATAACCTAGACCGCAAATGTCCAACTTGAAGACGCGTGAACTCACAGAGCGAAACACGATCCGCATACATTATTTCATAGTTACGCTTAAGATGTATTTGACCTTCAAGTTTCCCCTGATATCCTTCCAAGCTCCCTTTAATGTCACTGGGGCCTGTTACCCATGTGTGAATCACCTTTGTTTTCTCCCTGGTTTCGTGGCTCGCTGCTTCTTCACAGACGGAGCAGTTCGTCCATGCCCTGAAGGACAAGCTGGTGAAGACCGCCCTCCTGGCACTGCACGCAGCACGGCCCGACTACGTCTGCGACTGTGTGGGCACCAACGGCTCCCCCCCCAGGGAGGACGGACCTGCGCTGCTGAAGAGGCAGAACTCCGTCCCCCCTCGTGTGGACTACGATGAGGAGGAATGGGCAAGTGCTCCCCCCCCCACCCTCATTCAGGATAATTGTGGTCATTTGTCCATCCTGCCTGCAAGTGATAATCGCTTCCACTTTGGCCGAATGGCTCTCGAACCTGTAATCATCTTGACCGCACCATACATCAGTAGCCAGGTGGGGCCCTTTGAGCGAAAATATCTCCCTCTGTAAAACAAAAACACCTCATGCTGACATAACTCAACATGTACAGAAGGCACCTGGGCAACAGGCTGATTACTGTATCAGAAGGTACCGAATCCGCCTCAGTAAAACAAGCAAACCTGCTTCACTGCTGACTGACATCCCGAGGATTGCGTTCTTGGAGTTCGATGTTATCATGTCATGTAGGAACGGAGCTTCATGCTGGTTGTTCCGGATGCTTCCAGGACAGAGTGTGGACAAATGTGGCCAAGAGCCTGAACTGCATCATCGCCATGGTGGACAGGCTGCAGGAGTCCGACAACGAGCAGACGGTATCCCTGGAACCCGCGTTGGCGGATGTCATCACCTCACACACGCCGGGTAGGAGATCATTCAGCAGCCTCTGGGGCGGTGTGAGGCACACTGACTTAGGACATAACTGTGAGGTTTGGTGCCTGTGAGGGGAAGGTCGCCGTGTCAAATCCCAGGGTCAGCAGAGTGATGTCACTGTTGAAAAATGTAGGTAGTGTAGGAATTATTAGCTCAAATAAATTTTAATATTCTCCACCAATATGTTTGAAATTAATTAAGGTTTAATTAATTA
>JAOYFF010000015.1:4758861-4788256 GCA_025773925.1 Cryptomyrus ogoouensis | reverse complement strand
ACAAGGAGTTGAATCAGGTGTGTTAAATGAGGGTGAACCAAAAACTGTGTAGGGCTCCGGCCCCCCAGGACTGGAGTCTGAGACCCCTGTCTTAGAGAAATGTCTTATGAGGAGAGGTTAGCTGATCTGAATCTGTTTAACCTCGAGCAAAGGAGACTAAGGGGGGACATGATCCAGGTATATAAGATTCTAACAGGTCTGGATGCTGTTCAGTCAAATGGCTATTTCAATATTAGTTTAAATACTATAACTCGTGGCCATATGTGGAAATTAGCAGGAGAACATTTTAAAATGGATTTGAGGAAGTACTTTCTTTACACAGCGTGTAGTTAGAGTATGGAATAGTCTTCCTGCTAGTGTAACGCAAGCTAAAACTCTGGGTTCCTTTAAATCATAGCTAGATAAGACTTTAACAACTCTGAGCTATTAGTTGAGTTCTCCCCAAATGAGCTTGATGGGCCGAATGGCCTCCTTGTGTTTGTAAATTTCTTATCCTCTTATGTTATTCATCCGTGCACCTCTTAGAGTATGGCTAATGACATTGAGCTTTTTGCTAATTCAACAATCAGTAACATCATAAAACAGGAAGACTAGTAAAAATACTAGGTACTGTGATGCTTGAAGCTCAGAGACAACCTATCACTTTTTAAGGAGAACTAGCCTATTGGAGAAGATGTAGGTTATTTGGTTTCTGACAAGTCAGAGAATTTAGAGAGCAGACTCACTGCGGCCCTTAGACTCCCTGGTCTGGGCATTTCATTTCACTCAGTGGCAACACCTTGGTAGTGTTACTTCTAGAAAACAAAGATAAAGATATTATCAGGGCTGGGCCAATTCTGCAGAGATCTCATAGATGAGTACTGAAAAAACACAAGTACAATGCATGTGAAAACATGGCTTTATTAACAAGCTGCTTGGAGTTACATGGCTGTATTTGGAGATTTTTGTACATTTATCTCATGAGGTATTTGCACATTCATCCTCTAAAGGCTCACAGATGATCACATGACGTCGACTGGTCGTATTTTCATTCTGACAGTTTTTAGCGAGTAGTCCGCCGGCCGGAATGTCAGCCACACCACACCGTTCTCAATCTCGTAGGGAGTGTTACTGCCCAGGTCGTACTGCCCCCCTGTGTAATAGATGCCGTTGAGGTTGGCCGACTGGCAGTTGTTGTACCACCAGCCCCCTCCGTACATTTCGGCGCAGCTCTCCTCCCACTTGTCCTGATCCCTGTCATATGTGCTGAATTTCATGTCGGCATGAGAGAGGAATGCACCCAGATTGGCTGACCCCTTCACCAGAGCATCCCCGGCATCCCCGACGTAAGCCGAGACGCTCAGGGGGTAGCCCTCAGACTCTGACCCTAAACTGACGGAGTACTCAGCATAGGAGTCTCGCCCATCCCAGTCCTCCAGCTCCACCCTCAGCATGCTCTCACCCTGGGCGAGGGAGTGCAGGTACTTATTCCCCAGCCAAACCTCCCCATGTCCCTGCTCATCTACACTTCCAAAGCCTTCCTTGTAGTTGTCCCAGGTCCGGTTGAAGTTAATGGACCCGTCCATTCTCTGCTGCACCAGGACCCAGCCTCCGAGCACTGTGTCCTGATCACAGTAGACCTGCACTACATCGTCTGAGCCCTCGGGTTTAATTTTGAACAGGCCGCTTTTATGTCCTGCCGCATGCTTCTGGAGGATATCGAGACAATCTGAAACGATATTACACCTGCAAATTAGCAACGTGGGCCAAGAGATCCAGAGAGTAGCATTGTCACTTCTGGGTTGCTTATCCCTGAATAGCATTGTCACTTCTGGGTTGCTTATCCCTGGAAGTTTCCTTTATTCCTCCCAAATCATCCTATTCCTCTTCTCCATAGTAATGGACTAAAATGTAACATTTAAGCAAAGCATTTCTGCCTGTCAGAATGGCAAGTCTGTCTTGTAAAATTTGGTTTACTGAACATCTCCCTTGTTGGGATTGGCTAGGCTAACTGCCAACTTAAGCAGAGTGGATGTGCAAACAATATGATAATTAAATTAAAAATGCCTTTTATACGAAGTTCACTAGGCCCTCAATTATGATGTCCTTGATGTTTATGGGTGAAAATGTCATATTTGCAATAGAATCATCATTGTGCAGCTTGGTTTGCTATGCGTGTCACAGCCTTAATGGTGGGTAGCCATGTTGGTTATGGGCTGACTGATGTACCTTTTCCAATATAATCCCTCTTCTTTCGGTCCTGGGAGCCCTTGAAGCTGCGTGCGTGGATGTCTGGCAGGTCGTCCTCCATGTCCATGTGATGGAAAGCCCCAAGATCTTCCCCCACTATAGTTTTAGTACTTGACTTAAAAACCGTCTTGCTTGACCCGCTTGTGGTACTCTTAGAGTTGGCCGAGGACAGCAAGCTGTCAAACTCGCTAAAAAACTCGCCATCACCCCGGCCCATCTGGGTGATGGACTTTGAGGGTTTCCCCATTTCAGAGAACATGCCGGTTGCGTCACCACCGGTACTGCTCAGTTTGACTGTGTAGCCGTCTTCGGTGATCTCTTTCCCTGTTTTGGCCATGTTAATGAGTGTACTATCATCCAGCCCTTCACACCCGGGCCCACCCCCGATTACCTCAAATTTTTCCACAGGGCCGTCTTTGGTGTGTGTGACTTGTTTTCGAATGGTTCTGGTGCACTGCACAGTTTGAGTGGTGATGTGAGAGGTGGAGCCTGAGGCGGCGCCGGAAGCTGTTTGTTGAGCCGTACCTGAGGTCTTACTAACACTGGCAGGTGCCGATTGGCTGGAGGTCGGGAACTCCAGTGTAAACTTCACCTGCCCGACATCCGAGAAGTAGTCCTGTTTCTGCTCCCCTCCGTCCGCCGCCCCGGCCTTGAAGTGGCTGGGCACGATGACGTCTTTCATCACCCTGCTCTTCATCATTTTCAGTGTGCTGACGGTCTCTACGTTCTGTAGCTTCATGGCCTCCAAGCTACTGAGGTGTTTCTCCAGGGTGACATAACTCTCTTTGTCCACCTGGTATTCCGCATAGCCGGCACATGATCCTTTGCAAGCCCGAAGCTTTATATCGATGTCAACCTAGGATGGGGACCCCATATATGTTCAAAGGTCTTTGAACTTATCTATGGCAGTGATAGATGTGTACGCCAATACAGGTGGAAACTTACCTCTGTTCTCTCCGACTCTTTAACCTGGTCCCGCACTCGAGTTTTCAAAGCTTCCAGAATTTTCAGTTGCTGGTCAATTCTCACCTTCAGGGTCAGAATTCTTTCACGGAGCTGTTCGGCGAGTGACTTGAACCTATTGTCGTGGCCTGGGTCCACAAAGAGAGCCGTGTTATGGCGATAATAAGGAAATTAATACAGGGAACACAGTATTTTAGCAAGAGAAAATGGTAGCTTGAAGAATCAGAAATGGCGCCTCAAAGTGCACATGTTGAAAGTTTTATGTTGTATTAAGTCAGTAGCCAGGTTCCTTCTAATGACTCCGGTAACAACAGTGTCAACAATGAAATACGCAGTAGGAATCCATAAGAGAAGCTACAAAAACTACATAAAAGCTGTAATCGATTATAATTATTTTCAGCCGAATATGACTGCGGTGGAATTTGCCTGGCTTACTGAAGACATCCCACAGAGGGGAGAGGTCAGGTGACCAGCCAGTTCATTCACTGCACATGCGACCAATCTTACAAAGTTAACCTCTCTGTGTTTTCTCGGCTACACAATCCTCGAGGTCCAATCCCACAAACAGATAGCAGCCATTTTGTTTGCCTTTATATTTCACTCTGAAATCACTTCTATTTGTTCACCTCCACGCCATTTGGTTAAGCCAAGTCTCCATTCCTGCCCGGTTCTCTTTGCCATCTTGGATATATACGGCTAAAAGAAGCGCCGCTGTCACTCACCAGCATCGGTGAGCAGCTTCTCCCGGATGTAGTCATAGGTCTGCTTGCTGACCTGATCCGTCGTCTTGTAGTTCCTGCGGTTCTCCTCTAAAAACCTGCGAATCTTGTCAATTTTTGCTAGGAGCTCTCGGTCAGTCTGGTCTAAGATCCCACTAATCCTACAGCCAGAAGGACATTTGGGACCCTGAATATTTATAAGAAACAAAACAGGAGGAAGAGTTGGTGTCCTTATTCGGGTATTATAGTAGATGCATATGAACCATGCAGTCAATCATCGAAGGTCACTACTCACCCAGTCTTCATCTGTACAGAAAGGCCAGTTCTTCTCAGTTTTGCACGTTTCGCTTTTGTAAGCATGCTCGACGGGCCGGTTTCCTCTCGGCCCCACTGTGGGGTCGGGCTGTGGCAAGAAAGTGTTTAAGACAGTGTCTCCCAATCTGGTCCTCAGGGACCCACAGACAGTCCATGTTTAAGTAAAAACGTGAGCCGTCTGTGGGTCCTCCAGGACTAGGTTGATAAACACCGGTTTAAAAGAAAACACATTTCGGCATGTAGTATCAAATACGCAAGGAAACACAGAAAATAGCAAACAAAAATTGATACTTTGGTAATCAGTAGCTTAGAGTTAAAATATAAACATTAAAAGAAATCCAGCAGTCATATTCATGTAATGGTAGCTATTATACTATTATACTAATCCCGCTATATGCACTGCCTACATACCTGGACTGGGAAAAGGAGCACGGACAAAGCAAAAATAAAGGACAGCAGCCACATCTTCCTTCTCTTTCGTGGAAGCTTTGGGGAATGCGAGCTCCCAATGGTGCTACACTGAATTTGAACCTGCTGATGGGCAATGCGAGTTACTCACTGTTTGTCTATTTGCCGTGATTGTCCAAAGGTCATTAAAGAACATCACATGAAAAGGACACCCAGATCGATTCTGGCTACACCTCAATCTGCCGATAAGCGGACTGGGGGCTCCATATTGATTTTGAGAGTGGCCTTGTTGTTTTTGGGTTATCTGTTAAGGCAAATACACCCACACGGCCTGCCAAAAGGCCTGCCCACATGCCCGTAATTCCCACAGGACACTCTCCGTTCCCGTAATTGATGGCTGCTCTTCAGACGCACTATTCCTTGGCCCGGTTTTGCCACATCTGTCTTCCAGGAATTCAGATGCGCATAAACGCTCGTTGAAAAAGCGGAAGTCCACAGTCTTCAGGCTCGCAGATTGTTTTGGTTATCTGTTGTGGTTCAGCACAGACAAATAACATCTCAGCTCCAGCACACGGGCAGTTGTGCAAAGTGATTTCTAAATGACCGAGCATTGCTCGGAAAGGTAGCTGACTTGTTTTGATAGTAGTGAATCATGGGATAGGCAGTTTAAAGAAGATTAAGCAACAAAGAATGATAAGAAAAATGTTTTGCGAAGGAAGAAAGGGGCGACATTTCCACTGAAGAGGTTTGCTGAAAGTTTCAGGCAGCGTGTGGCTCAGTGGGCAGCGTCATTGTGATTAACTTCCAGCAAATGATGTTAGAATCCCCTGCTTACATGTGCAGTATTTGCCCCCATGCTAATCAAGTTTAGTTGAATGAATGAATGTTACATTTATATAGCGCTCTTCAAGACACCCAAAGTACTTTGCAAAACCAGTGGGGAGCCACTGCAGCCACCCCCACTGTGTAGCCCCCACCTGGATGATGTGACAGCAGCCATTCTGCACCAGTACGCTCACCACACAGTAGCTAAGGTGGTGAAGGGGCAGGGGAGAATTCACCAGTTTGTCAGGGTCAGCCCCTGTTGTCCCACTCTGTGTCCCTTCCGCGTTTGGCCAGCAGGTGTCGCTGGTCATCCCGTCCCTCCTGTTGTCAGTCTTTGTGTTTTCCCCCACTCCCTGTCGGCCGCATAGCTCAGCTTGATGAGCATGTGGTTGTCTGTGAACCCTTCTGTCTTGTGTTTGAATCCCACCTTCTCTGTTTTTGTATTTTGTTCCCTAGTGTTTCATTGTATGAGTTTTTCTAGTTCCTGTGTCTGGTGATTTGTACTTGGTTTTGGTTAAATTCTTTGTGCCCATGCTTGTGCTTCTACCTGTCTGTTGTTCCCCAGTGTTTCCGTTTCCCTGTTTCCTTGGTTAGTTCTTAGTTTCTCTGTTCAGTTCCCTGAGTTAATTAGTTCCACCTGTTGCCTGTTCTTGTTCCTGCACTTGTCTGTTTCCCTGATTGCTCATTGTCCTGCACCCTCCCCGATTGGTTAATTGTCTGTCTCACTCCTGCTTGTCATCACCCCATTCAGTTTTTGTATTTAAGTTCCTGTCTGAGTTTAGTCCCGAGTAGTTCGTTGATTTTGTTTGTGACAGTTGGATGTTAATGTAGTTTTGAACATTCTGTTAGTAGCCTGCCTGTCTTGACCCTTTTGTATATTTAGTCTTTGTTTTTCCCCTTTTGTTCTTGGCCCCTCGTGGTCCTTTTGGTTTTTGCAGTGTTCTTGGTGTTTTCTGTTCTGTTTAATAAACCCCTGTTTTCCTGAAAGCTGCAAGTGGGTCCTCCACATTTCTGCCTGAACGGCGCCTCGTCCTCACGCCCGAACTGCCCGGATCCGTGACACGGTTGGATGGAGGGGATGATTAGGAGGCCAGATCTGAAACGGCCACAGTGGGCAATTTTAGCCAGGACATCCGGGTACCACTCAGGGATCCTTTATGGCCTCAGAGAGTCAGGACCTCGGTTTTATGTCTCATCTGAAGGACAGCACCATTTTTACAGCACAGTGTCCCTGTCACTGTACTGGGGCACTGGAATCCACACTGACCACAGGATGGGCTAACCTGTTGGCCACAGTGTCCCTGTCACTACACTGGGATCCACACAGACCTCAGGATAGACTGACCTGTTGGCCACACCAACACAGCTTCTAGCAACAACAATGCTGCAATGTCTGCGTGCTCCCTGTATACATGTTGTCTGCGTGCTCCCTGTATGCGTGCTGCCTGTATGCGTGCTGTCTGCATGCTGCCAGGCATGTGCCCTGTACTTCCTGAGGTTCATTATCTGATTATATTGTTTATTTTTCTAAAAACATCTTTTAGGTGACAAGTCCTATGCTTCTATTCACCAAAGGAATATCTTAGTAATATGTTCTACCATTCTTTCTAACTTTGTTTTTGTTAATTTGTAGTTAAAAATTAACTCATTTTAACTTATTGGGTGGATAGGATCATGCCTCACACCTCCTGGGGTTTAAATCTCTGTGTGTCTGACCTGAAACAGACTGGCATCGTATCTAGGGTTTGCATAAGCTTTGTGGCTTGTGCTTCTTCCCATATGCTGTAGGTTCACTGGATTTTATGGAAAAACTGGCGATTTTTTTTAAATGGTCGGTTTATTGATTTTTGTTTGGTATTTCCTGTTTCATTACATCGTACAACGTTAAAATTGTAAATAATAGAAATTCTTTTTGGAAAATATCTCTAATCTAAAATATCTATTGCCGTCTATTACCTTATGAAAATAAAGGTGCGCAGCTGTCGCCACCTAGTGCCCTAATGAGAAAATGCATCTTCGGAACCAACGTACAAATGTGCTGTTTCTAGACGGCGACAGTTTTTTGCAGCACATATTGTATGCGTACCTTGAACTTTGCAAGTTGATATTGAGCTAGCAGCTCGGTCTTTATACCGTATATATTTATGATGATGCTGAAGTTGTGCAGCTCCCGCTGCGCCGTGCATGCCTCGGCCCTGCATCGGTGGACATGCAGCAGCTCAAAGGCCTCCTTATTTACACGCTGCGGAGATGCACGGCGTATCTGTCACCCCGGGGGCATCAGCTCCTTAATGAGAAAAAGCCTGAAATCGGAGCCCGATGGCTGGGAGTGTCATCGCCGTGTAACTTACTCAACCTCCAGGGAGAATGTCAGAATAGGGTGTGCTTCGGGTTTCTGGGGAGACACGGCCACCGCGGGTAAAGACGGACACTTGACGTGACCTGAGCGGACACTGCTTACTCACACTCCATTTTCCAGCTTTAGTAAACTTTCCTTTCACTTGCACATTAACGCCTGAATATACGCACAAGTGCAAATGTGATGACATTGCGAAGAGTGCCGTATGTCGATCGCTTAACACCTATGTGTTATAGTGATGCATTCTAACTTATTTGTACTAAAAACTTAAACTTATTTATTTGCTTTATTATCATATTTATCAGCTTTTTATGAATCTTTTTAAAAATCGGAATACTTTATATTCAGGTTTACACTGGTCAGTGTTCTGCTGTAGTGTTAAATGTGGGAGAACAAGCGTTTTGCTTGCTTAACATTTTCCAAGTGTTGAGTGAGTTTGATCCATCTGTATCACACATTGCAAGTCGTTCCATCCATTAATCAATATATTCGTCTTCCAGTCGCTTAGTACAGGGTTTTGGAAGCTGAAGCCTCTTTTACGCAGCATAGGGGATAAATAAGGGAAGACCCTGGATGGGGTGCCAGTCCTTTACTGGTAGTACCTGAAGGAAATTGGGGCAAAGGCTTTCCACTGTGTTCATTCTCTCTGTTAAATTTTCTGTTACATTATTAGGTTGCCTAGCATAGCCAGGTTTGATGTGAGTGTTCATGTTTACCAAAATTTACCGCATAGTGCAGGAGTTGCTGTAGCACCTGTAGATGGCCTCTGACTTGACGTGCAGCTTTTGGTGTGAAAGTTTCACACTGAGTGGTTCCCGTCGCAGTTCCACAGCTGATACATGGAGGGAACCTGGACTTC
Organism: Cryptomyrus ogoouensis; assembly: GCA_025773925.1. Taxonomy (NCBI): domain Eukaryota; kingdom Metazoa; phylum Chordata; class Actinopteri; order Osteoglossiformes; family Mormyridae; genus Cryptomyrus; species Cryptomyrus ogoouensis. The sequence continues at coordinate 4,779,579 of JAOYFF010000015.1, read as the reverse complement.
TTGGTGTTTGATTACCTGTCAGAGATCACCATGTCGCTTCTTACAGCTGCCAAAGCAAAGGACCCCGTAAGCCAGACACATTCTATTACTGTCCTTGTTAAATTCTACTTTTTACACGTCTTCATTATTTTGTAGTGGTTTTAACAGATAATCCAATGCATTTTGATTTTCAAAGATTTACACCTGTTTTGCAACTCTGTAGCAATGAAAAATGTTTTGTCCCCGCGATATTAAGAGTAATTAATACAAAATGGAAAATGTCTATGACTGATTATGAGAATAATATGTATTACATTAACAATAAAGTATGTCTTTCAAAAATGTTCTTATCATTCTGGTTAGAGTATTATACTTGATTTAAAATGGGAAGACAATACAGCAGAGATAATCAATGTTTAGGGTGGTTTTTCATAAAGGATATGAAAGTCACATCTGAGATGTCGCTGTTCGAAGGCTTGTACTTACTGTGGTGTCTGTATTTTCTCCTGCAGAACCTGGGGTTTGTCCCTGACTTTGTGCAAGTTTTATCTCCATTCATCAAGGAGCTTCATAAAAGAGGTAACTACACTTATAGAAGAGACTGGAGAAAATGTTGCAATATTCCATTAAATGGTTCATTTACCTCTGAAGCCCTTTCTCCCTTTACTATTGAAGGCGGAGAAATTTCCTTTAAATCATCTGGCTTTGTTTTTCCATTAGCCATCACTAACTTAGAAAGATGCTATTTAAATTTCCGAAGAGGGTGACTGCACGAGTGCCTGTGTGAAAGTGTGCCTCGTCGCTGCAGGCATACGCGTGGTCAGCAACGCAGGGGGGGTGAACCCGCTGGCCTGTGGAAGGGCCTTACAGGAGACTGTTCGGAAAGCTGGCCTGGACATGAAGGTTGCCGTGGTAACTGGGGATGACCTCATGGCCCAGGCAAGGTTAAAGGCTCATTAGCCAGAAGTGATAGATTAACTCGTTTGTTTGTAAATAACCCATGGCCGTGCTCATTTGGGGTGCTTGTGCTTAGTTCTGTCGTTTTATTTTTTTCCAGAAAGACTTACTGACAGAAGTCAGGATGGCAGACAGCGGAATCACTCAACCTCTTCCTAAAGGCACCCACAGTATGAACGCATACCTGGGGTAAATATTTCCTGGGTCTCGACCAGGGGAAGGGCATCTTACGCTGATTTAATTTTATATATTTCTGACAGTTACTTCAAGGATCTCTCGAGGAAGCTTGTTTCATTGCATCAACTGCTGTTTGCGATACTGATATGCATTTGATAAACTAATTTGATTTGATTATTTTTCACGTTTCACCCTGCGAGTCCTAAACCTTCTTAATGAGCATTTCATTGGTATGGTCTGGTGGTGCAGTGGTTAGCGCTGTCGCCTGTTGCTGACTGTGCCCTGTTATGGGTTGGCGCCCCATCCTGGGTTATTCCCAGCCTTGTGCCTGTAACTTATGGGATAGGGTTCAGACCCCCCACAACCCAGAATTTGAGAAGCGGTAAGATGGATGGATGTATCTTTGTTCTTATTCTCTAACACCATGTTTGGTTTGTTGTTTTTCAACATCCTTTTTTACTTGGGAATTCACAGTGTCACCTTCTGATTGGCCTGAGTGACGCTGTGTGACTGTCACCTGGGCCAGTCAGACTTGTCCTGGCCGTGCCCCTCCCTCGCAGACCCTACTGAATGCCTGTCTTGCTTTTGCAGCGCGCAGCCCATCCGGAGGTGCCTGGACCTGGGGGCGGAGATAGTCGTCACGGGCCGCTGCGTGGACAGTGCCGTGGTCCTCGGGCCCCTCCTGCACACGGTACAGTCTGGGGTTAGCGTTCCGCTTAAGGTCAGACTCCGCAAACCTTTTGTTTTTGCAGCAGTCCAGCTCTCTAGGGGTCAATGGGTCCTGCAGCCGGATTTCAGCCCCCACAGCTGATCGGCCTCTTCTGATACCACGGCGACTTTGTGTGACTGAGCCTCTTCTCTTTTTCCCGGCAGTTTGGATGGGAGCAGTCAAACTACGATCTGCTGGCGGCCGGGAGGTAAGCTGAGGTGACTCCGTAACCATGGCGATGCCCGTTTGATGGGGTTTAACCGGCACGCCCCTGTGAGGAGGCCCCTCTGATTTAGGCATTTCCCTCTCAGCCTTGCAGGGCACCTGGTGGAGTGCGGGGCCCAGAGTACGGGGGGCATTTTCACGGACTGGCACATGGTGCCCGACTGGTGAGTCCCCTTCCCCACCCTTCCCCTTGCTCCGCTTCAGCCAGCAGGAGATGTTCCGCTGGTCTGATGTACACGACCAGTCAAACGTTTTTGCACATCACTTTTCCATTTTTCATAAACTGCTGATTCTGTATTCTTGTTAAGCCCTAATTGGTGTCTCCCCAGGGATAACATGGGCTTCCCGGTGGCGGAGTGCCGTGCCGATGGTACCTTCGTGCTGTCCAAGCCCCCGCGCACCGGCGGCCTCGTCTCCTTTGGCACGGTCACAGAGCAGCTGCTGTATGAGATCGGCGACCCCACGCGCTACCTGCTACCAGACGTCACCTGTGACTTCTCACGTGTCACCATCACCGAGATCCCAGGTCCCCCAGACCCCCCCCAAGTCACCCCCAGCGATTCTGATCTGCCTGTCGACGATTTTGTGTTTTCGTTAACTTGTGATTGGTCATGGGTACTGCAGGAATCCGTAAAGAATGTGTGAGCAAAACTGTGGCTAAGAAGATAAACAAGACCCCTTACAGGAAGACAGGGCTGTGTGCCCCCTTTGGTTACTTTTAGATATACTCACACACTGAGGTTTGCTGAGGAAGATCTACTGTCTTTCTCTTGGATGACTGTAGGTGGTGCTCATGGCCACCCGGCTGGTAGCATTGCAGGTTAAGGACCTTAGGCCCAGTGATAGTCATTTCTTGGTCTCAGGGCCCTAACATGTGACAGGGCTGTCCCGGAATGGCCCGAAACGCCATCCTGAGAGTGAACTCGAGGGTCCTTCAGATCAGCTCTCCCTGACCTGGTCTCAGTGACCTTAGCTGTCAATGACCTGCATGTGATTTCAGTCAGCGCATGTTGACCGCTGTGTTTATGTTGCCAGTCCAGAGCGGCAATTAGTAGCAATTCGTCTAGGGAAATAAGAAGGGAATCCACTTTCTGGGGTGGCTCAGTCTGTTCAGCACAGCATAGTTCATATTTACACCGGCAGGCTCTGACATTGTTATTCCCACAGTGGTGACTGTCAGTAACTGTTTTATTTACCGTTGGCATGGCACTCCGCCATTGTTGTAACACCCAATCAACTTTTATCGCCACGTTTAACCCAAAGCCACAGCCGTGTTTGGCTGTTCGGTTGCGTGATAAGTGATCTTTGTCTTGTCAGTATTGACAGAGCAAAGAAGCCGAGCAAAGAAACCGAAGCTTTCTCCAGTGTCACCGCAGTTGTCATTTGAAGTGTGGAGGGATCCTGATGACGCAATTGTCGTCGCAGCAATTCTGCGTCGCATTGTTGACCTTCTTCTGTGTGTTTCACAAGGTGTGGATGGCGGGGCTGTCAGGGTCGAGGGTGCAAAAGGAACACCCCCATCCAGTGATTACAAGGTGACCCCCCTCCCCCCACGACAGGAAATACTGAAGCACAAAGTGCAGACACACCTCACCTGTGCCTCTCTCCCCTGTGCCTCCTTCCCCAGGTGTGCGCCACTTACATGGATGGGTTCCGGGCTACAGCTGTGTGTCCCGTTGGGGGCCCCCGAGCTGCGGAGAAAGCCAGAAGGACCGCGGAGAGCATCATTAAAAGGTCAGCCCGTCTGCTCACTCGTGATGTTTATTATGTATGCGGGATGGAAACAGTACAGCAAAGCTGTGGCGTGTCGGTTGCTGAAATGAGTGTTACGTTGACCGTGTTGATACTTCATGCTTGATTCTTCCTGTCGTAATTCATCAGGTTTTACTGACTTGTTCAGTGTTTGTCTCCGGTGTTAGTCTCCAGTCTTAGCTCAGCTGTAGACTCCCCTCTCGCTTTGTGTGCTCAGGACACGGACCATGTTCAGGCAGCTCGGCTTTGCAGACTACACCTCTGTCAACATGCAGGTACTTGGTACCGAGGACACCTATGGCCCTCACGCCACCAACTGGAAGGTATGTTCTGCTGGCATATCACCACACGTCCATCATCCAGCTGTGGGCAGCCTTTCAGTTAAGGTTCCAGGGAAGCAAGGGAGGAAAATGCAAATATTACTTGAGGTGAAAACTGGTGAATTAGCTACTAAATCCAAGGTACAGAAACTCATTGACTTATTCAGGATTTCTGCTCATTTTTGAACCCATAGAAGACGTCACAAGCAGAAAGTACTAATTTACCGTAATTTCCAGACTATTAAGCGCACCTAAATATAAGCCACACCCACTTATTTTGAACATAAAAACGCCACACATGTCTATTAGCCGCAGGTGCCTACATTGAAACAAATTAACTTTACTCAGGCTTCAACGAAAGACAGGCTTGTAACAAAACAGTAGCCTACCAAGAAAGTCATTGGTCATTGTCTTCCTCCTCCTGCGCACTGAAACCACTGAAGTCATCTCCTTCGGTGTTGGAGTTGAACAGCCTCAGAATCGCTTCATCCGACGTCTTGTCAGGATCGTTTTCATTGTCGCTCTCGTCATTTTCATCTGGAGGCAAATTCCCCGCTGAAACTTGAAAGCTGCATCTTATGCATTTCTCCGTGTCTTTGCCATGATGATGGCATGTACATGACAAAATGACTACCTTAATCAGAATGATTCAGTGGGTCACGCTCGATTTAATGTAAAGAGTTTCATTGGTTCACCTTAACCTGTTCGGCAATTTCATTGGTCTAATGTTACGGGGCTCAGTTTTTTGGCGGCATGAAGTGAAACCGGGAAAAATCCATAAATTAGCCGCTTCATTGTTTAAGCCGCGAGGTTCAAAGCGTGGGAAAAAAGTAGCGGCTTATAGTCTGGAAATTACGGTAATAAAAAGTAATTTTAAAAAGGCCTGGAATTTTACGGTGTTTATTTTGCTTTTACTAAATAAGATTTATATAGAGCAACGTGTAAGTGTGTGTTTGCCATAAATGGCAGTAGGAGCATCGCTTTTAGTCGCTGTGTTCCGTGCCCTGATCAGCCTGCTGATATCCTCAGTTCTCCAGTTTGATTGTCATCTTCTATCCTATTTCAGTCAGATTGATTTAAATTATCACAATTTGGATTGAAGTGCCATGATCTCTGTGAAAGGCGTCTGGCACGTTTTTTTTGTTTTGCTGCCCCTGTCTTCTGTCCATCAGGGACCTCGGGAGGTTGTTCTGTGGATGGCCGTCCAGCATCAGCAGAAAAAGGCCCTAGAGCTGTTCTCCAGAGAAGTGGCCCCGGCGGGAACAGGGATGGGTAGGGAACCCGACTCTGTGAATCCTGAAAAGGAGAGGAGTCAAAATGGGGTCAGTGAACCGTGGATTGTTCCGATGTTTTCACTCGGAACATCAAGATTGTGAATGACTGTGGTCACGGCCTGTGAAGTCCTTCAGGCTGAGCGCCGCGTGACCTGAGCATCCTCTCCAGGCCTCAAAAATAACGATGTAACGTCAATAACCTTGATTAGCGTGTGTGCAATGGCAGCGGTAAAGGAGAATGGGGCTGATTAGCTGAATGCAGGCGTTAAATCTGTTTTTTTCTTTTTGGAAAATAAAAGTTGGATCTGCTGAATTAAAAACGTCAGAGGCAGGATTTGGCCCCTGAGCTGGTACTGCTTTAGGACATCAGAAAATAGAACATGTTTAAAAGATTGGTTCTTCTAAAAGAGTAAAGTAAAGAATTTCATTGGGACGAGTCCCTCTAGGTTCACGGGGAGCCTTCGGTGGTGGTCCCATAACACGTAAGCTTTCTTTAGTGCTGGAACACTGAGTTTTCTTCCTGATCCATCCGTTATGCTCATTTCTGGGTCCGGTAACCCGGCAAAGTGCAAAGGCGGTTCTGTAATCTGGGTCCTTGACTGTCACAGATCATGGTTCCAGGCAACTTTTGATTAATTAGACTAGTGCGGCCAAAGATTGTTTGCAGCTGAAAATCCTTTGTAAGCTATTCTGGTGTGTTTTTAATTACTAGTATCTTACAATGGCCCAACCGCTGTTGGGTACAGTTTTATATTTTATTGGCGTCTTTGGCTGCGTGCCTTTAAATTAGGGATTTTTATTATAAGGGGTAGAGACTGTTTTGGGTTGAACGTCAGAAAGAGGCCCTGTCTGCTTTGAAGGGTTTCGCCTGGATGATTCATATTCCTGGTCTCCGCTGGGTCAGTACTTAGTAAGTAGCGTTTGCAGTTTTTGGGCTGAGTAGAGTGAATCACATCCTCATTTGCCGGAATTCTACTACGCTGGACGTGTTTTGCCGGAATGCGCCGGTTGTTTGGGTATGACACCAATGGTTTTCATTCTGAAAAATCTCCCCACAGCCCCTGGACTCACGGCAATAGTGGGGGGGCGGCCCAGAGTGTAAGTTCATCAGCTGGTACCGGCGCGCGGCTTTGTGCCTTAAAATTCGACAGCAGAAGTTCTGTTCAGAATGTGCTGATGCCCCTCTCCACCGCTTCAGCTCCCCAGTTCTGAGACCGTTCTTCATCCTCTACCCCAAGTCAGAGTTAAAGGTAACGAGTCTGTGATGTCAGCTCGCTGGGGGCTGTTTCGTTTTTTTGCACCTGAGCCAGTTTGTCGTCGTCTGCCTTCTGTTCCAGGTAGATATTTACCTGGATGGGGAATTTGTGGGAGAGATGAAGCATGATGTTTCCCAGCAAGATGTGTGTGCTTCCCCTCCTGATACGGAGGAGGCCGGGGACACACTCAGAGGTACGGCTTGGAGGTCAGAGGTCGGGTCGCAAACCTGCATTCACTTATTAGCGAAATCAGATTTGTCCTCCTACCATATACTAGAGTGGCTTAAACTATACATTCCCAGAATGCCTCAGTGGAAAAAAAAAAAGAAAAAATGAGAATCTAACAACAAAACGACAGGTTGATCATATTCCAGGGGACGCCTTCACTAGCTGTAATGGACCAGGTGGAGAAAGTGACATAGCATATTGGGGAAAAATGAGAGTAAATGAGCTTACAGTCGATCTTGGGATAGACTGTCAGTCATTGGCTGTTTATGAATCCTCCTATAGCCAATCACTGCTGTGGGTGCCTTCCCTCAAACGACACAGTGGCTTCTGAGATACTGATGCTCAAACTCTCATGCCATGACATTTTTTTCCATCACAGGATGTCTATGTATACCCGTACGTCTGTTACATTTACCAGCCTATAATAAATAAATAAGAAAATTACCAGGTATGCAAAGAACAAGCAGCTATTGAAGATGGATGGATGGATGGATGGATGGACGGGGTGACATGGTGGTGCAGTGGTTAGCACTGTTGCCTCACACCTCTGGGACCCGGGTTCGAGTCTCCGCCTGGGTTACATGTCTGTGCAGTCTGCATGTTACATGTGTGTGCAGTTTGCATGTTACATGTGTGTGCAGTTTGCATGTTCTCCCCGTGGGGTTTCCTCCAGTTTCCCCCCACAGTCCAAAGACATGCTGAGGTTAACTGGAGTTACTGAATTGCCCGTAGGTGTGCATGTGTGAGTGACTGGTGTGTGAGTGACTGGTGTGTGAGTGACTGGTGTGTGTGTGACTGTGCCCTGTGATGGGCTGGCCCCCCGTCCAGGGTTGTTCCCTGCCTCGTGCCCATTGCTTCCAGGATAGGCTCCGGACCCCCCGTGACCTAGTAGGATAAGCGGGTTGGACAATGGATGGATGGATTTCTAGATATTGTGATTATTTTGATAACAGGACACATGGCACTGGAATTTTGAAAGAACACATCCTTGATTTTTGCTTTTGTTGGACACTTTCACCCCATACATTTGCAGACCTGCTAGGTCCAGCACACCTTCTGAGATATGGTTCTTCTCCCACAAGCATTCAAAACAAGCAAAACAAGGTCATTGTTTTTATGCAGCATGAGTCTCAGCAGCTAATTTGATTTCATGGCTAACTTTAATAGAAGAAGAGTGTTTTCTAGCTGTTTCACCTGATCTTAGCACTGTGTTAGTGGGTCTAGTCAGGATAGGAATCTTCGTCCTTCGTCGTACGTGAAGCTTGGTGGCACATTAAGCCAGCTGCCATCTTGAGCTTTGAGCTAAATGCAGATGATTTATGTGTCAGCAGCAGAGTGGATATAATTAAGCATTAAGTCAGCATGGCTTTTTGGTGTTCATTTAGTGTGTACCCACACAAGGTGATTCTTACCGCTCCCAAGCACGTTTGATCCCCAAAGTCCAGTTCGCTTGACTAGTGTGATCGCTATGTAGCGTGTCCTGGCCCACTGGAAGTGGTGGGATGGGACCCAGTTCAACTGGACTTGGGCACGTACACATAGTGTGATCGCTACGTAGCGTGTCCTGGCCCACTGGAAGTGGTGGGATGGGGCCCAGTTTAACTGGACTTGGGCACGTACACATAGTGTGATCGCTAACCATACCCAAGAACGGAAGACAGACATGATGTCAGTGACGAGACTGACACATGCACGAGCACATGTACGCTATTCGTGAACTGGACCCAGATGGAACGGGTTGGGTAGGCTGTACTGATCGGGTAGTGACAAATATTTAACAAATATTGTGGCAAAGGGTCTGGATTTGGTCTACAGCAGAGGTGTGGTGTTTGCTGGAAATTTGGGCTGATGAGAATATCCAGGACCAGCTGGAAGCAACACACCAAAACTCTGAAATATTTGGTAAAATATGGGACTATCACCTTATACCTGCAGCACGACTGAATGAGAATCACTGCGCTGCATAATCGATAGATCTGTAAGAGGGACATGTGTCAGAGCGGCCAAAACGACTCCAAATATACCACAAAATAAGGACATTAATTATAAACTCCATTCTGCTGTGCGATAGCGCTTTCCTTCCTATGTTTTCTTCAAACACAAAAAGTTGCACGGTGACGATGAAATCGTGCTCCCGCCCCGGATCGTTAAGCGTAATGTGAGCACAGACCTGCGGGTGGAGTGAGGTGGGGGGGGGGGGGGCAGTCGTGCTCGGTCACGGTACAGGGCAGCCATGCCAAGAGTGAGGCACCCTTAATACAGGGCGTGGGGGCGCTGTCAGGCTGGGACAGGGCAAGGAGTCAGATGGTTTTCCTGAGACTAAAAGCCAAGTAGGCATACCCAAGACCCAAAGAAATACTACAGAAGATGCAACCAAAGCACATGAGCACTAAGTACCTCCCTCACGCTGGCCCTGCTGGCTGTGTTTCACCACAAGAATGTAACTTATCCAATCAGGGCCAGCTTGAATTCATTAACAAGGGCTTCCGTCGGCTGAGGGTTGATGGTCGCTCGCCATGGCAACACAACCTCGCTCGGCTCTCGTAATGAAAGCCTCTTTTATGCGCATCATTTGAAAAAGGCGGTGCTTAATTAAGTTTACATAGCGCAGAGCTCAGCTGTACAAGCTCGATTAAATCCTGTAAGTGAGAATGCAGTCATGGGACAATCGGGATGTTGTGCTCCTGTGGATTTGTAAGTGGTCTCCCACCTGGAAACTCCTAACGTTCAGTTGGCATTCCAGTGAAGTTTATGAAGTTGATTTAACCAATGGAAAGTGTACACCATAGCTAATATACACTTATTCTTCAGTATTGCAAATGTGTAAAAGTTGGTAATAAATGCTTGATCAGTCTGACCTTTAGCATGTAGCATGTAATGTGTATTTTTCATGGTTTTGCACTGTCTGGGCATCGCATGCTCTGCTTTGCTTAGGCTTACATACCTCATGTAGCCTTCGTGTAACGTAAGCGGAATAAAACAGGAATCTCAAACAAGACTGTCTTTGTTCAGGATTGTGTCTCTAGAACAGGCACAGCTGAAAATAAACAGGTTTGAGCAAAGCACACGAAAGCGAATGGGGCTCCACTCAACAGGAAGTCAGTCCCTCAACCATTTCCTGCTACTTACTGGGAGGGGAGACATCTACCAGGGAATTTATCAGAAGAGCACCTTAATGACGATTAGGGGTCATGAGAAAATCTGCAAGCGAGAGTCATTAGCCAGAGGCCAACAACACATTTTACGAGTTTCCCTGAAACCCAGTCCTGTCCAGTCCTTCCAGCAGTGACATCACCACAAAACCAATTTTGTGGAAATGGAAGTCAGAAGAGTGTTGCGAGGACCTCAGGATGCTATGAGTGAATGCAGCAGGCTGGTATTAACAGAGCTCTCTGCCCCGATTTTAGACTTGCCAAGTGGACTGCACAGTTATAGAGTGGAAGAGCTGGCTTATACCCGGAGCGGAGACAAGGGCGACACGGCCAATATCGGTGAGTCTACCAGATCCTTAGTGACTGAGTTACTTTCAGGGGCCATGATTTGCTGGGTGTGGCCCCTGATTTTGCCAGGTGGGACTCTGATTTTGCCGTCAGCTGCCCCTGATTTTGCCGGCAGCTGCCCCTGATTTTGCCGGCCGCACCCCCTGATTTTACAGGCCATTGCCCCTGATTTTGCCAGAGCCCTAAGCTATAGCCTAGGATAGCCTCTGTATTAGTTCACCCCTGATTGTTACCCCTGAGAGACCCGGCGGTCAGGTTGGTTAGCATGCCGCTGCTCTTAGCTTTGTTTGTATGTTTACAAAGTGACCTCTGAACCCAACAGACACCGAATCACGAACCTGTAAGTGTCTATGTCCAGTGCGTAGTCGTGGACTGACACGGGTCCCTTTGCTGACTGTAAGAGTGTGTCTCTGTGTGTAAATGCCCCCAGGTGTCATAGCGCGACACCCCCTCTACTATCCTTACCTGAAGAAGTTCCTGACGGCTGGTGTCGTCGAACAGTACTTCCGGCACCTCATCAACCAGGATGGCGGCGCTCCCCCAGTCGTGCGGTAGGCAGTGGGTCGCTTATGGGGGTCTCCAAAGAGGGTGGGGCATAGTGACGGAGGATCTCCTGGTTCTCCCCATTTCTGTTTGACTTAGCGGATGCTTTGGCCCAATGGTTCTCATATTCAGTTCTAACTAGTTAGAATGGAAAATCTTGATATGAGAAATTCAGTTGTGACTGGTAATAATGTGCATTTATGATATCATAAATTCGACTTTAAAATGCATATTATTGATATCGGAAATTGAATTTTTAACTGGTTGCCATGACAGTTCCTGACATTGGAAATTCTATTTTAGCCAGTGAGATTCAAAACATATTTGTCATTAATTTCATTCGGGAATTTGAGCTACTTAAAATTCCGGTTTCTTATACCAGGAATTCAGTTTTAACGAGCTGAAATGCCAGTTATGGATATCAGAAATTAAATTTTAGCTAGTTCAAAATCCAATTTCTATCATGAATACAGTTGTAACTACTTGTAATTCAATTTTAATTCATTTTAATTAGTTATAACTGAATTCCTGATATCAGAAACTGGAATTTTAACTAGTTCAAATTCTACCTCCCATTGAAATGGGAGGTAGAATGAAAAACATTTTGAATCTCACTGGTTAAAGCAGTGGCTAATTTCCAGTGTCAGCAATTGGCATGACAGATGGTTAGAGCTGAAATTGTGCCTGTACTAGTACTTGGGCAAATGGCAAGTAAAGCATCATTTCATGAAGGACACTCAGTAAGAGATGTTAATTGCAGAGGTGGATAGTTCAGGTCCAGAAAGCAAAAATCCAGACCGATTTTTTTTTTCAACCAACCAGCTGGGTACTCTGTGGCTGTGACTATTCATACTCAACTAGCTCCACACCATGAGGAAGTACCCTCCAGGAGTGAATTAAAGCCAAAACGACTTGCCATACGTTCTTGTTAGGCAAATGGCACATTACAAACACACGGCTGTGGAGGACTCTGTGTTTATGGGGACTCCTGCCCAAAGCTGATGCCGCACTAACAAGCACTTTTTTCCCCTGGAACCATCTTTGATCAGAGCGACGTGAAACTGGCTGAACGTAAACATTTCACACATCATCCAGACAGTTTTCTGGAACAAGTTATGGAACAAATAAGCCTGCAAATGAAATTAAGCTTTAGAATTAGAAAGAGTCTCTAGGTGGATGATTTGGTTGTAAACAACAGAAATACTGAATGTAAATTCAGTGAATCCATGCAGCATCAGAATGGTATGTTATTAATTTACTTGGTTTTAACTGGAATTAAAATAAATACCAGATTGGTCACTTTCCAGCTACTGCAACACCAAAACACATGTCTAATGTATGGAATGCTTTAGGGTTGATCACACAAAGGTTTGTTGTTGCTCCACGATAGGGCATTTTTTACCCCCCAGGTACGAGCTGCCTGGGATCCATGGCCTGAACTTTCTCCTGCGGAGCTCTTTGGGTGGGGGAGGGGTGGCCTCCCTCCGCAGTGACCCTCAGGTGAGAACCACCGGGTGGCCCCTTAGCGCCCCCTACAGGTTTACAAGCCAGGCAGACCCGGATCAGATGAAAGGGCTCCCTGTTTCTTGACTGAACTGACTGTGTAAATGTCTTACTGAAGTGACACACCCCCTTCCGGGTCTCTAGTAAAATATCCGAGGATATCGGCTCACATGGAGCACTAATAGGTTACTGGAAACGATGGGGATCTGGACCGTAACCTGGTTGACCGTAAACCACTTGACGTAAGTTGGTTGACCGTAAGCCAGTTGACTGTAAGCCAGCTGACCGTAAATCGGTTGACCGTAAGCCAGTTGACTGTAATCCAGTTGACCGTAAGCCAGTTGACCGTAAGCCAGTTGACCGTAAGTCGGTTGACCGTAAGCCAGTTGACCGTAAGTCGGTTGACCATAAGCCGGTTGACCATAGCCCCTGCCTGCTTCCCCCCCCCCGTGTCTTACAGGGCAAAGCCTATGGTCAGATGCTGCTGGATTATGAAATTAAGGGGCTGCCGGACCTGAAGTCTCTTGTGGATTGACCGGAACCGCTGGCAGATGAGCAACAAGGTGCTGACGTGTCTCCACGGTGCCTTGCATTCCGGGCAGCATCCAGCTGTCACGCAGAACCCCGGCTGCTGTTAGCGGGAATCAAGCTGCGCATGTCGCTTTTCACGGAGGCCGCATGTGACCCACGGACAGGAGAAGTCATGCTGCCATATAACTGAATTTACATTAAGATTATGTAGCTGATTTCTGCACATACATTGCGACTAATTTAACAGTTTTCATTATCAGATGCCCTTTTATAAATGCAATAAAATTACAAAAGTATTGCATTACATTTTTTGGATCCATCTTGTTCCATGTATTTTGCGTAATTCCTTCCTAGCCGGTGGGGGAAACGTTTGCCGTCTTTCTTCCTCTTTACCTGCACAGGATCGACTTGCCCTGACCTTGACCGTTGACCTTAAAGGGCCAGGAGTGACATTTCTCCTTCATGTTCGCCTGGGAATTGTAATTTTAGAGCTTTGCAAACGAAGGTCAGCTTTCTCTACTTTTATATGATTGTTTTCCTTTCAGTGAAGCTAAAATTTTGCGAGAAACCTGAGAAGACCCTGAAGGCGTCTTTTAAAAGATTATTTTCGTCACATGTTGTGTACCGGGCTTGGACCTCTGTTTATCTTAGAAAAGTAAAAGGCGTTGAATAAACAAAAAGCGATATTTTCACCACTAGTGTGGACAATGCACATTTCTGTTCGCCTGTGTAGCCAGCAGCATCCGACTGATGACGTCTAGGCTGCGCTCAAGGATTATATGTAAAGGGAGGTGGGAGAAAAGTCAAACAGGGCAGTGGTGGAGAAGGATGTGAGAATTATTGCTGTGTAGAATCTTTGTGTAGTAAATACAACTAAGTGTATTTCTAACTGGCCGAAACGGAGAATCTAATGGCTCAATAAGGTTTTTCTAAATAAAAAAAATGCAATGAGTGTACAGCACATTGCTATTATATTTATGTGGGTGAAGGACTGAGTGTGTGGATTGTGGCGCTGAAATGGAGATCTGTGAGTCTGATGTCCACAACAGTTGAAGGATACAGTCTGTCAGATGTACCCCCTGTTGATCAGCCATATTGCGGCTGTTCTCATCACTTTCGGCGCGATTCGCTGGATGAGGAAGCGAGCTGCTTTCCACCAGTGTGACCGAGGTCAAGGAAAGATGTCAATGGGCTTGGATTCGCAAATCCCAGTCTGTCCTCTCCATCACCTCTCTGGCATTAAAAATCTGCTGCAGCATTCTTGGAGGGAAGACCTCGCCACCTAGCTGTAAAAGCGCAGACAAAGGACTTTTCCCTTGGAGCTGCTCACAGGGGTTTATTGAGTCCTATTTCCAGCGCCTGCTTTCCGCAAACATTACCATAAAGCCTTGAAGTGCTGCGTCCGCCTCCTGTCAGGCTCTGCGAATGCCATTGACACAGGAAGTAAACTAGCAAAAGGCCGGAGTACTGCTGGAGACGTGAAACCAAAGTGCTGAACTTATTACTAGATCACCGGAACACTGTGAAGAGAAAAATTCTTCAACAGAAGTCTAGTGATGTTAGATTCTAAATCAGAGTTTTGCTTGTTGTTGGAATCAACTTTAAAAAAGCAGAAATACTTGTAATTTTGGTGTTAGCATCTGAAAAAAAAAAAAACTATGGGTAGTTACTGCAGGATATAACACTGATATTTGAGGTTTGGCTTTTCAGGTAGTGGTCTGCAAAACACCATGTGGTCTGTGACACCATGGAAGCAAAAAAAAGAACAACTATTATTTTAGAATTATTTTAGGAAACACCCGCAGGCATGGGAATGGGATCTTGTCTGTCTGTGTGACGCGTAAAGGTGAAGATAATACAGCAACGTTGTCTTCTGAACAAAGAGGAGCTGCAGGTCATCAGTCATCTTGGTGACGGCTTCCAGCGTGTGGGGCCTTGCACAGGTCAGGGGGGAACCCCCCCCCCCGGGCTGCCAGAGAGCAGTAACCCCATGCTGGGGGCCATTGTTCCCCGGACTGGGCTGGCCTCCCCCTGTCATCACTCGTGCTCTATTCACATGTACCAAGGAGGATGACAGAGAAATATGGGATCGGTTTCACTAATCTGCTAATCCCCTTCTCCTCCACACACACTGAAGCTTTTAGGTGATGACAGCTGAGTTGCAAGTTAACGACGACTTAATGACACAGCATGAAAAGCAGCCAGTGTTTACACTCCATACACCAAATACATCAAGGTGTATTTTTCTTTAAATCTCATAAACCAGTTTCGGCTGGTTCCATTATGGATTGCAGGTTTAAATGGAAATGTTTCTTTTCCTCGTTTGTACATTCATTTGAATAGTATCTTATCTATTGAGCTTTATGAATCTCTCATAATGTAAACGTACTTATTGTTTTAGAGATGTCCATCTACGCTGCAGGATTTTGTGTTTGCCTGTTTGTACAAGGTTGTGAAACAAATTTGTACTTCCAGGGTTTCCGTCCAATTTTTCCTGCCAGGTCCCTTATAATGGGCACGTTGCCTGCAGAGTTAATTATTTCCATATTGAAAAGGGGCTTCTCTCCTCTGAAACCGCCTTTAATGAGACCCAACCGACTTGACCTTTCACTTCATGTCTGCGGCGCGTTTTCAGCCTTAAAAAATCCGCTTCACAAATGCTGCGCTATTAACAATCAGTTATGCGCACTAAGGCTTATTGATTGATGTAGATTACGTTAAATGGAATTACTTAAAAATGCATCATGATACAGGGTTGCCAACTCTCACGCATCTGGCGTGACACACGCAAGAAATCTTACGATAAATCTATATTTTTCCATTATAAACCCAAAAATTGCTACTGAAATTAGCGTTGAGTTGGATTGCAAACCTTACAGACTATTTACAAGGTAATTAAACTGTTACATACATGTACATGCGTGTGCAGGTGTGTGCAGACTGTCTCGAAACGAAAATCTCAGTCCAGCCAGCTGACCGAAGTTTGCCACCCCCACAATACTGAGAACTGCTACACAGACTTGCAATGTGAGGCAACATATAAACATTTACGCACAAAGTTGATTTTTTCATGCTTAATATTTGTCTATTATAGTAAAGGAGATTATTTGTAAACGAACAAAAAAATTAAAATGTGTGCTTAGGACTTACGCATCTTAGGACTTAAGCCTTAAGGCAATTATAAAAGCTCTTAATCGCGGCTAGGAGGTTTACCCCGTCGTCCTTCTAAAGAAATAGATGCAGCCAATGGGCTTTCAGGAAACCCTGTGATGTAATCGCGTCCCCTCCGCGCGGACGCCGGAATAAAAGCTTTCAATTAAGTACAACTCGCTTTTATCTGACTCCCAACATGTTAGATCCACTGACATTTCTGCTTGAGAAGGTACTTCTGTTTGCCAGATTGAGTGCTTTTCATAGCATTTCGTCCGGCGATGACGCGCGTACCGCCAGCCGCTGCGAAGGATCTAAGCTCCGCAGAGGGGATCTGCTAGAGGTGCCCCGCACGCTTTTTATTCACTTTGGCATCTACCTTGGGGACAACAAAGTTGCGCATTTAATGCCCGATATTATGCCGCTGATCACAAACGACAAGAGTCAGATCCAGAAGACCGTCACGAATAAGCGGTTACTCTTAGGGGTGCTGGCTAAGAATGCCACCATACGGGTTGACACAGTGGAGGACTTTGCTTATGGCTCGCCTGTTTTATTAAACGCCATGGACGATGCGCTCAAGACGCCGCCGCTGCCTAATGAAGAGGTTGCGCGGCGGGCAGAGAAACTGGTGGGGGCCATAGCTTACAGTCTGCTGTGGAACAACTGCGAACATTTCGCTACTTACTGCAGATACGGCGCAGCCTCCAGCTTCCAGACCGAGAAGGTATTACCGGGCTTTACCGCGTTACTGGGTATTTTACAGTCCGAATGTCTAATCTCTGAACATTTCCGAAAGATGAAAATAATATTATCTTAAATTCGTTTTTTTGTTATTAAGGTAAACTGTATAAGCCTATAATTCAAAATGTTACATACATCACATTATCTTATATACTGGAACGGTAAAGACGAATTGTTCAGTAGACGGTCTAATCGGTTTAATTAGGTTTTAAACGCTTCTTAAACCGGATGTCCTAGTTTTTTTTTATTCTTCATCTTGGGAAATTCTGAAAAGATCAAGTCTGATCACTGGGACTTTGGAGTAAATGTGTTTCTCTGCCGTGAGCTCTTTGTCTAAATTAATCACACTGGCACCCTCGGGGATGGGGGGCGGGCGTATTTGATTCATTTTTATAGATTTCTCTAATGGGTTCTTTGTGGGCGTGTTTATCATTACAAGTCTGATATTCGTGCTTTGTTTTAAATACATGAAAGATCTCTACTTTGCCCCCAAACCAGAAACCCTGTATCATAATTATGGGGGTGTCCCAGACCACCAGCAGGCAACATTAAATCCCCAACAATCGAATCGTTCTCCTTCAAGCATAATGAGTATGGAAGGTATAGCACCATGGCTTAAGTTTAGACAAAGAAGTGCTTCTGGGAAATGTTTACCTGAACTTATCAGTCACCATTTGCTTCATATTGTTTGGATTGTGCCAAACAAGTGTATTCAGCTAATGTATCCAGTTTGGTAATTGTGCTCCTTAATTTTTTTTTAGCATAATAAGAATATGCTACACAATACATATACAGCAGGCTTCCGCAGGGCCAGAATCTTCAAACGCACTTACTAAACCTGGTAGTTATCTGATCGCGGCATGTTTGAGCAGGGGAACCTGCAGACTGTTGTGTCCTGCCCCCCAGCACCGGAACATGGGATTCCAAACATAGTGTATCTCTTTCTTCGTGCCATCCGTGGTACTGATGCTGTGCCTCGATTTCCTTTTGCAATGTGATATTTGTTATGAATTGAGTTGTGTATTATATTCTGTTATATTTGTAATATGAATGCTCGTAGTTGATTTCCTGGTGCACATGCATGTCTGATGGAGATCCACGTTCGGCGTGCATGAGGGCACGCTGATGTAGTCATTCCCTCTTTGATTATGATTATGAAATAATTACCTACAATGACCTAAAAAGTTTTTAAACATATTTTTGAATAGCAATATATATTAATATAAGGCCATTCAAACCTGAGAGCAAATATTGCATTTGCTGTTTTTCTAATCCTGTCATTTGCCTACAGTTCTGTGAAAGTCTGAAGTCTGTAATACGGGACCAAAGAAGCATCTTCCTGTCCGCTCTCGTCGGAGTGATGTCCATTATCTACCTGGGCATTGCTCCTTCCACAACGTTACCCACAATCCTCGTGCCATTCCTCCTTTGGATGGCAGGCTGATGGACAGCAGTCACATGGCAGAACCACTTTTGCCATGAAAATGTATATGTGTAACATAAAGGCTGGCTTGTGAGTTTAGTATATGCTTGTACAAGCTTTCATGAATGTTTTATACACATTTAAGCTTACTATGTAAGTCCAAATGGTCTGGCTGTTACCAATGTTAATCTGAAATAATCTTTTATCGGAAATAAATTAGGTACTGCACATAAGACATTTGTATCTTCTCTGTTACACTCCAAGAGTATTGACATAGAAATGAATAATTTTTATACAATTGTGACAATTTGTGTTTTACAATAGATTTTTGTAACACAACTGTTTCAATGTGTAATGTATCTATATCTATATGTCTTCTGAAATTTTAATCATCGAAGACTTTGAATTAAATATTTACTGGGGAAAAAACTATAGTTTGTACTGATGTATACTCGCTTCTATGCTACACAATACTTCAGCACTGCCACAGTCATAGGTTATTATTTGACTTTTAAAAATCATTTGTTTAAAATGTCAACCACAGATACATTTCAAAATTACTTGTGTCTGACTTTGTTCCCCCTCAGCAACATCACCATATCACATAGAAAATAAGACTAAAGAAAACAACATTTGCATTTCTATATACAAAATTATCCCGTAGCTTAGGGGTGACGAATAAGGATATTTTGGAATCACAATCCTTCAGAAACTTATAACCCTGCATGCCAGACTGTCAGCAAAAGTTTCTTGTAAGACTGAAAATACCCCAGGACTAGTGCTGCTTTATATATACAACTTTAAGTGTATCCTTCTCTCCATATTACAAGGCGAGTGTAAGACATCCATTATGTAACTGCCCAATTGTCTTTAATGAGGTTAATCGGCATGCAGTTGGTTTAGGGGATAATCTACATTCAAAAAGGTATATACAATAGGAAAGACCGTTTAAAGAACAACTCATTACTCAGCTAATTACTTGGTCATTCAGTTAGAAAACAAATTGTAATTTAAAGCTGTTATCGACATTTCAGCGGTGGGAAAGAGCAGTATTCAAATCGCTTTTTAGTCGCGCAAAGGACGTTTCGCCCGCAGAGGGAGCTGTGTCTCACCTAAAGGACTGACGGCTACGACGGCTACTTACGACTTGCGCGTGTACAATATTAATTTGAAGCGTGCTTATTTTGAAATAATGCATAAGTATGCTTTCTTGCATAATATGACACCTTTCAACTGAAATACAACGAAACGTTAATTGTTGGATGTACCAAATATGGATTTGTCGATTATAAGAACGTTACCAGCGTAGCATAAGTATTAACCTAGTATTTAGGCAGGTGTCTTTGGCGCTAGGGGGGATCAAAGGCAGGGCCACACCCTAGACAGGATGCCAGCCTAACGATTCACAGTATCTCCCAATTTTTGGTTTTACACCAGCTTTTTATAGTGATGAGCAGAAGGAGTGGACTAGAGCCTGAATGAGGCGCAACCTACAATATTAGATGCTCCCCATTTTGACATTAAAATGCTGCACGCAGCTGTCATCTGCGGTTATTTCCCAAAGTTAAGGTTCCGTTCAAATGCATGGCGTCAGAGACATTAACTGCCCGTTATAACATATAGACTCATTTTTTAAGACGGACTCGGCTTCGGTATTCAGCTTTTTATTCATGCTGAAGTACATTAATATACCAGAATTACTTTTCTGTACATGCAGATCTCTGCATAGCGTGAAAAAGTGAACTCTCTTCGACAAACAATCCGAATCATGTACCATAGTCGTGCGCTTTCTGGTGTCCAGCTGCCAATCTGCACCCTCACTTTACGTGGAGACAGGCCTGTTAACAATGCGGATTAGCAGGTATTTAAATAAGTACAAATGACGCCAAAGACAGCGATTACTGACATTGTGGGAGAGTAATATACCGAATAGAACAGGATAAATTTCCACGACGGAGAAGCGCCCCCTGCAAGGACACGCGAGAGCGCAGCGCCGCGCAGACTGCAGCCCCCCCGGCGCCGCCAGACAGTCACGTTTCACTGGGTTTTAACTTAATGCCGCCTGTCTTGCCTTTTCTGATGGCTGCCTGCACTTACAACAGGTGTTCCGGGCAATTCGGTTTTCCTATGTTTCCCCTGTCTATCAGAAAATAATGTTTCCCCTAATATTAAAGCAAAGAGATATGTGAAATGCCTGAAAATCACACATTACATGTGGATACTGTATTGTTATTAGTATCGAGGCCCAGAGTTGCTGTATACCTGTTTTAACAGGGGGCAACCAAATATCCTGGATGTCAGGAAATAATGTTTCTCTTAATATTTAGGCAAATATGTATGTGAGATGTCTGAAAATCACTCAGGTACATCATTACATGTGAATACAGTAGATCGTCACGCATAATATAGTCTTATAAGCAATACTATACCGTTTTCATCAAGAAATA
>JAOYFF010000015.1:4746573-4758761 GCA_025773925.1 Cryptomyrus ogoouensis | reverse complement strand
TTACCTCAAGAGCTTCGTAAAAAGACATGAAAACAACAGCGAAACCGTGTACAAATCAGCGCGCGACAGGGGAAACAGGGAAACTGAATTGCCCGGAACACCGGCTCCAACGCGGCAGAAGTGGCACCAAAAACGTTTATTGCATGTGAAAAAGCAGTTTTCGTCACAACAAAAGTTTCTCCTTTGTTCCGTTTCCACTGTCGGATACGTACAAAGTAAACGTTTAAAATAGGACGCATAAACTGCGGTTAAATGCATGACACTCTTAATATTTTCTCTTACTATTGTTAGCCCTACTGTATATCACACATAATATTGTTGTATATGGCATCATTGACATAATTCTAAATAAAACCGATTAGATTGGTATTAATAAATATAACATTTATGATTAAAATGTTATTTTAACGATGTGCATATGGCAACTTTAATAAGCATCAATTTAATCGATTTTATTTAGAACAATACATCTGTACAAGGAAACATAGACATAGGCCTTTATAGATAGTAAATTTATATCATGCAAACATAAAAATACATAACAGAATATTCAGAAGCCATGTTTTTTTCATAAGTATTTCGGTGAAAGAAACGAAAGAAAAGAATATATTGGGTGATGTCAATCATGCTTGGGCGAGCAACACAGTTACTCATACCAAACAGCTTATTATCCGATCGTGACGGGGTGAGTTCATTCCCACCGGTATCTTTACTTCTGTTAATATTAATATCCATTCAACTGGTTAAAGGTAATGATAAAATATAGGCCACAATGTGGCATACTTATGTGTTTAATGTGTACTATCATCATTCTAAAGTTATGGCACCGCATATACATTTAATTTCGCTGCAGAAATGGCAGATGGGGAAGGACTCGTAGTAGTTTATGTATAGCTGGGTCTCCAGTGCCCACACTGCGCGGGGGGGGGGGGTTCTGATTCAAACAAATAGCTTCACCATTCCGTTGTGCTCATATACATTTGCAACATTTCAATATTAGTTGTACGTTTTAGTGTGAGATACAATATATAATATAGCGCATAACTCAACTGAATCACACTGAAGTTTATTCTGACATCTATTTCACATTTAAATTTAAATGCATGGTTTATGACAGCACAGATTAGTATACCAGTTAAAGATGAGGTGGATTCAGAGAGACAGACAATCTTTTCAAGGTGAGCGTACCTTTGTACTATTGCTATATTACATCGTGCATCAAATGTACAACAAGCCAATGTTTGTTGCAACTTACATAAATCATTCTCGTTTGACTCGTTTTATCCTTTTCCGCTCTTCAGGACCTCGAATAGCAATCTTGATTCTATAAAGTACATACATTCAACACTATACAACTACGCGGGGTAAGTAAATCTAAGTACTCAACTCCGGCCGAGATTCCAGGCTGCTTTGTCTGGAGCAGAACAGTGAGAGAAACTGCAAGGTCAAGGTCAAAGTATTTTTTTTCCCTATTCATGGACTGCGCGGCATATTAATAATTGTATACCAGATCTTTCTTGAGGATAGAACCTGATATATTTTAGCTCTCCGTTTTCATCCCACTTGCACGCTACCAATTTGAAAACTTAAAATAGAGAACGACATAGATATGGCCATAATTCCATAGTTACACTGTCGTGTTTGCAAATGAAGTCACGGTATAGCAAATACGCAATCAGTCTTTGGGGATCAGTAAGTATTACATGAATCCTCACCCATATACAGTGCCGATGACAGCAGCCCTCCACTAACCCGCATGTCGCTCCGCGCGATGTTTCTCGCCTTGACACGCAGTTATTCCTTTGGCACGATTGGGCACGAGCGTGACGGCTATCCCGCGCGAGCATGATCGGCGGATTCTGATTGGTCCGTGCCGAGGCCAAGTCGGCGCTGGGGGAGAGGAAGGACGACGGTTGTCGACGACAAACATGCCCGTTAGTCAAAGTTTTAAGGGTAAGAATTCATAAAACGAAGGCAGAGCAGAGGACGTTTTTCAAACCTGCCACCTTTTTTAAAAAGCAATTTTTGCAGTTTAAACATTTCACGCCTAACCGTACGACGGCCTTTTGGCCCACTGTATCCGGGAAACCTGTCACGAATAATACCCACGGGGCTTTTTACCAGCTTAGAAAACACAAATCACACTCGTTAGCTGTTTATTTGTTCATCTATGCCCTCGATAAACTACCCAGGTTTGTTAAGTTTTATAGTAAAGTTAACCCGACGGCAAACAGAGTTAGGCTGTTAGCAGATAGCCAGGGACACGATGACTAGCTGCTAGTCATAGTAGCTAATCCTTAAGATAAAGCCCAAGATCGGCGTTTACTGCTGTTTATTTACGCAATATGTGGCTAACGCTACAATCAACATAAATATAACATGATACCAGTATACACACGGCTCCCAATTAAACGGCTTACAAAACTTCTCTCCTTGTTTGAAAGGGCCGTTTGTTAGCTTACCCGCTACTAGCTATAATGGTTATAACTTTAATGGGAGAACCCTTGTGAAAAAATAGTGTAGTAAAGTGTATTCAAAGTGTGCTTTGATCACTAAAAGTGTAATAAAAATGCATTCTCTTTACACACATTTTTTTTAAATACACTGACATTATACTTGTGTACTTTTAGACAATATATTTTGCATTTAAACATAATTAAGTACACTGAAACACACGAATAAAAGTATGCCTGTAATCAAATACACTTTAGTACATTTTTTAGGGATATAACACACTTAATAGACTTTGCTGAAAGTATACTTTTTGTGCTAAGTGTATTTTTTTATGTAAATACTTTAGTACACTATTTTTTCACAAGGGAAAGCCATAAATTAGTGTATTTTCATAACCACGAAGTAACGCCGGCCTCTCAGTCAGTTGGGATTATCAGTTAATTGTAGCTGTCTCTTCATAGTATGACTTCAGTGTTTAGCGAAGAGTGATAGAAAATCAAATATTTTGTGGAGGAATCTTTAAAACACATGACGCTAATTTACCATTTGTGTTTAATGTGCGCAAAGTATATTTTTGATGATAATAATAATGCATTGTATTTATAGGTGACGGTCGGGACACTGAAGGACACCTTAAAACATTCAGTAATCACATCACACATAAGATATTAGCTTTGTATTTTGTGTGGTCCACAATTATTATTATTTGTTAATTATTTCTAATCCCCCATCAAAGCGACGAATGAGGAAATCTCAAAAGCCATGCCAGGTGACGGCCAGACGGACACCCCAAATGAGGCCGCTCTTCTGGCCCTGATGGAGAAAACCGGCTACAGTATGGTGCAGGAGAATGGGCAGCGCAAGTTTGGGGGCCCTCCTCCAGGTACGGATACAGCCTGGTAGAGCTGGAGTAAGTACCCCATGGGGGTTAGCTGCTGTGTGAAAATTACATTATAAAATTCTTCTGATTAGAAGAAACAGATTTTAAAAATCTGATTAAAAAAATATCAAAAGTACTTGATTGTAAAATGTAATTTAAATATTGAAATCGATCAGGACTGTATAGGTGATTTATTTTTACTCATTTTGCATTCCAATAGAGCAGATATTTTTGGCACAAAGAAAAAGGACAGAGTATGTAGGAGGAACCGGTTATTTATTCATATTTTGAAAATGTCTGCTGGTTCCAGATTGGGAGGGGCCCCCACCGCCTCGTGGCTGTGAGATATTTGTGGGTAAAATCCCTCGTGACATGTATGAGGATGAGCTCGTCCCTGTGTTCGAGAGAGCTGGCCGCATCTATGAATTCAGGCTGATGATGGAGTTTAGCGGGGAGAACAGAGGTTACGCTTTTGTCATGTACACCACGAAAGAGGCTGCCCAGAGAGCCATCCATTTCCTGGACAACTTCGAGATCCGTCCTGGAAAATTCATCGGCGTGTGTGTCAGTCTGGACAACTGCCGGCTCTTCATCGGTTCGGTTCCCAAAGAGAAAACGAAGGAGGAGATCCTGGTGGAGATGAGGAAGGTGACCGAAGGGGTGGTTGATGTCATCGTGTATCCGAGTGCCGCAGACAAGAGCAAAAACCGGGGATTTGCATTTGTGGAGTATGAGTCCCACAAAGCCGCTGCAATGGGCAGAAGGAAGCTCATCCCAGGTACTGAACCAATTAGAGCTGCTCGGCCTGACCACCTGCCTGTGTTAAAAATCTATCACTGTTAATGCTTCATTTCTGCACTGCAATTGCTGTTTCTGTTTCCAGGCACTTTCCAGTTGTGGGGTCACACCATCCAGGTGGACTGGGCCGAACCAGAAAAGGATGTAGACGACGAGACGATGCAGCGTGTCAGGGTGCTGTATGTCCGAAACCTCATGATATCCACATCCGAGGAAACCATCCGGAGTGAATTCAGTAAGTTCAGGCCTGGCGCTGTGGAGAGAGTGAAGAAGCTCACAGACTACGCCTTTGTGCATTTCCACAACCGCGAGGACGCCATCGCGGCCCTGCACGCCATGAACGGAAAGGCCATCGATGACTCAGTCATAGAGGTGACCTTGGCTAAGCCAGTCGGCAAAGATGGCGGCCGCAGGTTCAGTCAGAGGGGGTATGTGGGATCTTCTGGGGATGGTGTGTTTATGCAGAACAAGGATGATAATAACTGTGACATGCCCCCAGGCAGGACTCTCAACATACCAGCCAGGCTCAGCAGTCAGTATACCCCCGACATACAGAGGTGCCTGTATCCCTTCTACCCTGGGAGCAACCTCATACCCATCAGCATGTACTCCTTAAAACCTAGGCAGTTCTGCTCTGCCATCACCCATCTTGAGTACTACTGCCACAAAAATAGCTGGTCTCTCCCCGAGTATTATCTGTACTCTACCAACAGCCAGGATGGGACACTTCTGCTCATCTATAAAGTGGTTATCACGAGCACATGCCGTAGTTTCATGCCAGATAAACTCTGCACCATCCTTGAAGATGCCAAAGAATTGGCTGCACAGAACGCACTGTGGAGTTTAGGTTAGTGTGTCATCCTTTCCAGATTTAATGGTGTAGTTTCTGTTCACAGTAGTGTACAGGGTTGAGATTTACCTTAATACCTGCACCGTGGCAGATATTTTGTGATTGAGTGCTTATGACAGAAAATTGACTGCAGTTGTAAACTGCTCTTGAACTAAATTAATAATTCTGTAAAATCCGCGCTGAAGTCACTCAAAATTTGATCTTTAAAACAGACAGAAAAATTGAATAGGATCTTTGGGTTTAGAATGAATAGTGTGTAGAGATGTACTAAAATCACTTAAGTTTCTCAAACCTGGTGTCTCAGAAGACTGCATTGTCCTACAAGTGGTACTGAACTTCCCAAGAGAAGTTTTTTTTTTTTTTTTGAGTGAGAATTCCTTCATTAAATTAAAAAAATACTGTAAGCTTTGGCCTTTTTTCAAAACCTATTGTCTATTATTAGCTAGGCTGTATTGGACGATCCTGAAAAACAAAGTGCTTCAAAGTAGTTTCAAGTTCTGCATAAAATAGCCCCAGTGCATAATTAGGCTAAAGCGTAATATTTTTGCAAAATATATGATGCATCTGTTTTGCTTTGAAAGCTTTCAGGAACTTCTGAATTTTTATTGCTGCACGTTTAATGTGTTTATAACATTATAAAAGTTATGACGTTAGAGAACTTTTTAAAGACTTTGAAAACTGCAGTGAATACAGTGTCAAGTGCAGTGTAACACCAAGTTCATAAGATAGGTTGTTTTTATATTTATATAATCTGATAAATAAAATTTAAAGACACCATCTTACACTACTGTGTTATGTGTATGGAAGATGGTATAGACCAGGATGGTATAGTCCAGTCCCAAGATTGTTTCTTTAGTGTGAGTGAACCTAAATTGGCCTTATTTAGTGTTTGGGACATGTTCTGAATCAGTTATAAGGGTAAACCTGCAGTGTAGTTTTCATGCTTGTGTTGTTTCTGTGTAGACTGCTCCTTCCTTGGATCAGCGTCCCCATCCAGTCTGTCTCCCCAGGCCATGACTTCTGGCAACGGCCTGGTGTCCTACCGCTGCTGTTCCTTCCCTTATCCAGGCTATTCCCTCTCGAGGGCCCTTCCACTGGCCAGTGGCAATGGACACAGGATTTACATTTCTAACCAGTCTAATTTTTGTTAGCCCAGCCAGTCAGTCAGTAAATATGTGAAGGTTAACCAATTACGTTTTTTATTTTTTACTAACTATTTCTATGTGCCATTGGAGAATATTTATATTTACAAAAAAAAGCAAAAGATGAATTATTCATTTTTATCCCCTAGAAAGAAAAGCACACTGTTTAATGGTTATAAACTGCACTTTATGTTAAAAGAAAAATTGATTTGAAAGATTTTGGTTTCGTTTTCATTTTTTTTTCCAACAAAATGTAATAATTTTTGACAGACCTAACTGAACTGTTCCATGTGATCTGTAACAAATTTTCTTATGTAATTGTTCAGTCGCTTGTTTGCATCTGTTTTTGTATGTTTGCTTAGTGCCACGAAAAAAAATGCCCTCAGTATTGAATTCAAAGGTGTGCGGATGTTAAGAAAATGTAACAGAATCTGAAATTTTTATATTATGAAGTGAACAAGCGTAAACTTGAGTCAATACAATCAGACGGAAAAAAAAATCATAACAAAGATTTCATATAAAAGTAATGGATAAAAATACTTATTTATTAAGAGAAATCTTATGCTAAATCTGACTATTCTCATGCATTTTTTTGTCCTTGCTGTTTTGTTTTGTAACATTTAAAAGCTGTCAGTCAGAGAATTTTTTTTTTCTGGTGGAAAAAGTAGTATTAGTAACTGAGTAAAGTGAATCTCTAACGGCACCTGAAGTATCCTAGAAACATTTCAGTTTTTAATGTTTCAGTCTAGGAAGGTAAGTGTATGTATGTTCTACATAAACATAATTCAGGAGGAAATAGACATCTCGTCATTGATGTTTTATGTGCAAGGAATTTCTCTCTGAATATTTTTGAAAGTGTTATATTGAGATATTTTGGAGTTTGTAATAGTAAATTTGTCATTTTGTTCCTATTTTGTTTTGTACTGCACATACAGCAGAAGTTCCTTGTGTGCGGTTCAACTGGTTCTTAGTTAAATCTGAAACTGGAAATCTTATTAAATTACAAAAAACCTTATTAAATTACAAGGTTACTGACACCAATTCACAGCCTCCTATAATTTGTCATTTCTGGAATTTAGTCCTGAAGCTGTATCCAAATGCAATTAAATTTAACCATTTTTTAAAACCTGTGTTTCAACAACATTTTGTAAATGTATTTTTATTGTAGTTTATTAAAATATAGGCATGAATCATCATGTTTTGACTTTACAGTTCAGATCATTGTCATTATGTGTTGTAAAGTATATACTGACTCTTGGTTACCATATAGATGTCATTCTTCCCGAATATTGTCTCCTGCTGGATCTTCAGGCTTCCGTTGGCTCCTTTCTTGTGGTAGTCATGCATCTCGAGGCTGATCCTAAAATATTAACGCGGGTTCTAGGAAAATGGCCAAATGCCTCTTTTTAAATGAGAAATTCATTGGCTGTGTTGCTGGAGGTTACATTGGCCCTTGATTTCTTCTGCTTAGTTTGGAATAACTGGGAAGGTTGTTTCCACTCACGCTTGTAGTCTGTGGGTGAGTGATAAGCAGCTGCTTGCTGTTATGGGCTCTCTGTGCGTGATCTTCACTGTGTGACTCCGTTATGGGCTCTCTGTGCGTGATCTTCACTGTGTGTCTCCACTGTTTTTTTTTTTTATTCCACTTGACTTCAGTTCATTTTCCAGTCCTGTAATGTACCTTAGATTTGTTCAGTTTTGGGGTCAGTATTTTTAATTCAGTTGTCACACTGTTAATGCCAGCCTGGTTTTGTCTTCATTACTATTGATTGTCTTGGTCTGTCTTGCACCCACAAAAGGTTTAAAGGAAGAAAAAAACAGTTCTCATATTAGTTTTATTGAGGCAGTATGTGCAGCGTTTGCACCCAGTGTGACCACGAACACAGGAACCTTACAGACGTGATGGGAAGGAGGCCCAGGGCTTTTATGTAGGGAGGGAAGGTAGATAAGTTGTAGCAAATGAATTTGCAAGGAAGGGAGAAAAAGATGTATAGACTTAGGAGCAACAAGGATCATGAAAAAAGGTGCATGTCATCCATAAAGGTCACCTGACACCCTGCAGTTAGAACTGTAAATGAATTGTGCTTCCTCCAATCATCTTATAGTGTTTTTTAAAGGATGATGTGACAGGCCACAGAGGGGCCTTCTTAACTGGAGTCACAAAACCATCTGTATTAAATCGCAGGATATTCAGATCATCACAGCTCTGCATCATGTTCCCACATTACTGCAAAAATACGCAAGTGCATTTTCAGGTTATTACTTGATGCATGACAGACATAGCAGCTTGACCTGTCTCATAATACTATGATAATAGGTACCAGAAAGCACAGCATCTTGTGCAAATGTCATTATCCACGAATCACTGCTTTTTTTGGCATATGCGTTAAAGTTTTGAATAATCATCTCATTTAGAAAAATCAGGAAAATACAACCATGCAAGTCAGAATATCAAAAGCTAACGTGAACGATATAGTTGTGTATATGGGAAATAAATTCATCTGGTCAGAAAAAAGCATAGAAAATGACAAGATGCAGAATTTTTTTGCTTGAATGGCTGTCGCTGTTTAAGTCCAGTTAAAACAGCTTAGTATTTCATGCAAATCATTAAAACTGTGGGACTGTGGTGCAGACAGCTGTGAAATCCAGCTTTGAACTGGATAGCGAGGCTGTAAGTCAGGATGCTGACCACGTGGAAAACACATAAATCATGTTTTTCAGGCCAGTGGGGATGCTGGCTTATGGAAGGATGACGGCTCATGACTTTCTTATGCAGGGTCCTCAGGCGAGCACCCCGGAACGCATGCAATATGACACTCAAATGGGCAGCGTACCGCAGAGCTGAAGAACTCACGAAGAGTTCAGCCTGTTTTATTAATGATCGATAGCAGCCACGTCTGCAAATATTGCCTGATAATGGAGAATGCATTGTACAAGAAAGGACAGTGCATGTTTGATTAAATGGATATTAAAACATGTTCATAGTTCTTTAGCACTGCTTGAAAATCAATCCATTCATCCAAAATTATACAATCATACACCAGGGACAATTAAGATACTCTAGTTCTTCTAACTGCATGCCTTGCGTTGAGAGGAGGGGGAAGTATGCACAGGAAGGACAGGGGACTCAAAACGACTTTGTTCTGAAAATGTTCCATCGTCCAACTTCAGGTGAATGAAGTCCAGTGACTTCACGGCATCCTGAAATGTCCAGGTGCTCCCCTGGAGGTAGGTTTAGCCTTACGACCAGTAGGAAACGTGTCATACACTGAAAGACAGAGATTATCCTAATCAAAGGTGACTTTTTCATATAACAAAATGATGCATGGAAAACATGTACAACTGTACCACCACCAAAGGATATGTTTCTCTTTTTTGCATTAAGTGTGTTGTATGCCTGTAATTGTTAACCCTGTTACATGTACGCAGTGCTGAGATGAAGTACACCCTCGTTTGCTGGCACTGTCTTGCGTCGTAGCTTTGTCTAATCTCATTTGTATTCGTCTTGAGCAGATGGCTTCCAGCATCAGGAAAATGACTGATGAGAAAAAAATACCGTAATGCTATTCAGGAAAAAATGCACACCGAGGTATTCTGTCAGTCCCCTGCAAGAGCAACACAAGCACATCTGAGATCACACTTGGGAGCAATTACAAAAAGTGGCTTCTTAGAAAAAACACAGAGTTCATTTTGAATACTGTGTCCCCGGAGACTTTATCAGTACTTGTTTATCTATTCAATTGTTCAACTGTTTATCTATTTTTATCTTCTCCGTTATTGACTAGAGAAATATAAACATAGCGTCCTTTATTAAAACTGTAATTTATTGGTGTTACCTGACAGAACAGAGACTGTGGATTCTCTATGCAGTAGGTGAAAAATTACGTGTGCACGTTCAGTGCTGATCCTTGAGCCCTTCTCAGAACTGGCATCCGGTGCTTTTGCTAATTAACTGGCACGGTGTTGACGTTTCGTTTAGCTTGTCAAAATACGGCTTTCGAAAAGAGTGACCTTCGCGGAGCAGAACTCCACTGAACAGAACCACAACCACGTGGGCAATTTGGCAAAACAGAAATATGTCGTCAGTCAGCATGGTGGGTCTCTGACAGGTCATATTCCGCCACACTTCACACGGCCGGCTATCTATCGTCAACAAAACTTATGTTCAAAGTAACGCAGAGTCTATCCCAGAAGGAATAGGACCTAAAGCCTGCCTATACTTTAGAATAGATGCCAGACTGTCACATGACTCACAAAGGGCAATGCAGAGTCAATTAACATGAAGAGCAGATCTTTGCATTAAGGGAGGGAGCAGAATCAGTACCAATGGAGCCAGGGCAGGATTCAAACCCTCATCCGCGGTGTCATGAAGCAATAATGGTCCCACGCGTCGACATGTCACCATCCACTCATTTTTCTGATGTGAGTTTTAATGATAGCATTTCCAGTTTAATATATTTGGTTGCGGAGTCTGGGATGCCCTGAATACTTCAATAACATTCATTTTATGCAATCTCTCGTGCACAGCACATTCAAATTGCCTGCAACTATAGGTCAAATTGAAATATCTATCTGGGTAATAAATCATATTGTGGTTTCTAATTTTCAAAGGCATGCATCAGGGCCTGAACTACTGACACAGCAGTTGGGGATGAATAGAAATGAAGCAATGAATCTGTGAATAGAGCAAATTCTGGGAATCTTAAAGAGACTGTTGAAGCATTTTGAAGTTAATCTGGGGTCGTTTTTGATCAGAAGTCATTTCTCCCTGAGCTACACCGTGCTGGAAAGACAAACTGGTGTTCTATTAAGGATGATCTACTCTGATAGAGTGCTTGCATTGATTTGTATGCTCATTTCCTTTGAAGTGCTGGAAATTGTCCTCTGTGAAAATTAAGCTCCACCCTGCTTACAGAGGAGGGCTTGTTGGGAATGGACATATTTTTTAGGGTCTGATTTATTTGCTTCTCTGGAACCTTCATCTACTCGGCCTCTTTCCTAACTTGCTCCTCAGACAAAGCCTGTGAACCCACTGCTGTCGTGCAACGAAGAGCTTCTTCAGTAATCCTCAGTGAGCTGGTTGTCTTGAAGATCAAGCGTTTTTTTAATTATTGTCTGCCAGTTTCAAGCTGTTGTGGAGCCAGTGTGATCTGCAGTCCAGAGGTACACAGCCCACAAACAATGAAACATCTTGCCATATGATGAACAGCCAGCATAATAAACAGCCTTTGTTAGCATTCTTGAGGAACGCCAATCGACTACCTGTTCTGTGAGACACAGAATCAATCTATGTGTCTTTATCCAGTAGGCTGGGGATAGACACAGAAACCGCCAAACAATATTTGAGTCTGTAGCAAAGTAAACAGACCCTTTTAATTAATGTTGGTGTTTATACTGCTTGATGGACATGTTAGATGCTGCAAACCAACATAACGTCATAACATATAAGCTTTTATGGCAGGATTTAGGGACAGTCTTCATTTTCAAGTTAACAAAAGCAGAGTGGGATGTGTGTGCTTGTTCCCTGCCTTTTCTGTGTATATATCGAATTTATGTGTTCTGATATTCGCATGATTCCCAAGCATGTGTTTTAACTGGGTTGGTGTCTCGAGCTTCTGTGTAGTGTGTATATGTGTGTCCTAAATAGCTCCTGTGATGGCACCTCTGTTGGCCCCTGTGATGGCTCCTGTGAAGGCCTGTATGATGGCCCCTGCGAAGGTCCCTGTGATGGCCCCTGTAATGGGTCCAGTGAAGGCCCACATGAAGGACCCTGTATTTGCACCTGTGAAGGACCGTGTGATGACTCCTGTGAAGGTCTCTGTGATGACTCCTGTGAAGGTTTCTGTGATGGCTCCTGTGAAGGCCTCTCTGATGACTCCTGTGAAGGTTTCTGTGATGACTCCTGTGAAGGTCTCTGCGATGACTCCTGTGAAGGTTTCTGTGATGGTTCCTGTGAAGGCCTCTCTGATGACTCCTGTGAAGGTTTCTGTGATGACTCCTGTGAAGGTCTCTGTGATGACTCCTGTGAAGGTTTCTGTGATGGCTCCTGTGAAGGCCTCTCTGA
>JAOYFF010000015.1:4723462-4735763 GCA_025773925.1 Cryptomyrus ogoouensis | reverse complement strand
GCTACTCCTTGATGATATGCAGAGTTATTGATAGAAAACAGTAGTGATGAGTGATGGGGAGGGGATTCCGAGATGCGCTCAATGGCCAGATTTCCTTGACTGCAAGTTTACTGCAAGTTTTATTCATATTTATGCAACGTGTTATTCACAGTCAGTGTAGGCACATTATTAGTTGATTGAATGATTAATTTAAATGTTACATTTTTTCAAAATATTGGGTAGGCACCTGCCTACCTAGGGTGAATCTCAATACCAAGAACACAATGATTGTACTTGTGGTCTTGGCAAAACTGGTCTTGCTAACTTGCCTTCCAAGAATGACCTTGGAGCGCAGTGAATCATGGGATTGATTTCGTTTGGCGAAGATGGAACCAATGTAGGGAACCGTCCACTGGCCCAATGGCCATTGATTATTTTAGGGACTGTTTTGATCTTGTGTGTGTGTCCTGGAGAACTGCTGATCAATTCTCAGACCCTCAGCCAATTGAATTGCTTTAGGAGGAATGTGGGAGTTCCTTTGTTCCACCAGGTAATAAGATCCTCCACTTTGGTGGGTTTAGTCTTACTTTCTATATTTCTCTTATGTGAGAACATACTGCTTTAAGGTTGAGAGTATTGTGCCTGTCGTACTGTGACCATTCAAACGAGAACAAACATGGGTGTATGTGTCCCTAATGTTAGTCTGAGGTAATACCTCCTGTGTTGGTGTGAGTTAACCAGTGTAGGATGCATCTGTGTCTTGACGCAGTCAGGCCTTGTCACTGGAATTTGGCTGCGGGGTTCTGGCCGCCCAGTGGGGTGAGGTGTCCCTTTTGATGTAGTGATCGGGTGATTTTGGTCCAGTCTTGTCGGAGCCGGTGGACTTTTGCCTTAGGAAACTGGGTGGAACATTACAGGCTTTTCAGAGGTCAGACCGGCGGGGCCTGCGGCCTTACACTTTGGGGAGGAGCAAGACTCTGTACTTGTGTTCTTAGTAGTGAAACTGGTCATTGGCAATGGAAGATGATGTAAAACGGGTACACGAGAACACAAGTACAGTCCAATACACATACTGGGACTCATCCCTAAATGGACTATACTGCTGTATGTGTGGATTATGTTTATAGTACATTGTCAGGACCAAATGTTCCCCACAAGGTAATAAAAACCTGTTATTTTGACATTGTGGGGACCATTTTTCAGGGACACTACACTGGGGCACTGGGATCCACATAGACCACAGGATGGGCTCCCCCTGCTGGCCACAGTGTCCCTGTCACTACACTGGGGCATTGGGATCCACACAGACCACAGGATGGGCTCCCCCTGCTGGCCACAGCATCCCTGTCACTACACTGGGGCACTGGAATCCGCACTGACCATAGGATGGGCTCCCCCTGCTGGCCACAGTGTCCCTGTCACTACACTGGGGCACTGGAATCCGCACTGACCACAGGATGGGCTCCCCCTGCTGGCCACAGTGTCCCTGTCACTACACTGGGGCACTGGAATCCGCACTGACCACTGGATGGGCTCCCCCTGCTGGCCACACCAACACCTCTTCCAGCGGCAACTCAGCTTTCCTAGTTGGTCTCCCATCCAAGTCCTGGCCAGGCCTGCTTAGCCCCAGCTGGATTACTTCAGCAGGCTCCGATATGCACTGTGTACTGGCCAGTAAAGCTTGGTTTCAAAATTTCATTTTGATACGATGCGTAGGAGCTCCTCCATCCTGCACGTTGCTGTATGACCTTGGCATGACTGGCACACACTCAGGGCCGTGCCCGGCTGCTGACATTCAGTGGGATACCGTACAGTCAGCACCACATTATAACGTTTCAGCCAACAACACACCGCATTTACAACGGTGATCCCTTAACATCATAATGGAGCCAATTCATTCCTACCACCTAGTGACATCATAGTTGTCACAATGGCGTAGCACGATGCATCATGGGTTTGTGCTGACGCTGCTGTAAACAAACCTGCTGCATTGCTTGTCGTTTAAAAGTACAGAACATACAATTATGTACAGTACATAATGCTTCATAATGATAATTAAACTTACTGATTTATGTATGTACTATGTTGTACTTATAATTGTTACTTTAGAGTGTACTCTTTCTACTGAGTAAAATGTTTACTGTAACCTAGGTGTGTAGAAGGGTACACCATCTACATTTGTGTAAGTGTGCTCACTGATATTCGCCCCGACGACGAAATCTCCTAAAAATGCATTTCTCAGCACGTATCCACATCGTTAAGAGATGCACAACTCTACGTAGCAGGGTTGTTTTGTCTTATAAACTGCCCCTGAATAGAGTTCTTTTCAGACCTAGGTCACCTTTCTTAGTCACCAATTAACCCAGCCACCCATTCCAGTGCAAAAATTATGGTTTGACTCTGCAATAATGATTTTTGGAAAAATGCACAGCAGTTGGGTTTCAGTTTAATGGAAGTTAGATTATCCTGCACGTTTTAAGTAAAGAAGGTTATTGAATCCTGCATGGTTCATGGTTCTATTAAGTCTAATTCTTTGGCAATAAAACTGAAATAAATCACTCCTGGTATTATGGAGATGACAGAAAACTAGTTAAAATAAGAATGAGAGACCATTTAACTGTGAAGGTAAAATGGTGTGAAAAAGCTGCATTCTGAAATCACTCAGCTTTCCCTGGGAGACGATCCATAAGTCATTCAGCTATGAAAATATTGCGTGCATGATTAAACTAAACAAAAATGTTATTTGGAAAATGTGAATGGCGGCCTATTTAATGAAAGACGATAATGAGAATTAAAAAAAAAACATGAAAACATTTTCCTGTATAATTTGGAAAGCAGAATCAAATGTTAAATGTTACATTTTTTATGGAAAGTGCTCAGATTTTTAAGAACATAGAATATTATTATAGACCTTACCCTACATCATAATGAAGGTAGTCTGTGTCATCGTTTCAGGAACTGTAGTGGGAAAAAATCAAGATGGATGTTAACTCACCCTGGTGGCTGTTTTGAACTGTTTTGAATGAAACTTCATATTTCAAAAGACTGACCTGATATGATTCACCTCTTACAGATAATAAGTGAAGGACTTCTGTGACGTATGAATGTGCCAAGCACACCTGTTTGCTGGCTTCCCGGTGAAGGCTCCGGGTTTTGTTAATCAAAACAAGAAAATGTCAATTCAGAAATGCATGAAATGGCTATCAAAATTCAACTGTAAAAGCAGGTGTAATGCTGCGTTCATGGTTTCCCTTTGAGGAATCGCGCTGTGCTGTGTAATTTTGCGTTCATGGTTTTCCTTCAAGGCATCGCGCTGTGCTGTGTAATGCTGTTTCATGCAGATCACTTCAGTCTCTCTGTGGGCCAGCAAATGGATTTAGCAAAACACAAGTCATCCCTCCATTTCTGAAAAACGGGGCAGCACTGTGAATATTTAAGGCTGGGATGCCCACCATTCATCAAACAGACTGAATTATAAAATGCAGTATTTTTAAAAATTGTATAACTGTGGCATGCCAATAAATCTCATAAATAAATAATTATAATATATTAAGGGTTATGTAACAAAGAAAGTCAACTGAAAAAATAATTCTCAGCATCGGCAGATACACAGAGACACTGAAAATGTATATTGTAGCTGTGATCTCGGGATTCCTTTACAGTGACCACGTTTGAACACCTGTTTTAGCTTAATTTCTGCTTCTTCTCTGCTGCCTCTGGGCCAACATACCACATGTAAGTGGCCACAGCACACAGCACTAAATGCCAAAAGTGCAGTGCAGTGCAGAAGACAACTCTGCGTGCAGACAGGGGTTCCCGGCGTGGTGCAGTGAGCGAGCCAAATGTCACACCAGCAGGCTAATGAGGTTTTATACAGCTCCGGTCCTGTTGAAAGGTCTCGTGTTAAAGAAAATCTTTGACTTCTCACGGTGCATCGCATTAAGCGAATTGCCACTCCTGTTGGTTTATTTAATGTCCATTAGGGAGGTTCCCAGTGAGCTGCAGTCAGATCAAAGCCAAACACAGCATATTAATGGAAGCTGTGCAGCAAATGGACCTTCGGCGACGCATGTCAGGACACTGCAGTGAAGGTTAGGGTCCAACAGAGTTTTGGATTCTGATCTTTCTCAGGGAGAAGATGCTTTTCGGCACCAGCTGGTGCCTGATTTATAGGTAGGAAACAACTGTACAATGAAAGTGACGTGTTGTTACCCAATATACCTAAAATGATCAGTATTTTTGCATATAAAAAAGTGACTCATATTATGAGTGACATGGGAAGAGCTGGTGCTGGCTGTAGACAGTCATCTCTATTTACTACCTTCTTTTTGCACTACAACCAACGAGATCAATATTCCATCTCAGTGTATGAGCCATGCATCATATAGCTGAAGGTTACAATAAAAATACTTTGAGCTGAGGTTCCAGATGAAGCCTATAATGGCCATATACTTCAGTGTATATATGCATGGACATACGTACATATGGTGGAGATACAAAGAAAGAAACAGATACGTAGGAAGGAGCAACTATCACACATTAACAGGAATGAGTAGAAATTACTGGATAAGAGCTTGTGCTACTAAGTGATGTGTATTTATAAAGGTACCACATGAGGTTTAAGGAGGCAGTTATGCAAATGCAGGTATGGAGGTGCAGTGACGTCTTAGCTGGACAGTGTCCTGATAGCAATCTGGAAGGAGCTGTTCCTGAATGGCTTTTAATAGCAGGGATCTGAGTCATCTGCCGTGTGGGAGCAGCTGGAGCTGGTCGGGGTCAGTGTGTGAGGGGTTGGAGGCGATCTCATTGGAGGCGATATCATTGGAGGGGATCTCATTGGAGGCGATCTCATTGGAGGGGATATCATTGCAGGGGATATCATTGGAGGGGATCTCATTGGAGGCAATTTCATTGGACGTGATCTCAATGGAGGCAATCTCATTGGAGGCGATCTCAATGGAGGCAATCGCATTGGAGGCGATCGCATTGGAGGAGATCTCAATGGAGGCGATCTCAATGGAGGCGATTTCATTGGACGTGATCTCAATGGAAGCGATCTCAATGGAGGCGATCTCATTGGAGGCGATCTCATTGGAGGTGATCTCATTGGAGGAGATCTCAATGGAGGCGATCTCAATGGAGGCGATCTCATTGGAGGCGATCTCAGTGGAGGCGATCTCATTGGAGGTAATCTCATTGGAGGCGATCTCATTGGAGGTGATCTCATTGGAGGAGATCTCAATGGAGGCGATCTCATTGGAGGCGATCTCAGTGGAGGCGATCTCAGTGGAGGCGATCTCATTGGAGGTAATCTCATTGGAGGTGATCTCATTGGAGGTGAGCTGGATGTAGAGGGAGGGGAGGTCAGCGCCACAGTCACAGAGACCTTGGAAATAATTGGCCCAGGTCTGGTACTCTGCGCTGCCTTACAGAGTATAATGTTTGGATGCTCTTGATGATGGAGAATCTGATCAGCAGGGATGGGTTGGCTTTGAATTTAACTGAATGAGGAAGTACAGTTTCTGTAGTACTTTTCTTCCAGATGATATAATCCATGCTGGAGTGTCATTTCAGAGAGCTGCGAATGAGTCTTCCCAGGAATCTGAATGGGAGCGTAAAGGGTTTCTGTAGTGCTGAGTAGGAGGTTATTACCGTCGCACCAGGCGACCACTCTATCCACATCCAGCCGGTACTGTGGTTTGGTGCCATCCTGTTCCTGTCACTGTTGGGCCCTTGAGTGAGGCCCTTAACCCTGAAGGGATTGGCTGACCCTGCATGTATGTATCTGGGCAGAGATGTTTGATTATTTCGAGAGAGTTCTCCCAGGGTGTGAGGCTACCAGGAAGTATGGGAACAGTGCCCTGCCTCCCAGTGATCCAGTGCTGACAGTCAGACTAATGTCCACATGTATGGAAGCCCAAAATCCAGTGGAGAGATAAACTGGTTTTCCAACCTGCCCAGAAGACAATAATACACAAACAATGTTTGAAAGGATCCAAGGGGCAAATATATAAATTTCTGTCACTTTGTCATTAGCTGTTTGTCTTTGCTTTATTGAGTTTGGCTATAAAGGAAATGAGTTCCTGCAATTCTTCTCATGTGCGTAAAATATAAGCTGTTTCTCAATATGCGTACTTGGCCATTCTTGTGTTCTCTCATACCCGTTTTACATCATCTTCCATTGCAAAGGACCAGTTCCAATACTCAAAAACAGATGTACAGAGGACAGTAAAAATCCGCGGATGTCAGTCTTGCCCCGTTTCGAATAACAACTATACATCAGTTGCATCTTTGCCAAATGAGACAAATCCCATGATTCATTGCACCCCAAGTTCATTCATGTGAGGCAAGTTAGCAAGACCGGTCTTGCCAAGACCACAAGTACGATCTGTGCATTCTTAGTATTGAGATTCACCCATAAACCATGGTAATTGGTTCAGGACAATAAAACGATGAACAGAGTTTGCTGATTTGGTGCCTGACAGGAACAATCGCATGCAGATCTGGCTGTAATTTAGGACCAGAGCAGAAAAACAGTGGCTGTAATAAATCTATGATGTGGGTTTCTGTCTGTTCAGGATGTACGATGTGGCTTCCTGTCTGTTCAGGATGTACGATGTGGCTTCCTGTCTGTTCAGGATGTACGATGTGGCTTCCTCTCTGTTCAGGATGTACGATATGGCTTCCTGTCTGTTCAGGATGTACGATGTGGCTTCCTCTCTGTTCAGGATGTACGATGTGGCTTCCTGTCTGTTAAGGATGTACGATGTGCCCATCTCTGTGGGTTTGTGGGTGCTTTTCCATGTCTTCCTATGTTTCTCTGGGGGTCTCTTGTGTTCTGATAGATACATACAGCTGAAAGACAAGCAGTTCAGCTAGATTTACTCTAAACTGTCCTTAATGTGTGTGTGTCTTGTGATGGAGTGACATCCTGTCCATGGTGTCTCCTACTGATTGTGTTGATACCCCTTTGGACAAGCAGATTTGGGAGAACAGGCTGGACAAATGAACATGACTTCCTAGGGATCAAGGAGAAGCAGACACACCTTAAAGCTTCTGATGGATTTGTGCAGGCTGCTCTATTTAGTACTCGTTCATGGCCGCATGAAGACAACTTCCCCACCAGCTGGGAGAATGTCATCCCCAGGAAGGAGCACCAATCTGCTGTGGTCATATGCAAGTCCCTCAGAGAGCTGGACTGTGATCCATCACAGGGTAAGTAACATGTTGACACGAAATTATCAGGTATTATAAACTATGGGATCTGGTTTAAAAACAACAGCACCAATAATAACAGAAGTAGTAGTATCGCACTCATTCATGGTACTTTGTTCCTTGTGCGAAACAAATGATTAATCGCGAAGTACACGCATTCAAGCCGCTGAATTACGATCGAGTGACGGACAGCACACTTGTCACTTTATATGACACTTCTATATAATTATAGCAAAAGAAAAAAGCTTTTGATCGGTGGATATTTCATCAGTGCATTAACTGGGGCGCTCAGAGGCGGTGTGGGCGCGCCTGTCACTCAGCCTCCGCTCTCCATAAACTTGGTGGCTTTTTGCTGCTCAGCCAGTATCTCCGGGATGCGGGGATGCAGGCTGCTGGTGGCGGGAGCCTCGGAGGAAAGGCGCATTTCGGGCGAATTACAACGCCATCAGACGCCCTGTAGCTCTTAACTCCAGCTACAGTGGAACATGCTTTTCTAAACAGCCCTGGCGATAGGTGAGTATAAATACCTCCCAGTTTGTCCGTCTGAGCGTTCGCGCTGATTGAAATTAACGATGATAATGCAATGAACGATCAACACGCGCATTCCTCCTCATCATCATCATCCTCATCATCAGTGCCGTCATTGTAATCGTTTTTGAAAACATTAATTTCTTATTCCTCATCATTAATGTTTATTTTGATGGACGCCTTTTGAAATGTATAAGCAGGTATGGGTATACAGGTTACAGTAAATCCCGGTAAATCTCACCCTAACTTATAACAGGTGTATAAATATTTAACTGCTTTTTTTTTGCTTTCTGCGCTTAAAGCGTGACCGTGATGAGGGGCGTGTGTTACCCTCTACGTAAATGATGTAGTTTAAAATGCAAGTTTATATGGACATATCTCAGCCTGAACTTTATTATAATTTTCCCGTATGAATTTCACAAAGCAGCTCTTAGATTTTATGCGCAAATCTTTGTTAGACCTACATAAATGCTTAAAATTTTATGGGGCATGCACGATTGTTATTCATTTAAAATACACAAATTTACAGACACGACTTCCTCAGAAATCTGTTATTCAAATTTCTATGTCCGTTCAGCATCCAACGATTCAAATTTATTTCCGCTTCAATCTTTTGTAGTTACAAGATCGCGCAATGGGTCGTATTAAAATGATGCTAAATCACCTTTATAAATGCCATAAATCCTCTTTTATCACTTTGCATGTACGATCGATAATTAGAAACGAAACGCGCGCTATTAACTTTTTTCACGTTGTGTATCAGGACAGCTCAAATTGTATATTAGTGAGGCACATATCTTAAGCCGTGCCTAATTCTCTCTAAATAAATCACTTAGGTTTCATTTTAATCCCGAACACGGTTTAATCCAATAAATAATAATGGGCTGTAAGTTATAATAGGCACAAAAATCCTCGAAGAATTGAGGTGCTATCAAACTTATTATTGAGCCGATTTGTACCTAGTCAGACGCGTGGTGACTCACCTGTGTTTCCAGGTTGTGTCGGCTGCGTGCCTAAGGCCAGCCAATGGAGCCCGAGAGCCAGGCCAACGTCACCCAAGACGACCTTTTTGGGTCGGACACAAATTCCAGCAAGTGCTGCTCGTCCACATCATCGGTGCTGAGCGAGGGCGCCCTGGAGGACAGCACGAAGCTCGTGGGAGTGCAGGTGGTGCTCATCCTAGCCTACAGCACCATCATCCTGCTGGGGGTCGTCGGAAACTCCCTGGTCATCTACGTGGTGTACAAGTTCAAGACGCTGCGCACGGTCACTAACTTTTTCATAGCTAACCTGGCGGTGGCCGATCTGCTGGTGAACACGCTGTGTTTACCGTTCACCCTGGTTTACACCCTCCTAGAAGAATGGAAGTTCGGACAGGTCCTGTGCTTCATGCTGCCCTACGCCCAGGGTCTGGCAGTGCACGTTTCCACGGTAACCTTGAACGTCATAGCCTTAGACCGACACAGGTGCATAGTGTATCACCTGGAGACCAAGATGTCCAAGGAGATGTGCTTTGTGGTCATCGGCATAACATGGACCATCAGCGCCGTGCTGGCCAGTCCGCTGGCCATTTTCCGGGAATACACCACGTTCGACTTCTCGCCGGATCAGTCCATCCAGGTGTGTACGGAGAAGTGGCCCGGGAGCAACAGGGACGGCACCGTCTACAGCATCTCCGCCGTCATCCTGCAGTACGTGCTACCCCTGTCCATCATCTCCTTCGCCTACGTACGCATCTGGAGCAAACTCAAGAATCACGTCAGCCCGGGGGCGAGGAACGACCGCCACCACAGGCGGAAGAAGACCACCAAGATGCTGGTCACCATGGTGGTGGTCTTTGCAGTCAGCTGGCTGCCTTTCCATGCCTTCCAGTTGGCCACCGACATCGACAGCAGCGTGCTGGACATGAAGGACTTCAAGCTGCTCTACACGATGTTCCACATCATAGCCATGTGCTCCACCTTCGCAAACCCCATCCTTTACGGCTGGATGAACAACAACTACAGGGCGGCTTTCACAGCGGTGTTCAAATGCGAGCGCAGACTCCGCTCTGTCCAGCAGGAGGCGCACAGCAGAGTCCATGCCAAAGGGCCGCCAGAGTCACAAGACCCGAACCTAAACGCTACAAATGTTTAAACGTATGGCTTGAATTCTGCTGAGTGATATTTTTGCCACTTCGGATGTACGGATTTATTGGCTTGCTGTGGTGCTCGCTCTCTCCTGCTTTACCGTGTATATATGGTTTGGTCACTGCTGCAAAATTAATGTACATGTTCATATCTAGTGTGTAAATGTGCAAAAACAATCGCAAACCATGCAAAATGATTCTCCGAATAAAACGATATTATTTTGAATGTGTTTTCCCATCTGGTGCGTATCAGTCAACCAGTAATAAAAACGCACTTGAAAAGAGCAGGAATTCAGAGCAGAACTAGAATAGAGTGCAAAATGTATTTCTGCAAATGCTATTCTGGACTGTACTTGAAATTCTTACTAAGTTACAGTTAATTTATAATTTCAAGCTCTTCCAGTCCATTCCATTTGGCCCATAATGTACAGTATAATGAATTGTTCGATGACTCTTATTTGAAGTAATTATGTCTAATGATTTCTCCGTCCCGGCTTTACAATAACTGCAGATAACAGGG
This sequence comes from Cryptomyrus ogoouensis, assembly GCA_025773925.1. Lineage (NCBI taxonomy): Eukaryota > Metazoa > Chordata > Actinopteri > Osteoglossiformes > Mormyridae > Cryptomyrus > Cryptomyrus ogoouensis. The sequence continues at coordinate 4,725,393 of JAOYFF010000015.1, read as the reverse complement.
GTTGAAAAAGAAAAAAAAAATGACATCACACCGTGAAAATGTATAGAATGCCTAATGTACATTTAGAACAATTTCCCTATTAAAATATGGCAACCGTGAAGCATTAGCCATCATTGACGAGGATTGCAGCTGTTAGCCTAAATAATGAATAAATAGCCTGATGCATAATAAATCACTGTTAGTTTGGGAGAACACATTATCAAGGATACAGAGGAAATTGGAGGGGAATATTGAATTATACAAATATATCCGACAAGAGAAGGCATCGATTCAGTTTAGGTAATATCCACAGTAATTATACAAAGACATGCACTTTTTCCAATTAAATTGGTATTAAAGATTAAAATCTTAGCAAGTTCCATTAATGTAACCTGTGGTTTTAATTTGGGAGCAGGAACCCTGCCGTAACCTGAGTTACCTAAAATAACCTAATCGGAAATGTAACTGTTTTGCAAAATTAACCAAGTGTTCTCAACTGTCTATAGCGAGTCAGCTTCATGAATGCCGCTGCGTACTTTGAAATGTTTACACATTAAATATCTCAAGCAACACAGCAGCATCACACTGCTCCAACAGGCGTTTAATAAAATAATGCAATTATATTATTTTTCTTAGGTATGTAATTAAATATACACTTTAAAATGTTAACTGCTTGATACTAATCAAATTGTTTTGCATCCACTTTATAATGATTTTGAAAATGAATTGCAATAGTTTTGTTTTATGTAGGTCGTTAAGGCTTTATTAGTAATTATTCCGTTAATCATAAGAGTGTAAACGGTGACGTAGTGATGTATCAGGATCCACAGAGGTGGATGGCTACAGCCCACAGGGAGCTGAGAGTCGCCCCGGAGGTCCGAGGGGACGGATCCAGCTTGAGTGCTGAATCTGGACATCCCAGGGCGGCACGTGCATGCTAATCCCAACGTGCTCAGATAAATGGAGGGGGGGCAAGAGGCAGCAGCCAGGGTGCCAGCCCCCCCTCGCCGAGAGCGAAGGATGATGCAAAGGATGCTTTGGATATAAGAGCCCGGTCTCATTCAGTTAATGGAATTGCCCAGATGATGTGGCTCTTTGATGCGGGACCAGGTTCTGGCCTGGGATTCATGCATTAAATCCATCAATCACTTAAAAAATCATTTTTTGGCTGGTAAATCTCACTTTTAAATAATTTGTTCGGCTACCATAAATTAGAGGTGAAGGACTACATGGTCAGTAGAGGTTAATCCCTCTTTGGGTCGGGTCACATAATGGTGTTAAATGGACTCTGACCTAATGAACTAAATGAGCGAGGAAAATTAGATAATAATTTATGGGTGAGTCACCGAATGCAGAGCCAGTGAGTTTCAGGACATTAATACAGTGTAAGGATGTGTGGCAGTTTGCTTTACGCTGTATTGTGAGCTACATACCATTACAGACACAGATTTTCCCACGCTTTTGTCACACTTCAATGCAGGTGGGACTGTGCTTGAATCTTCTAAGTAACTTAAAAGCAGGCAGATGCCCTGTATAATAGTACCTGCATCTAACCATCACTTTCTTTAACCCAGTGTGTCAGTGGAAATTTTTGCCGATTCATCCCAGAGAGCATTTCTGAGGTCAGGCACTGGTGTTGGACACGAAGGTCTGGCTCGCAATCTCCGTTCTAGTTCATCCCAAAGGTGTTAGTTCAGGTTGTGGTCAGGGCTCTGTGTGGGCCAGTCAAGTTCCTCCACACCAAATTCACCCAACCATGTCTTTATGAACCTTGTTTGCCTGACTGCACTGCTTGGTGCTTGATTTTATACACCTTCAGCAATGGGTCAGAATGAAACACCGGAATTCAGTCATTAAGTGGTGTGTCCCAATACGTTTGTCCATATTCTGTATATACAGCTGAGAGCGAAGCTTGGGGTCCAAGTACAGGAGGGTCCACCGATTATTGGGGG
>JAOYFF010000015.1:4699613-4723440 GCA_025773925.1 Cryptomyrus ogoouensis | reverse complement strand
AGCACCGTGGGAACCGCGCGCTGTAACCACGCAGCCTTTAACTGCTGCTTTTCATGCCCCGAATCAGTCACCTTCTGTTCACAGGCGCAGAGACCTCATGTGCTCATATTACAGCCTTATAACTGGTTTAGGCGTTTTGGGGGGTCACGGGGTCGGGCCTGAAGCCTATCCCAGGAGCGTCTGAATGGTATTCCAGTCCACACTCACCGAGAACCCCCCCCCACCATCGCCTCAGGACAGTGGCCAGGCAGGAGCTTACTTATTAGCTCTATATATTCTGCCAGCTTCTTCCAGATGCTACAGAGTAAATATGGCTGCCACCACATCAATTAGGGGAGCATCTGGGAGCCATGTGCCATGTCAAGATACAGGAGGTGCGTGTCTGTGTTCATGATCCCAGGCGTGAGCCACAGTCTGCTCATTCGTTTGCTGGTGCTGTCTACATGCAGACCTCTATTGCCACAGACAGCCATTACGGGAAGCGTGGTGCGATTCATACGCAGAGCAGGGTGCCCAGAACATGTCGGTCATACCCCATAACGCCAGAGCTCGTTTAAGGCACTGCGATCCTTCTGGGCGGCTGGATCAGGGGGATATTTTTGTCAGTTGCGGTGCCTCGTTGACCTGGGAGGGGGACGCGTTGTGTGGGTAAGAGAACACTATCCTGTCTATGGCGGTCTCTCTCGACGCACTGTCCAATCAGCCGTTCTGCTTCTCAAAGAAGAATCACTTTCAGAAATCATTCAGTCACAATGATGGCTTATTAATATCTCCTTTGATGTTCCCCATTCATCTGCAGACTTATCAGTTTAATTGCAGTGAAACTCTTGCACCATTACAGCCATATTTGTATACATAGTATGAGGCAGACTCTGGGTCAATGGCTCTAAGTTCTGCACAAGAGTGACGAGGCTATTTGTGTTCCTGTATTCATTATTCATGAATCTTTCAAAAGCTTGAGAGAGATCTCCTTCAAGGACTTTGGCAGGGCTCTTCGTCGGATTCTCTTCTCATTTACCCAACCACCACGGTGGAAAATGAAATACACAAAATAATACTTAAAATATTTGCATTACCTGTTAGTGGTGTTATATTTTGCTGCACTATTCACCCATAAACATAATCTGCTTATAAAAGCAGGAATCCATGCTAGCTAGCTTAAAGGAACGGCTTTTCAGATATCAAAAAATGTTAAATCAGATAAAAGGTTTATTCACAAGTCATTGGAAACAGATTTTAGAGCTCCATTTTCTCATAGAAGCAAATATGTGCAGTTAAAATGGAAAAATATGAAATTCAGAATGGGATGTTTTACATGACGTGAACCTGCACTGAATAAGTGTTTGGAAGATGGATCTATGGAACACTTAACGTATGTTATAACATTACCCTCCTGTGAACATTCACAAAAAGTGATATATTGTACAATAAAAAGTACGATTTTTTTACTGCAGAATAGAAATGGATTTAAGAAGGATCTGTGATAGATGATTATACTCTCACTGATGGTGGTCTGATTCATTTCAGAGTTAGATTACATCTAGATTCAATGAAAGGAGATGAGGATGGGTGGATGAGGATGATAGACTAGGATGGATGGATGAGGATGATAGACTAGGATGGATGGATGAGGATGATAGATGAGGATGGATGGATTATGATGATCGCTGAGGATGGATAGATGAGGGTGATAGATGAGATGGATAATGATAGATGAGGATGGATGAGGACAGAAAGATGAGGGTGATAGATGAGAATGGATGGATAATGATAGATGAGGGAGGATAGATGAGGATGGATGAGGGTTGTAGATGAGGATGGATAGATGAGGATGGATGAGGGTGATAGATGAGAATGGATGTTTAATGATAGATGAGGATGGATGAGGGTGATAGATGAGGATGGATAGATGAGGATGGATGAGGGTTATAGATGAGAATGGATGTTTAATGATAGATGAGGGAGGATAGATGAGGGTTATAGATGAGGATGGATAGATGAGGATGGATAAGGGTGATAGATGAGAATGGATGTTTAATGATAGATGAGGATGGTGGATGTATGGATGAGGATGGAAAGATGAGGAAGGATAGGTGAGGATGGATGAATTAGGATGGAAAATAACAATGGTAAAATATGAATGGAAAGATGAAGAAAGGGTTAAAGCTGGCCATGTTCCCCACTGGCCGCCTGTACTTGGTGTACTGAGCACCCCGTTAGTGCTACAGACAGACATTACAGATGTGAGAAGATGCTCTTCCTTACGTAGGGTATGTAGCGCTGAAGAGGAGCATGAAATTCAGGCCAGGTCTGATAACTTTGCCATTTGTCAGGCATGTAGCCTGTTTCCAGTGCCAGCCGTTAATAAACCACAACTCCTGGGCCACAGTCACAGGGCAGGCGGTCGAGAGCTCATCCTTGAGACCCCAGCACTGATCCATATTAAGATTAGCTTCTCTCCTTACAACAGTTCATCAGCTGATACAGACAAGGTGTTCATCACTGAATGTGACAGAAAAGCTAAACTTCCACTACTATCAGAAAAACGCCTCCCACGAGACACATTATCACAGTATCTGACGCCGAGAAGTAAGACATGCCTTTGCCGGCGATAAAAAGCAATTTCCCGCCGAAAGTCTCCGGCTTGTTTGTCCTGCACCTTTAAAACAATACGGCACATGAAAGGGGAGGCTATCGGAGAACTATAATGAAGGCAAGACAAAATGTCAGAGTTTAATAGCGTCTGGCCTCTTGGCTGTAGGTGCCATATAAAGCGTGGTAAAGGTGAGTCTGCATGAATGTAACCTATATTAATTATTACTGACGATGATTATAAGTTTTTTACGCGCAGGTTAATGATGATTAGAGGAGATTGGGCTTGTGTAAATATATTTCATGAAATTATGCAACAACAACAAAAAAATCAATACAAGAAAAATAAAGTTATGTTGCCAACAACGGAAGTATTTTGCCCTGCAGATGCACAATTATTATGTTCCGCCCGGCGCGGTGACACTGCGCCTCGGCTCTGAAGTCAGGAAGATCCGATTTGCATCTTGAGGCGAAGGCGATGACAGGCAAAGATAAGGAGGGAGATAGTGGCATCAGAAAGCAGTAAATCTAACGCCGGTCCGCTGGCGGGCTGGAGGCTCCGCCCTTCGCCGGCCTGCTTCCCCCGCGTTGCACAGCTGGCGCTGGGCGCGTTTCTCCGATCGCCGCAGTCTCCTACAGGTCTCCGCTTCTCCGTGTCGTGAGAACGGAGCCGGTCGCTCTGCTTTGCTTCTTTTCCAATCAGCAGGAGGGTTTGCGTCTTTTAACGTCTCCTATGCAAAATGGGGAAAGACAAGGGCGTCCCTGTAATGCCGGGGACCCCCAAACCAGTTCCAGACCCCTGGGATCGCACTAATACGATGTTAGTAAGCATCAAATTAATACTAATAGCAGGTAACTAATAGGATTAATTTACGAATATCGCTTTCCCGCGATATTATAATGCTGTATACTCTTTGGGGTGTAACCCAAGTGAGATGTAATTTTAAGATGCTATTTGTTGATATTTAAATGAATTCATTATTATCAATGATGTGGTTCCGGGAAAGAAGTTTTCTAGGTTCATACGACAGCTGAGGCTGTTTTAAATTGACGGAGTGCCCCCGAAAGCGGCGGCTCTGCCCGCTCCCAGCACCGCAGTAACGAGCGCTCCTTCCCGGCTGTGCGCGCTCCGGAGCGCCGCTCATTAGCTCCGTCACGGTTAAGCAGTATAAGGCCTAACGTCGAGCACACAGCCGCCCTGCTACGTGAACAGGCCTTCACTGAAGCGAGCTTTGCAGACTCGCGGGTTTTCTCTTGTTGCATCAATTGTCATGAATACGGGATATAGGCAGGAAAACCCTGCTGGAAAAAGAACAGCATAGATAAGCATTATTTTAATGGTGCTGGTGGACCAGCAGCAATATCTTTTTAATGATGCTGGTCCACCAGCACCAAAACACAACATATGCTGGTATAAACAGAATGCATTATGCTGGTAACGAGCTATGCTGGTCTATGCTAAAAACCAGCTTGTGCTGGTAGCTGATTTTAGCTGGTCTAAGATGGTCTTAGATTGCCATGTTGCATATATTGCTGCTTTTTATTGGTTTAAGTGGGTGAGTGACCAGTTGGTCATGTTGGTGTGGCCAGCTAAACCATGAAACCATCATACCTTAAACTGGTCAACTGTCACAAATTGGTCAACCAGCTTGAGCTGGTCAAACTGGTGTTTTCAGCACTGGTGTCAATGGGAAGTTGCAGTTTCTCTAAAGATACTCTGTTGTGAGAGAATTTAACCAGAACTGCTGAGGTAGCGTCATTAAATAGGGTGAAAGCGGCATAAAACGTGCCGGCCGGAGAGTAATAAATATTGTCAGTGCAGAAAACTGGCTTTGTGGGTTTCAGAACTACAATAAGCAATAGAGTAGCTCCCTCTATTGGTTATGATTTGCATTGCGACTGCTTTGGGATTTCAGGAAACATCCGTTCTCCGTAATACGGTAAAAGCGTATATTTATTTTAGTAATAAAAAAAAATGTAAAAAGATTTTTGGTGTTTATATATTCTCATGTATCCATCACTACCATATATCTCTGCATTCTAAGCCACAAACTCAGGAGATGGAGTCTCTAGAGCAGGTGGACATTTCTTCCAACTTGATAAATCCCAGTGTCAGAATAAAATGAGATGATGAGTTTCTGTAGTTAGAATACATTTAGATACATTTTATTTTTAGCTGACTAGTGTTTATTTTGTTCTCTGGTTTTGTGCAGGAAGGCCACCGGGACACAGACTGTCGTGTGGAATTTGCCAGCGAGATGCAGACGCGGTAGCACATGTCAGCCGAGGAGCCACAGAACTGCTGCTGCACCAACCTCGTGACACTCTGGTTACCATGGCAGCCCTTTGAGCTCCAGCAGTCGCGGTTCCCCGACTGAGGACACAGTGGTAAGGCAACAGTTCAGGATGTCAGAGCGGAATAAGGGTCTAAAACGACAGAGGAAAATAAGTCAGAGCGGAATAAGAGCCTGAAACGATGGAGGAAAGGGAGTCAGAGCGGAATAAAGGCCTGAAACGATGAAGGAAGGGGAGTTAGAACAGAATAAGGACCAGAAACAGTGGATTAAAGGGAGTCAGAGTGGAATAAGGGCTTGAAACGATGTCTTTTTGAAAGTGCTGATTAAGTAGTTTTCTGTCCATGCCGGGCATGATTATTCACCCACATATATGGCACTGGCATCCCACTTGTGGTAGGCATTAAACTTTCACACGTTCAGTTAAGAAACACGTGTATAATCATCTTGGCTGGATTGGTTTGTTTTGGTTTGGTTTGATTTCTTGCCTAAAATAATACATAGCAGAGTCATTGACCCTGGGAACAAAATGTACCCTGCGTGTTATCTGGAAAGGAGCGATAAGCAGATGCTTCCGTGGATCGTGTTTGTAGAAATATAATGACCCAGTGCCTCCATATCTGGTGTGAGCTCAGTCAGCGTTGTGATCATTGTCTTCATATTTAGTACGCCAGGGTGGTAGCAGAGAATGAGAAATACTGTCCTGAAATATGTAAAAGGACTGCCTTTATTCAGGGCTGCCAACTCTCACGCATCTGGTGTCAAGGTCCGTACCATCTGAACCTGCCCGTCGTGTCTCCTGCCCGTTTGGCCAGCAGGTGTCGCTGGCCGTCCTGTTCTCCACCCTGTCTCTTGTCCTTCAGTCCCAGTGTGTACTCCCTATTTCCCAGCCTGTTGCATAGCTCCACGGGCTGAGTATACAGCTCAGATTGCAGAACTCCTGGTCATGGGTTTGAGGCTGGTTTGGAACCAGCTTCACCTGTGTTTTTTAATTATTGATTTGTGTAGTTCCTAGTATTGTAGTTATTTTGCTTCCCTGTATGGCGTTCCCTGCTTTTGTCCTGTTTGATTTTGGTTTTTGTCTAGTTTACTCAGCCCTTTATGCTGTTCCTCCTAGTTCGCAGTTTTGGTTTAAGGTTCCTTAGTTTCAGGCTCATTTGTAATCTGCCTCACCTGTTCCTTGTTTGCTCTGGTGTTTCTGTATATTTAAGTGCCTGGATGTGCTCAGGTCCTTAGTCAGTCATTGAGTTATGTTGCTGTGTGGTCAGTACTTTGTCCCCTAAGTCTGGTCCTGCTCACTGTGTTGAGTTGAATTATATGGCTAATTCTTGTTTTCCCCGTTTGTTTGTTTTATTTTGACCCCTGACGGTCCTTTTATTTTGTATTTTCCCCCTTGTATTCTGTTTGTTAATAAGCCCCTTATATTGTCTTGGAGCCGTAAGCGGATTGTCATCTTGTTCCCGACTGCGCCGTCCTGCACCGTAGCATCTGGTGTGATACTCACGGTTTCATACTCTCTTGGTCACGGAAGAAATCTTATGGTAAATTTGTATTGTTCCATTATAAACCTAACTTTAGCTGCATGAAAAGTGTTGGGGGTAGTTTGTGAACCCTACAGACTATTTTAAAGGTAATAAAATTTGTACTTTCATGTAAATGTGTCTTAAACTGTTAATCTTACTCCCGCCAGCTGACCAACCCTGCTTTACTGCAGAATGTTAGTCTGTAACAGTGTCGGATACAGGATGATATTGTGATACTGGCTCTGCATGAGGCTGAAACTGGTGTATTTAGATAAAATATACAAATGCTGAGAAACAGTGTTTATTAGATATTAAACATGTCACTGTCTTGTGCTTGGAGCAAGTTATTTGCTAAATTGATTAATGTGAGAACTTTTTAATATGGATTATGGTTTGCAATTTTCTTTTAAACTTGAATAGTAAAATGAACATTAATTTGTTTGCTACATATAGTTTGTTTAGTTTTCTAAAACTAGTTGAATTTCTTGTAAATGAGTGAAATGCGTACATTTTTAAAATTCTGATTCATTACCACTGTCTTAGAGTTTTAGAGTTTAACCATAGACCATGAAAAGTCTGATTAGTTGCAATCAAAATGATAATTTGTTGTTCATTGTTCACTCTTTTATGAGAAACGGAAATTCTAAGTAAATGGAGCTTCTAATCATCCAGTCGAATCTCTCACATCTCTGTGTGGTTCCTGTCTGTCCTGTAAGCCTCTTCGTGGTCGGCTCATGTATTCTAAGCACTAAATAAACAGTAGCAGACACAAATCGAATCTCCTTTAATATCTATGGCTTATCTCAGTATCAAGGGGAAGAAAGTCTTTGTTGTCAGCTTGGAATTCACTAGTCGCTCTAACATTTATTCAGAAATATGGAAACGAACAAAAATTATCACATGGAATCACACAGTTACAATTATTTTCCGGTACAAACATCTTCTACGTTTCCTCCGAAGCAAAATTGCAGTAATCCTTGTAGATGATGACCTGGGCTGTGGGGTTTGTATACACAGGCTGCTTCTGCAGTGCAGGTATCTGGATGCGTATCATGTGACAAGAATGACCTTTAGCTTGTTATGAAACAACACAAGCTAACACGCTAACAAATTTCAGTTAATCTCACAAGGCAAATTTATTTAAACAGCCAAAAAAACGGTTGTGCAAGACTGGCAGTAGAATTCAAGCAGTCAAACATGACCTTTGGGCAATGAATGAACCCTAGTTGAAAGGATAGATGTGTGCAGACCTAACAGGTGAAGGCAGTCACACTTAATTTTAATCATGGCACCACAAAGGGTTAAAATAATTTGGATCTGTGGCGATTATCCTGCAAATACACTAAGGTATTATGGCAATGAGACCTTTTTATTAGTCTGTCCATCCATCCATCCATCCATCATCTACTGTAGGTAGGGTTATGTAGACCTTTAATTCTGTTTTTTGCATAACATTTTAATAATATCTGAAAAATACATATATGTGCATTTGAGCTGGAGAGAGATTTAAACCTACATGTGAAAAATCCATGTGAAATTTGAGCCACCAGGTGTCCTGTAGTCAATTTTGGAGGAAAGATTTTGTTAGGAGGTGAAGGTTGTTGTAAACTAACATGCTCTTTATGTTTCTATGCAGCCATTTTCATGTGCTTCATAGAGAAGTTTACTAATTAACCAAACTTTAAATATTTACTCTTTTTACCTCAGGCCAACTCAGTTTGAAGAGAGTTATTTTGAAATTATGAAATGATCCCATTTTGTAATAATGCCGCGGTTAATATTTGGCTGCAATTTAAGCATTAGCGAGTAAACTGGACTTTTTTAACAGTAGCTGTGTTGTTACCATTTCACTCACCGATTCACCTATCTATGTTTTTGGGCTGCCACTTCTGCATTATATTAAGGTTAGCATTCGGGTTAGCATAAAGGTTAGCATTCGGCTTAGCATTAGTGTTAGCATTATTATTCACCTTTGCTATTAGCGCGCAGACAGCACTGCAGGGATAGCAGCTTGAAATTTGGTGCTGAGTTTACGTTTCTGAAATTGTTTATGTTTACACTGCGTCAGACGTGATGTGAGGCTTGGAGGGGAATGTCCTGTCTGGTAGGTGTGGCATGCAGCCCAATCTCCTGGCATTTGGTTGGACTGCTGGCTTACGGATGGACCCAAGAAATTCCCAGACAGCTAGTATTGAATTGAACTGAATTCCTTTATTATCATTGTACAGTACAATGAGATTCCTCCATTTAGTACTCTTCCTATAAAATGATAAAAAATAATATGGTAAAACAGTAAAAATATACAATATGAAAACATAAGTACAGTGTGCATATACAGTGCTCTGTCTTGAGTATGATGTTAAACTGCATCTGGCCCTGGAAGTGGTGCTCCAACTTGCTGGAAAAAATGGAGGTTGGTGGCAGGATTGACACTCCAAATACCACAAAAAATACAGCTCCGATAAAGCAGACGGGACCCTTGTCTGGTCTCCATGGGAGCAGCCCGGGAAGGCTGAACATATGATGAAGGGGATGGGGAAGAGCCCTCAGGAGCCTCGTCCCTGGAAGAGAAGAGACCACTGGAGAGTGAATGGCGTCATGCCTGCTGGGGAGCGGGACTGGTGTGCTGCTGAGGCGTCACCCACTGCGTGGCATCACCCAGGTCCTAATCTGAGGTGGCCCATCCAGGTAGGAGTGTGGAACATCTTGTCTCTCCAGCATGATGGCCATCTTCCTCTGCTGTCAGAAGAGCTTCTTAGAATTCTACTTTCAGAGGCAGCACTCGAGGTATGCAGACCAGGGAGTGGCCAGATCATTGTTGGTGGGTTCACCTACTATTTTTCTGGTCGCTCAGGTGGCTGCCATACTCGGGGAGTAGCTGCTGCTGTGGCAGATCAGCTCCTCGCAGTGGTGTCCCATGTCACTCCTTTCAACACTCTGTGAACAAGTGACACACCATCTATGGTCTAGCTTACATAGGAATTGAAGCATTATGCATATCCAAATCTGTTCCTCAGGGAGTCGCAGTCAGGGCGGGTGATGGAATGGTTCTTACAGATGACACTGCAGTTGTGACCCACTGGGCCGGCTACTTCGTGCAGCTGTTTCAAGCTGATCCTCCAGCTAGGATGTTGCACATCCCTGCTCCACAGTTCTTGAGGCTGATCCTTTGGTTAGCTGCGAACCACCCAGTCTCACCGACATTGCACAGGTGATGATCCAGCTGGGCATAGGGAAGGCTGCAGGAATATGTGGTATCTGGGGTGAACATCTCCAGGCTGGTGGTAAGGCTGTCCTCCTGGGTGATCACCAGGACTCTGGCAACTACAGGGGGATAAAACTGCTCTCTGTACCGGGAAAGTTCCTTGTTAGAGTCATCCTCAGCAGGATCCGCGATGAGTTGCTTGCCTACCAGTGACCGGAGCAGCCTGGTCTTACGCCTAGAAAGTCTACCATCGACCGCATCCTGGCACTGAGGGTTCACATCAAGCACAAACGTGAATATCAGTAGTTTCTTTGCAGTCTTTCTTGATTTTCATATAGCCTCCGACTCAGTTGACCGAGCTGCCATGTGGGACATCCTGAGACTTTGCAGGATCTCCTCGAAGTTGCTAGACATCATGGCTGGTATTGTGAGTGCAGAGTGGATGCATTTTTTCCCAGTTGATTCTGAGGTTCATCAGGGATGTGTTCTTGCTCCTACTCTGTTCAGTGCTTGCCTGGACTGGGTGTTGGGTAGGGTCGTGGGGTCCAGCGGTTATGGGACAACTGTTGGTGAAATAAGACTCACTGATCTTGACTTTGCCCGTGATGCAGTGATTTTTGCTGAGTCAATGGAGGCTCTCAAGAGACTGAGCGAGGAGTCTGAGTGTCTGGGCGTGACCTGACGTGACATATACCGTACATACAGTACAAAAGGTTTATAAAATGACTCAGGTTGTGCAATGTTACAGTTGTAATGCAAACTTTACAGTGAGGTAATTGTGAGTACAAACAGTTTTACTGACAGAACATGGACTGATTAAGTGTGTTTTCTAGTCTTTGAGCCTCGAGGTCCATGCATGAAAGGCTCTGTAGTGTTTTCCAGATGGGAGAAGTGGGATCCATGCAGATGTTGGTGGCTTTCCTGAAGCAACATGTGCTGTAAATCCTCCAGGGCTGGAAGCTGCACCCCGATAATCCTCTGCGCTCACAACACGACCCACTGTATAGCTTTCCGATCAGCTGCCATATACACGCAAATACAGTAAGTTAAAATAACTGCGGCGAGGAAGAACTTTCATTTTCTGTGCCCAGCTGGCTCACATGTTCAGTGTCCAGTGTTTAGCTCTCTGAGACGTGGCTGTGAGTGACTACACTCACAGAGCTCTGCACATGTGACATTTTAGGATGCCTGATGATGAAGAACTGGCATCCTGACCATGCTGTCCCACAGCAAATGAGAACCCCGTACAAACGAGCGGCATAGCGATCAGACAGCTTCGTGTAGTGTCGTGTAATGTGAACTACCATGAACGCCAGCTAGCACTTATTCTCATTCAAGCAAGGCAAAGGTAATGGAGGGTAGATCAGCAAAGTCCCACTGGCCAGTAGTGCTTTGGAAAAAGGGTTAAGGCTGCCCAACTCATTTATATAAAGATGAATTAAAAAAAAATCTTTGGAATAAAAAAACAGTTAAAAAATATATCTTTGGAATAGAAAATGAAATACATTTATTTATTTATTTATGATGTCACGTTTTTGTCCTTCACAGACATGCTCTTCCCTCTGATAAGAAAGGCAAAGTACAGATGATTCCAAAAAGCAACAGAAATTTGTGTATATTGTTCCTGTTTGACTTACCTTCGGTGGGCAGAGCCAACAAATAGACCAATGATTGGACGAGGGAAATGCTTAAATAATCAATTTCTCCTCAAAGCTGTGTTACATTCTGAAGCAGAGATAAAGAAAAACAAAACTGGTCTCTCTCTGCTGGATAGCATTTTATTAATCATGAGCGGATGCCCTTATTTTGGAAGCAAACATATGTATGTATATTTTTGTTTACATTTCTCATTGGTCATACTTTGTGAGGCTTATTTCGTCTGTATAAATAGCATATTTGTTTGATTTAATTTTCTTCCTTGTTTATTTCTTTTACTACACTTGTGTGTATGATCAAACATAACGACGCGTTTTAAGTTCTTTTCACGGTTACCAGAAAAAAATGCAAGTGTCCCCGTCGGCGGGTCCGCCGACTCCTAAGGGTTAAATGTGCACCATGCATGTAATTGTCCCAGTGTCACCGTCTCAGTCAGTTTCATTTAACTTGATGACTGCCTGGTTGTGTTCTAAATGACGTCTCCCATGAATCCTAGATCATCGCAGAAGTTGAACCTAAAAGAGGAGGATGACGACTCACAAAAGGGTGTCAACAAGGCCACCAAGGGCGGCGTGGTGTACGGGGACTACTTACAAGTAAAATCTGGCTCCTCTCAATTACCTGGTGTCAATGTGTCCTTTACTGACCAGTACAGACTTAGCAGGGAACTGGCAGGAGGACAAGAGATGAAAACGACTGTTGTTTGATTTGCAGCTGGATAAATTAATGTCGGCACAAATCCTGCAGAGCGAACTCGGGGGGAACAAGATCCACGATGAGCATCTCTTCATTGTCACCCACCAAGGTGGAGTGTCACAAACTTACCACCTGCTTTGCACACTTAAATTAGTGAATTTTCATTACTAAAACAGTGTTTTCCTCAGCCTGTCTTTTATTAAAAAAAGTGTGTTGTATACAGTTTGAAGTACACCGTCAGAAAATATTTAACCCACGGTTGTGTGTTCAGCGGTTTCATTTTTTTTTTTTCAGCTTATGAACTCTGGTTCAAACAGATTCTTTGGGAACTTGACTCAGTCAGAGATATTTTCATTAGCGGTCATGTGAGTACTGCAGAGTTTTAAGATTCTCACTGTTTACCACACTAGTTAAATTGTGGGTTTTCCATACTGTGTCTTAATGTAAAAAGACAGAAAGTGCTAATATTGAAATAATCTTAAATTTAGATATCGCAGGCTACAAGTTATTCGTAAAAAATGTCCTTAAATATCGTGTGTTTACAGGTCAGAGATGAAAGGAATATGCTGAAGGTGGTGACTAGGATGAACAGGATAGTGATGATTTTCAGATTGCTGGTGGATCAGTTTGCGGTTCTGGAGACAATGACAGCTCTGGACTTTTTCGATTTCAGGTAAGCAGGAGGTCTCAGTCAAGTCAAAAGTCAGAGTATCGTTGGTGTAAGTGCAAAGAAACAGTAGGAAATAGAATATAAATATCTACAACATTTAAGTACGACATATTGAGACATTGACATAAGGAATGGCAAGAAAATGTAAAAAAAGAACAGTTTAAAAATATCACATGAATAGCATTTCGAAGGTTTTTATTCAAAGAATTCAAAGAATGTTTACAAATATCATACACTGGATGATTAAGTAACTGGAATAAAGTTTTGCAGTCTCTCAAAATCGGAAGTGTTCCCACAGTTTTGGACACTGGCATACAGTGGATACACAGTGGATGTGCCAGTGTACTGGGTTATGAACTGCTGCTCCCCCTTAAATCCATAGTGTATCATAATTTGGCTGTTTCTTTCTTTGCATCCAGAGAGTACCTGTCACCTGCCTCTGGTTTCCAGAGCCTCCAGTTCAGACTTCTGGAGAACAAAATAGGCGTTCCAGACAGCCAGAGGGTGCCCTACAACCGGAATCACTACAGGGACCATTTCCGGGGGAAGGAGAGCGAGATGCTGCTCCGCTCTGAGCAGGAGCCCACACTGCTGCTGCTAGTGGAGGTGTAGTCAACATCCCACACCCAGTGGGTCACACTGTATTAGAGGGAGCACAAGTAAATTAGTAACTCAGTTACTACTCAAGTACAATCATGAAATTATATAGTTCCTGCATGAAATACTTGAACTGTTATCATTGACTAATGATACACTAACATGGGATCAGTACATAACTAACAGTAAGTTGCTGGTTAATTAATTCATTAAGTTAGCATGTACTACTACATTATTTGTGTCCCCTCAAATGGTGTTACCATACCTTAGGAACCCCACATGAATACCTGTTTTTAGTGGTGGTGAACACTGCCACTACCCATATCTCACACTGAAGGCAGCTTTTTGGACACAAGCTAGATCCTCAATACGTTCTCGCCCATTAGCAGGGCATCTAAAATCCAATTTCCATTGGGGGCACCAATTGGTAGATTATATCAGGAGCAAACCATAGCCTGAGAAATTGAATTTTATATGTACTAATAAAATGTTTAATATCCTAGACCATTTCAATTTAAATGTATAGATAATGACTTGTCACGATTCAGTTAGCATATATAATGAGTCGACCCTAACACATCTGAAACGAAGCAGAAATAACACATTTTATTCCACCAAAAGTTTTTAGTTCAGTCAGGGTTTTTTTCTGCTTTAACTTCGAACAAGCTGCTCTTTTATATTGCAGCACTTTGACAACAGGCTCTCTGGATGATTTCATTTGCTCAGAAATGGCTGGAGAGAACCCCTGGCCTCGAAGACGATGGGTTCAACTTCTGGGGCAAACTGCAGAAAAATATCGAAGAAGGACTGAGACTGGAGCAGGTGAAACTTGAGGTATAGAGCCTTTAGGGTGAAAAGCTCGCATTGTGGGGTTTTAGCTGCTTTCCCAAACTGCGGGGTTCTGTGGCTATGATGTACACATTCTATTACAGCAAAAACCAGATTCGGAGGAAACAAAGGAGCAGATGGCTGAACATCAAAAGCAGGTGGAGATCTTCAGGGCGTTGTTTGACCAAAGGCGGCATGAGCACCTTTTAAGCAAAGGTCAGCGACTTCATAGCCCTTTCCTTATTGAATACCACCACAATGGACAATGATGACTATCCACATAATCTTGGTCAAGCCTTTCTCTAATAAAAAATACGATTTGATTAACGTGCATTTTTCATGGTTTGGTTAGTAGTGTATTGTTAGAGTGCATGCATAATTGTTTTACTGCAGTTCAGTCATTGATTGCAAACACTGCAAATCAATCCCATAATCCTTTCCTTCTGTATTTGCATCAGGTGAACGAAGGCTGTCTTACAAGGCACTGCAGGGAGCGCTGATGATCTACTTCTACAGGTAGGAGTTTGCTGTCCACCACAGGTCCTTGGCGTATGCAGTTTTATTTCTCCGTTTCCTTACTCTGTGCCTTCCGTCCGTACTGCTGCAGGGAAGAGCCTCGCTTCCAAGTCCCGTTCCAGCTTTTGACCTACCTGATGGACATCGACACTCTCATGACGAAGTGGAGATGTGAGTACCTGCCGACGATGGTGGCAAGCTGTGTGTTATCTCCTCTTTTCTGGGTTGTGTATATCAAGCTGCCGCAAACGTGTGCAGTTTCTTCAGTCCTCACTTGTTTTTTTTTTGGTATGTTTTAGACAATCACGTCTGCACAGTGCACAGGATGATTGGCAGCAAGGCTGGCACTGGAGGGTCGTCGGGGTATCACTACTTACGCTCTACCATCAGGTACGTCTGCTTAAATGACACATAGTGTTTCTGATCTGCATTCAAATCAAAATCTGGGTGCTTCATATTTAACACTCTTTCAAGATGAATAGCTGTATACAGTCTGACCTAGAAAATAAGAGCTGTAATAGGTAGGGATGGACAAAATGATGCTTTTTGAACCGTTTGCTGTATTTTCTGACCCCACTAGATGGTGCTCTTGGTTTGCTTTGGGGCATGCTTTGTGCCCTTTTTTGAGCAGAGAGCACCATCTAGTGGGGTCAGAAAATACAGCGAATGGTCCATGAAGCATCATTTTGTCCATCAATAGTCTCAGGATACTTAATTAGGACTACTTGAGGTAATGATTTGGATAATTATATTCATTAATTAGAGGAACAACCAGAGTAGTTGAGGTGAGTGGACCTGAGTTGACCATCTTCCTTGTGTTGTTAAAGTGATCGCTACAAGGTATTCGTGGACCTTTTCAACTTGGCCACTTTCTTGGTACCACGGGATTGGGTGCCGAAGTTGAACCCAACAGTGCACACCTTTCTGTACACAGCAGAGTGCTGTGACAGCTCCTACTGCAGCAGCGAGGACTCTGACTAGGAGGTAGAAACACGACCAAGCCAGAGCCTGTGTATATACCGTCAATTAGTGATGGACAAAATAACACTTCATGAACCATTTGCTGTATTTTCTGACCCCACTAGGTGGTGCTTTTGGTTTGCTTTGGGGCATGTGTCCTTTTTTGAACAGAGAGCACCATCTAGTGGGGTAAAAAAATACAGCAAATGGTTCACAAAGTATCATTTTACCCATCACTACTGCCAATACAGCCAGAAAAGCAGACAGCCTCTGACACTGTAATTAATGTATATACAATCAGCCAATATCGTACATAATTATCATGTTTATTTGGAAATTACAGTCCTGGCTATACTGAACAGGTATTAAACTGTAAAGTAATATTGTAGGAAAATATTTCAAAACTTCTTATTCAGTGTTGATTACTTTAAAACAACATACGCACTTTTTTCTTGGTAGAATGCATATTTTAATGTTTTCCCCTTGTCTTTCATCTAATATTTTATGATATTACTGAAGTTCATAAAAATACCTTTAGAAGATTGTGGTTGTTTTTGTGCATGATTAATCAGTTCCACAAAATCTGTAGAAAATATGTCTTGAATGCCTGTGCATATTGTCTGAAAGAGTTTGTGTGATGGGAAACCTATTGAATTACTGTGATTGCTGCAAATAAATGAAAATATTTACATACCTTCCTCAGTCCTTTTTACATTTACATATTTACATACATTTACAAATATTTACATAATTCCTCAGTCCTATCAGAAGTATGGCACTATCAAGTACTATGAACCATAAAATGTAACCAAATTGCCTCTTCCATTCAGTTAGCTGTGTAACTGAGAAATTAATGGACACATTTCAAATGAATTGTTTAACAAATGAGTTTATTTTCATTGAGGTATTCATGAAGCAATTAAAAAAGTTGAAACTACAAAAAATTGTACAAAAATATTTCACAATAAAAATGTATTTTGTAAGCTAAGAAAATGTATTTAAATATAATTAACTTGTATTTCTACTCAGCAACTGAATGATTATTTACAGTAAATTTCATTTTGAAACATAACCAGTGAATAACAGCCATGGCGACCAGCATGCCTTTGACTTAGAAATGCTTTTGTCATCCACTACATGGAACATGTTGTTCTAGCCATACGGGGAGCTTAAAATTCCTATATTTGCCAGTGTTGTGACTGTGTCGGTGCAGAAAGCCACTGTGTATCTCATGGCAAAAAATGGACAGCAGGAACAACATTTGTGATAGATGGTGAAGTGCAGGGAGAGATACCATGTAGCCTTAGCTGTCCACAGGTCACACTCCTATCTATGAAACGCTACAATTACAAGGCATTATGAAACCACGAGAATACCACATTTTCTGAGTATGCAGGATAATCACACAAAAACGGCAGCCACACTATCGGCGACACCTACAGGAGGGAGGAAACAGTGCAATTAAACTGGGAAGTCCACAACCATAGTAGCTAGTAGAAGAGTGGGGTATTCCGCAAAGCGGGGCTTTTTGCTTAGGGGGATAACTTGTCGAATTTAAGGTAGTCGGGGCTAAATGGATATTATCTTTGTTCACTTCCATTTCACCCAAACTACCTTAAATTCGACAAGTTATCCGGCTAAGTAAGAAATCCTGCTTTGTGGAACACCCCCCTGGTGTGAAATGTTCCTTTTTCACTTAGCTGACTGATGCCTTGCAAGCAACTGAGTGCAGTTGCAGTACATGAAAAAACCCCAGAAGCGTTTATAAACAGAATGGCACCCCGGACAATGACATCAGACAGTAGTGGCACCAGACAACAAAGCCCGACAGTAACGGCCGGCAGCAAAGCCAGCGCCGGACACCTTCTCGGATGGTTCCCTTAGCCAAACTCACCACAGACGTTGCCTCCCATCTTGATATAGACATAACCCTGGTTTCCCCATGATGTTCCCCAAGAGTTACGCACAATCCAGTAGGGAACCTCACCTGGAAGAAGGACATGACAGCATTGGGATCTGCATGGGAGACCGAAGGCTTCTCTCCCGGGCGGTGAAAGGTGAGAAAGCCCAACCAGTCACTCATGGGTCACAGCTACACCAAACCCAGCCACACGTACGTTTGTTAATCTCATATCAATGTGCATTTATTTATTTACAAACACAAACGTCATTTTATACAAGTATAACTTTACGATATAATTTAATTTTATTGAATTTAATTGTTAAATTGCATTTTCATGTGACTGGTAGGGGGTGCTATTGCACCTGAGGTAAAATTGCCTATGGAAGGGATGCTCGAACCCTGCTCCTGCAGATCGACCGCTGCCATCAGCGCTAATTTAACACACCTGGTACAGATAATCGGGCCCTTCAGTATCATCTCAGCATTAGAAACAGCTATGTTGAAGCTAAGCTGGCTCCAGTACGGAGATGCTAATGAAAGGCCTGATTATCTGTATCAGGTGTGTTAAATTAGGGGAATTAAGGCTGCACTTAAGGGCAGTAGATCTCTACATCCGTGGGGAACTGCATTATATTGAAGAGTTAGGGTTAAGCGGAGACAAATCTGAATGCATCCACCTGTCCTCTACATCCTGTTCCCCGATGTATTTAAGTTCCTGAATCAATCATCCGTTCCCTCCACTGTGGTAATCTGATCTGCACTTTGATTGCTGAACTAGTAAGTGATCTACAGAACTGCAAAGGCCAAGCACACTGGGACGGGGGTCTGCTTTCACCTGTGGTATCGTATCCGGTGATGAGGACGGCATGGTTGGCCCGCTGGCTGGGGCAGTGGTGCTGGATTATGCCCCCAAGGTAATCTTGCCAACTGACAGCATCCACTGTTACAGCTACAGGACCCCACTCCAGCAGCTTCTGCATCATCGCCACCTCGTTTTCACTGTGGGCAAACAAACAGCACAACAGCGCCATCTTCCTGTTAATTTGGGAAAAACAGCTAACCAAAATGTGTGACAGTAAATAAGATTGGTACAACAGAAAGCAAGTACATATTGGGGAGAAGCATGCGAGCGACTGAAATAAGGTCCAGCATAAATGCTGTTTAGGCTCAGTTAGGGCTGCACAATTAATCGTAAAAAATAATGCAATCTAGATTCACACCACTAAGTGATCTTATTTCTGAACGGTTCATCTGCATTGTATTACATCGGCTGGATCAAAACAAGAGCTGCTACTTTTCCCCCAGAGTCTCAAGTGTTCCATAATTTGGTATTGTCTTTAAAGGGCGCTTTTCCACCGCATCAGGTACCTTACTTTTGGTACTTCAAGAAACCGTTCGCAACCGTTTTCAATATGGCGGTTGTATTGCGTTTCAGAGGCAGGCTAATTGCATAACCAAATCGACAAAGAAAGCATTTCAAGTTCCACCCCAAAGTACCGAAGTGCCAAAAAGTGCCCCACTAGCACTTTTCATACTGGAGCTTTTGGTTTGGTTGTTTTGGTTACCCGAATTGAATGGCCAATTGGGTGTTTCCTTTCTGTTGTCTGAAGTTGATATGCCAGTTTTGGATCAGACATATGTTTGGCACAGTCAGGTTTTGTTGTGTTTTCTTTTGCAGTTTAATCAATGCAATAATTGTTTAAGTTTGAGAAAAAAAAATGTTACAGAGAATCACAATCTCAATTATTAGCAAAAAGTCGTGATTCACATTTTTTTCAGAATTGTGCAGCCCTTGGCTCAGTACAGCACGATTTACCAAATTACATAAAAATACTGAGAATGACTCTGTTTTGACTCTGTTTTACCTGAAGTCAAAAGCTGCAAAGTCCTTAACAGAAACTCCAAATTCTGACGGTGGGAAAATGCGACAGACTCCTGTTTCAGCTTTAAATGGGTACTCTGTCTGGCTGACCAATTTCTCCTGTGTCTGGAAGACCAGAAAACATAACACACATGAAGTACATATCTCTTCTCTCGCATTACGATGCACACAGTTATTCACTTTGACATAAATGTTCAGCATAAACATACACAATATTGTGCTTGAGAAACTCAATATTTCTGAGAAGGACATTAAGTGCTTCAAAAATCAACTTCAACAAGGGTGATAAAATAAGGCCTCATGAACCATTTGCTATATTTTTTGAACCCACTAGATGGTGCTCTTGGTTTGCTTTGGGGCATGTTTTGTGCCCTTTTTGAACAGAGAGCACCATATAGTAGCATCATTCTGTCCATCACTAGTAAAAAGGATAGGCTATTGTTTCAGAACACAAAGTATATGAAATATACGTCCAAAACATGTGTCGTGTACAGATTTAGGTCTAAAAAATGCAATTGTGACCTGCTTCAGCCAGCTGAGGGTCCTGACGGTGGAGCCACCGTTGCAGCCCTGGTTTTTATATGAGCAATCGATGACCTGCTGCACACTCAGCTGCCGCAGAGGGTGGCCCAGCAGCGCGTAGACAGATTCGATGATCCCGACCACGCTGAACGCCCAGCAGCCTCCACACTGCAGGGACAGGTGCAAGGTCACAGCTGGCTAAAACTGGCAGATCTGGGGGATCACTTGTGCATGGTCGCAAATGGGATGTTTCAGCTGAAAACCAAACAGAGCTGCAGTCCTTCCCAAGGAAAAGACAAACCAGCTAATGTACAGACAGGAAAGCTGGGAAATTCATTCTGTCAGGAGATTCCTTTCCAGTGAACCAAGATACTCTCTATGACAAGAATCTGTGGGCCTTCCTAACAGGGCTTTGGAAGCAGCAGTGCAAAACCTGTTTTTATGTCACACAAGAGTGAGATCTAGTCTTCCGTTATACAAGTACCTAACAATATGGCCATTTAGTGTGTTTTGAGATATTTTTTTAAAATGTGTCCCTACTGATTCTTGGTTTTCAACTGGAGTGACAACATTCTCCTCTCTCCAGTCAAATTTCTTAGGCAGTTTGATTGAAGGGCCTCTTGCAGCCTCTGTTGCTGGGTACTCCGGCACCTTCTCCGGGAAAGTGGTCAGATACCGGTCTGAAATGGCAAATCGGGTCACCTAGCTCTCTTTTATCTCAAGCCAAAATATCTCAGTTCAACTATGCCACAGAGTGTGAAAATTAGATTAACTTCAAAACACCCATTTTCACAGTTTCACAGTCAGCGTGTAGTTTTGCATTTCTAGGGATAGTATTATAGTCACACACAGAGTTCATTTTCTCTTCATAATCACCACAGGGTTGATCCACTGCAGTTAAGTGAAGAGGGCGCATTTACCTCTGAATTCTTCTGGCGATAAAACCGAAAACTGGTTTATTCCGTATTTTGCAGAGGAGCTGTTTGAGGCCACTGAGTGATTGTTCAGAGATGCATGCCGTAGGAGGCTTTTCTAGAAAAAAAGAAAATTGAACAGACAATTAACAAACGGAGTCAGCAAGTTACTGCAATAACTTCATACGAAGCTTGTAGCTGAAGAAGTTTCGTTTTCATTTTTGTACTGCACGTGACAGTGTTTGCATGTTTACCGTGCACTTCTGACGTCATAACCCAATAAAGAAAACCGATATAAAAATTATATAAATATATTTATATAGCACTTGTCTCTGTTTCTTACTATTAATCACTATTTTACAACTAATCAAACAAAGCGCGATTAAATTAAGCCGCGCATTTTGCAGTGTCAATGCGACTTAAAAAGCAATGATCTGACCTGTCCGGATCTAGGTGACATACCTCCAGGTTAATAATCCTGAGATAATAATCATCAGTACCGGGCTCACTGCTCCAGTTGAACAACTTTTTAAAAAGGTCGAAGGCGTTGGTTGCTTCCGAAACAATAGAACTGCTACCGCTGAATACAACGTCCTCTTTTGAGGCGAAGACGGCGCCCCTCAACAGGGTGAAGGCGATTAATGTCAGGAGACACACCACCCCACGCCCCGCCATCGGATCCGAACCCAAACGAACCGGAGCGACACAGACGAGGCGAACATCGACTGCAGAACTACTGTCATGTGATGTCGCTGTAGGCGCATGCGCCGAACGGCTTTATTGAATTCTGTCAACAAGTAGCCTACAGAAAACGCAAAAATAAAATTGTATACATACCCTCCAGGGGGTACATAAATATTTCAATATCACATTATAGAAAATCATTTGAGTTCAAAGGCATAAAGAAATTGTTTTGAGGGCCGTAGATTAACAGCAAATTAACACGAAACCCGCGTGATGACGCAATACGGCAGGGGAAATAAAAAACCCTCAGAACGCCCCTGCCAGTAACTGCAGGCATTTTATTCCGTATCATGTCCAGGAATATCATATTTAAGATACTATCACAGACACATTACATACAGTATAAAACTTACTGCATATTCTGAATGAATTCTGGGTTTTTACTTACAAACTCATTTTAATATTACATAGCCCTGCCCTGCACTACAGTATTGGTAGTTATAAGTGTGCATGGGCTTTCGCGACAACATTTTCCCCAGTGAACTTTTACGTGTTTTTTTTTATTCATCCACTAGATGGAAGTAAAAGACAAGTAATGAGAAAGCTGTTTGCCCGAACCCTGCTGGCCTACATGCAAATGGTAAATATTCTCACTCGATGTGTTGCTATATTTCACTGCGCATATGTGCGCAGGTGGAACAGACTGTTACGGGGACTAATAAAAGTGGTACAAGCGATCGTTACTAGGAGGGGCAATCAGTCAGCTGCGGTGTGCACCGCAGGGGGGGGGGGGGGGATAAAAACGGAGCGCAGTGCATAACGACCCACGGATCCGGCCGACGCCTGCAGGGCGCCGCTGAGGGATGCTTGGTCCCCCCCCCCCCCCCGGAGTGGGAATGTCCCGCGGGACAAATGCGCGGCGCGTCCGGCGTGCTGCTGCTGCTGCGGATACTTTAACAGAGAACAGGAAATGACACGCCTGGGGTCGATATTCAGCCGAGGAATAGGAAAGATAATTGTACTTTATAAGGAATGAATGTCGAAACCCTCAAGACAGCACTTCGTACTTGCTTAATTTAGCATCTGATGTTGCAGTTTTAAAGCAATAAAATACTAAAATATAGAATTAGTGTTTTGCCAATGCTATACATACCTATATATTTCCGCTGATTTTTTACTGAGGGGGGTTACTTCACCTTCCCCCCCTCCCCATAGACGTGCGAGGTCACGCACACACACCAGCACCTTTACCCCTCAATTAGAGCGTACTCACATTTGGCCCGGTTGCCTTTGTACCGTGCCCGAGCGTGATTGCCCCCTCCCCCCCCCCTTTCTCCCCCACTGGTCTGCGCACACATTGGGCTTAAAGTTCTGGGACCGGACATGCTTCCATCATCTCCATGTGACTTATTGTGTTAAAGAAAACATAGGAAGGAAAGCGCTATCGCACAGCAAAATGGAGTTTATAATTAATGTCCTTATTTTGTGGTTTATTTGGAGTCGTTTTGGCCGCTCTGACACACGTCCCTCTTACAGATCTGTTGATTATGCAGCGCAGTGATTTTCATTTAATCATGCTGCTACTATATCCCACATTCTTCCAAATATCTCTGAGTTTTTGTGTGTTACATCCAGCCCAAATTTCCAGCAAACTGCACATTTGCTGTAGACTAAAGTGATCCTTTTGCTGCTGTATTTGTTAAATGGCCAGTCACATCACTGACTGCTTGTCCGAGTTCCGTGCTCGGCCACAGTTAGCAATCACACTGCATGGGTATGTGTCCGAGTTCCGTGCTCGGCCGCAGTTAGCAATCACACTGCATGGGTACTGTGTCCGAGTCCAGCTGAACCGTGCGGGCCCAGGCACAGGACGGGACGTTCACACTAGTCAAACGAACTGGACTCTTGGGGTGAAATGTGCGCGGGCATGGTACGGATCTCCCAGTGTGTGCACACCCTAAGTCCCGGAGCCTGCCCCATACCAGTTAGCATGCTCTCTCGGGGTGTATTGGCAAAGTGTGTCTCAGCGACATGCCCAGTGCAGCCAGCCAGCCCTCCGTACCCCCTTTACGTGTTTCACAATATTACACAGACCTCAGCAGAGGCCTCGTACCCAGGGCTGAAAACACAGTGGGGCATGATTACAGGAACGTGGGGATTGTGAGATTGGCTTCGGTTGGCGTGGCGATGGGAGCCACATGACCCGGGTTGAAGAGGAGACTCCGGGGTTCTGCAGGATGTGCTGGAGCTGAGAGACAAGTAACCCTAATCATGCACAGGTGAATGTGCAGCCTCATATGCTGTTTTCCCCCCCACTATGGGATGTGGGATGCCAATGCACACACCCCCCCCCCCCCCCCCCCCACCCCACACCAAAACGCACAC
>JAOYFF010000015.1:4669537-4684115 GCA_025773925.1 Cryptomyrus ogoouensis | reverse complement strand
GGGTACTGTATGGCTGTGGGTCTTTATGGTCAACTGGTTGGTTGAAACAAAGTCCTGGTTTGGATTTTTACTTTCTGGATCTGAAATGTCCACCTCTGCCCCACAGCTTCACTGTAGTTTTTAACTTTTTGTAAGTTTTTTTATTGACATTTTAGTTTTTAATCCATATTTTCAATTTCAGTTGGCTTGCGTTTTGCTTATATTTTCAGGAAATTACTAGTTTTACAATTTAATTTCTGATTCAGTTTTCAGTGTTACGGTTGAAAGCCTTGATTAAGATGAGCTAATTGCAAGGGATTGAAAAAAATGCTTCTCGATGTCTAAAGTGAACTATAAAGGCATAGTTACTGAAATTACTGAAATACACACTATTAATTGTTTAAGGGAAATAGCTTGATGCAGCAATTTGAAAAATACTGTCAAACTCCAGATATGAGAAACACAACGGTGGTTTGTGTTGCCAAATGTCAGTATGTGGGAAAGACGCAAACAACAAAACTGTACTTAGAACAGACTATTAAAAACACAGCAAAGTATCTCATTTCAACTTCGACACTGGTTTCCACTGACAGATTGTGACTATTTCTCAACAACGAGTGGTATTAATAAGTTTTCTTCTACAGAACAGAGGGATGTGTGTGCGTGCAGAAATCAATTAATTTCCTGTTATTTTTTTAGAAAAACGCGATTTCTCCAACCATTTGAGAACAGTCGATGCAGAGGAACCGCGCCCCATAAAATCAGAGGAGACAGAAGAATCATTAAACGTAAAGCTGAATTTGGGATAGACAACTCGCCCCCCTCTTTCCCTCCAGAATTTCTCTGCATTTTCTCAGCAGATATTTTGTGCGATGTTACTTTTAGTTAGTTGTTTTTTGCCGTCTTCGCTATGAAAATAAAAGGACAGGTCCGTAACGCTCACTTCTTTCACACGCCTCCCGTTTCACCAGTTTCAGTCAAAAGGTTCAAAGCAGCGGAATGTAACCATTAATGTAGCGTTTTATTTCTATTCCCGCCAAAAGCGATCAGGTTCCTCACACAACAAAGACCAACACAACTCTGCAAATAACACACTCATATAATTCTCTCGTTATATAATCCAGGATCCTATTTCAGACTTTTAATGCAGTTCAGAGCCTTGAGTTTTGCAAAGCTGAAGTAATGCTTTTTCATAGGATTGTGGAAAGTTCTCCTTCAAGCCCATATGCAGTATGTGGTAAAACAAGACAGCGGATAGGTCTAACCGGGCATTCTAATGGCGTTACCACGCTGAGAAAACAAGGCAGCGGATAGGTGTAACCGGGCATTCTCATGGCGTTACCACGCTGAGAAAACAAGGCAGCGGATAGGTGTAACCGGGCATTCTCATTGCGTTACCACGCTGAGAAAAAAAAGGCAGCGGATAGGTGTAACCGGGCTGAGAAAAAAAAGGCAGCGGATAGGTGTAACCGGGCTGAGAAAAAAAAGGCAGCGGATAGGTGTAACCGGGCATTCTCATGGCGTTACCACGCTGAGAAAACAAGCAGGATACTGAGGAAGAAAAACAACAATGAAATTACAACTTTTTCAGATTTTTGTGAGTCGCCATACCGACGCATTTGCTTATTATTATTTTCAAAATAATCCCAAACTGGGCATTTCAGTCCGATTCATTTTGCCATTTACAGCCATGGGTGGGTGACCTGGGGGGGGGGGGGGGGCACCCTTACTTAGATTCAGCAAAACAGAGGGTATTGATTTTTAGAAGACAAAGCTTCATGCAATGAAAATACGAAAAACAGATTTTTTTTTCCACATTTCTGTTTATTTTCTTATCTTGTTGGGGGTCAACATTTTTGCCAAAGGTGAACTAAACTTCTAATATTCATAATAGTTTTTATTAACAATAATTAGCTTGCCCTGAACATGATACCAATGCACAAGACTCCATTGTGTAGATTTTCTTCACTTGAAGACTTATTTTTAAGACTCAGTAAAGGATGGATATATATTTTTGAGTATAATGGCTGCATGAGACCCTGTTGAAGGACAGGTGACTCCAAACTGACTCCCACAGCAGGATAATCTGCCCAGGAATGCGTTTCCAGGGAGGTTTATGAAGTTAGACACACCAGGGCAAACACAGCAAAGGTGCAGCGATGGTGCAACATGCCCGTAATGCAAACAGACGCCGGCCAGGGCCTGGCCTTCGGAGTGGCGCTGACAGGACGTTGTGGAGGTCCGGCTCTTAGCCTCCGTTTTGCAAACCCATTACTTTTTGTATAACAGCATTTGATCTTGAGGAAAGAGCGAAACATCAAAGGTAAATTTCTATTACGAGACGGGGGGTGAGCCGAATTTGAGAAATATCCGTGTCAAGCAATAAAGTTTGACCTATTGTCTACAGGCCTGAAACTTTAATGGAACGTTAAATTAATTTGGGACTTTAGGAGTTTAAGTCCTAGCTAAGTTTGTAATCTTTGATTTTCCTTTGATATCCTATGGTTCTTCAAAGGTATTGCTAAAATTACCGACACGGAGGTGATGTAAGGATTGCCGTCACCACACAGTGCTAATTTCCTAGGATAAAAGCATATGTAAAGTGCTTCTGTAAGTAACAGAGTAAATGCTTCGGTTGTAAAGTTCCTCGTTGAAGTACATAGTTAAGTTAGTTATACGCTGATTTGCAGTCTGTGCAGTTTAAGTTCAAAGCAGCACTTCTGAGTCCTGCAATAACAAGCCCCGGTTCCTGAAAATCTCACCAAGTTGACAGACATGGAGGATGTATGAATTCCTGTGGCTGCCAAGGCTGAAAAGGTTATAGGCTGCACTGAACTTTGTAGAACAACTTTGCTGAAAGGCTATTTGTCTCTCTTCCCAAGCATGGACACTTCTGGTTTTATCCCATCTTCTCTGGGTATATCGAAGTTGTGCTGGGTTGTGTTGCGTTGACCAAAGGCAGGTGTTTGGATGTAGCGCATGATGAGACAATAAGCACATGTTCAAAGTCAGCGTCAGTCACTGCCTGGCCAGTAGGTGCCGCTGGTCACCCCTTTCATAGTGTTTCAGTCCTTCGTGATTAGGACTCTCACCTGTGCCTTAGTTTTGTCATTTACCTACTTTGTTTTTGGGCCCTCATGGTCCATTTGGTTCTTGTGAGCCGCAACACGGGTCGTCCATCCTTCATCATGCCCATTCGTAACATACATATCCTGCATGAACTGAAGGCACTTGACCTAACAAAACAAGGCCTTTGTAGCTGATGGTTCCCTGATTGCTGTTTTAAAGAACGCTAATTAAAGCGACTATATATAATATTGCAAGATTGCAATATTCCTTCGGGTGGGACAGTGAATGGCGTAACATGGGTGTAGCAAAAATATGAAGAACACAAACAAAATACAGCTGTTCTGGTGTAATTCTGGAGGGAAAACAAAAGGGAAATGGTAATCAGTCACGACAGACCTCAATCTGGGTCATAGGTCAGCCATCCAGATCTTGGTACACTTACTGATGAAGATGCAAACCCTCATGTTCGACGGATTGGTTCTTTGAGAATGAACACGTGCACACAACCACGTTAGTTTGCCGCTTTTCCATTTTGTATGACTTTAGTGAAGCTGATCTGATCTGATCAGCCACAGAAACATACCTGATGCCATTGAATTAGACCAAAGCCTCCTTTGTGGGGATGTCAGGAAGAGGACAGAATCAGCTGACGTGTGTGAAGAAACATCTGAAGATGCTAATGACGCTAATGGAAAAACTGAGCACGCCCGCGATCAAAGAGCATGACTGCACACTTGATTTGAGTATAATGTTTGGCAATGAGTTCAAAATAAATTCGGCAAAGTTACAAAATATTATAAGAAAGGAAATGAAACTGTTACACACTGCAGCAGTTGTTCCCTCATGACTCTACAGATAGATGAACCACTCCTGACTGCAAATGAATGGCTCTTTTTCAACTGAAAAGCATGTGTAAACCTTCCAGGAACCAGCTTCCACTGGGTAGAGATTTCCCGTTTTCCCATTAAGTCATTGCATATCACTGTTACTCAATGGTGGTTTCCTAAATATGTAAGCCCACAATTACTAAAGGGCGGAGTGGCCCTGCTTCCAAGTAACCAACGGCGAGTTGGTAAAGGATTCACGTTTTGCGGATGCAGTGGGTCTTAAATGTGGTCAACAGTCGCCTGCAAACTGGTCATCAAGGACGACATCTGGGCAGAGACAGCCCATGTGATTAGTGGAAAGAGATTTCTGACTGGAAAAGAGAATGTTTTGTTAAGGCAAGTTGTTTTTCAAGGTCGCTGTCACAAAATGCTGTCTTGGTGACTGTTATCCTGTTTTTGTCATACGTGGAAATGAATAGCAATGTTTTGATTCAACCGTGTGACTCAGAAGGTGAACTCTGGCTGGCAGAGATGCAGTGGGGGTGCACTGCTTTGGCAGTGAAAAACAGCCATCCTGTACAGTATATGTGATTGCTTGGCTATTTGTAATAAACATTAAATATGCATGTTCACTATAAACCCACTGGCATATTAAATACTCATTTATATGCAGCGTTTTACTTATATTTTATTTGTTTGTTTCATTATATGCATATAATGTATGCAATATATGCCAAATGTGTTTTTCTTTAATTGACAGAATTGAAAAGTAAAAGGTTGTCAAGCAGCTGATGAATTATGATGGCAAGTAAGGTTTAGGCTGATCAAAGAAATGCAAAAATATATATATATAAGCATACCACTGGGAGTCTATGACACAATAATGGAGGACGGGCAACCTTCCCGTCTGTACAGCAAGGGAGGGGGGGTGGAGGTGATACTAAAGATGACATTAACCATACAGCCATATATGGGCGTCGACGCAGCTGCAGCAGGAAGGGAAAGAAAGAAAATGCCACCCAAGACGCCACACGCTGCATTTCAGGCTGCGTTATATTTGTCTCGTACACAAACATGCGCCGTGCACCCGTGCAGTGAGACGCTTCTCCACTGGCTTCCTGGATTGTGCTTGAAGGGAAAAATGTAATACAAAGAAAAACAAGAAATACAAAAAAAACATGACTAAGTTTACAATAGAAAAAAATAATAATAATAAAATAAGACAATAAAAAATAAAATCCATCAGTAATTGTTTTATTCTGTATTTGCCTAGGATACTTCATGTCTGAAGGAAATTTGTTTTTTGGTATGTAAATATTTTAAAATTTGCAGATGCAACAAACAATTTTTTGTTAAATTCAGACAATCACAGATGATTCTGCGAACTTGTTACAATGTTGTACAATGTTGCTTCGACTGGTACTCCTCCGTGTTTTAAAGGGTTTGGGATGTTTATTGGCAGGTTGTTTTTTATTTATTTATTCAGGTACTGTTATGCCCTTTGGTTGGGCAGTGCAGCACATTTAGTTTAATAATGTAAATCATGTCCACAATGACCTCTGTTTGTCAGCAGTTTTAGGTTTAATGTTACCTTTGAAGGAATGAAGGCTGCGTCTTGGTGCTCCTCCGCGGCCAGAGTGCTTTCGGGTGGCGTGGACCGGTGCAGCTAATGAACAGGCAGATCTTAGGTCAGCAGGCTGTCCCACTGCAGAGGTGCAGCGCTAACAGAAGGTCTCAGGTGCTCTAAATGCCTTTCATTATCACTGGGTGTCCTTCGGATTCCTCATTATCTCTATTGAAGCCTGGTGCGTTTTTCTGTTCCCTGTTAATGTGTATATATGTCTCTATATCTATGCCTATATGCTAACTTGACAACACTATACACACTATACACAACACAATAACCTCAGAGAACATTTATGAATATATATGTGTGTGTATCTATGATCTATGTACGTATGTATGATCTGTGCATGTATGTGTGTATCTATGATCTATGTATGATCTGTGTATGTATGTATGATCTATGTATGTATATATGTTAGATCTATGTATGTGTGTATGTATGTGTGTATGATCTGTGTGTATGTGTGTGTGTGTGTATGATCTTTCATGACGGCTTGTCTGGTCCAGGGTGAGGGTGAACTTGGCCTCTGTCCCAGGAAGCAGCAGGCGTGGGATGCCAGTCCATCACAAGGCACACACACACACACACATACAT
This sequence comes from Cryptomyrus ogoouensis, assembly GCA_025773925.1. Taxonomy (NCBI): domain Eukaryota; kingdom Metazoa; phylum Chordata; class Actinopteri; order Osteoglossiformes; family Mormyridae; genus Cryptomyrus; species Cryptomyrus ogoouensis. The sequence goes on along the minus strand of JAOYFF010000015.1, from coordinate 4,678,019 downwards.
ACTCACACTCTCACACACACACACACACACACAATCACACTCACACACAAACACAATCACACACACACACACACACAATCACACACACACACACTCACCCCTGGAGTTAAGTTACAGAATTATTTAACAAGATTCATTGCTTCCTTCACGTTTTTCCTGGGGATATCACCCCCTGCTAAATTACTCGTACCTGGATCTTTAAATAATACTGTAAATATGTTATAAATATAGCAAAGTATTTCTGTGACATAACTTGGCCATAAAATACAGAACATTATTATCCTGCCACATCAGCAATTTATTAAGATGAATATGGTATATATGAGCCAATTTATTAAATCCTATTCATGCCATTACCTCGGCATCTTTATTCTGAAATGTTTTTCCTGACCAGTTGGTGACATTTTATTATTCTTGGAGTATGAGAAGAAGCAATGCCATTAGAGTGAAAGCCAAGAGCTGATGGTAAAAATGCAGACATAACAAATTACACAGAGAGATAGAGAGGTTTTATGTTGGCAAGTTGTACAAGAATGGATCTGAGCAATTTTTCAAGTGTCAGGCAATATCTGGAGGTACATCTGTCACTGGGACTGAGTAATAGTAGAGGGACCCTTCTGGAAGCTTCTACTGGACCATTATAGCCACCAGCTAGACAGGTCTGTAACAATCATCTCAGCCATATGGACCATACATCTGGTACATCTAATGGGCTCTATGTGTAAGTCATCGTCACCGAAACCCACCACAATTCATTCATTCTTTCTTTCTTTCTTTCTTTCTTTCTTTCTCTTTCTTTCAGCATCAGAAGAAGAAAAATAATGTATCGAGCAAGTTACCCTGCTTCAGAAGATTAAGCAAACATCTAGATATCACTCTTTTTTTAGAGCTTGCTGTTCCCTTAGTGCACATCAATCCTCATTCATTTGAAATAGTTCAGGATTTCTGGGTGCTTATGGGTAATATGTAGGTTCACCCTGTCATTAAGGCAAGTTATGTCCCATTTAATATTATTAATTGATACTGATATTTTCCATGTTTAATATAGATTTGTACAGCTGTGTTTTGTCAGTGCAGTAGATGAAAGGCTTCTCAGCAACATCATAACATTTAAACACTGGTGTAACTAATGGAAACAAGACAAAAGATTTTTTGAACAAACAAATGTGAAAATAATGAGGTCTGATGGCCCAGGCCCCCCTCTGCTCTGCGCTGCCTTCTCTTCTCCCTCTTCTCTGCTCCTACCTCCCTGCTCTCTGCTCCCATCTCTCCGCTCCCTCCTCTCTGCTCCCATCTCTCCCTGCCCTCCTCTCTGCTCCCTCCTCTCTGTGCCCTTGCTGAAGCTGGCCTGATTCATGCTGGTCAGTGTTGCTCCCCTGGGACACGTTTCCACCAGACCTGAGATGACTGATCCTTATTGTGATGCATGCGCGTACCCCCTTCACGAACACGTTTATATTTCACTCTTCGAAGACTGTTTCCATGGTAACAGGCTACACTCATTTCCTGTGGCCTAGTGTTCACGACTAGAGCTCCCGCGTTTTACGTGTAGCGGTAATCAGAGGCGGCCCGGTAAGCACGCCTTTGCTGGCCTCTTGGCTGTTCGGTTTAATTAGCCAAGGTTGAGCAGCGTCCTTTGACACAGTCAGGCTCTACATTTCAAACGCATGGACGGGAATTTTACAAAGAGCTTGCCGCTGCAGCAGGCCTGCACTCGGTCAAACGTTTGGGAGTTGAAAAGTTAAAAGAAGGAGCAAACTCTAATTGTAGTAGGAATATATGAAGGATCGTTGACCTTTGAATCCCTTCTGTTTTGATATTTATAACATAAAACAGCACAACATGTTATTTACATATATTTCTGCTCATCTCAGTGAAAGGGTGTGTTGCATAATATTATAGTGAGCATTAGTTTTGGGGGAAAGTGTCTTTTATCTCTTAGGAAATCTGTGTAATCTGTGCCAGCCATCGCCATGACAACTCCTCCGTTTCTCAACAACATGATTTCCAGAGTGATGCATCATACTTCTTACTGACATATTGTATTCGCGTACAATGACAGGCCCTGATAGGCTTACGTGTGTATTTATATATACGGATTATGGAAAAGCCAGAGTGACCAGCACAAAGTGTCATTGTTCTCATTTTGGCTGTTAGTGGCTTTTCTCGCTGCAAGTGAATAAGCTTCACCTCTTTGCCCCCATTTGTCGGGTTCGACTCGCAGCCATGGGAGACAGAGTATAAACACATTCTGCTTTCTGCTCCCTCCACCATCATTAAGAGCTCCTGGCAAAAATAAACTTTTTATCCCGGGGTCTCTACTTCAGTGTAACAAACTTTCCGGATTAAAATGCCAGGGTAGCGTTTCCTCTCTGGTTTCTGAATATTTATTACTGTTATTAGATACCCAACCATGAAGTGGTTCCATTAATTAATTTCTACCCATAAAGAAAGAAAACAGCTAGTTAAAGAGATAAACATTCATACACATGCAAGGTCTTGTCCAGATGCCTCTAATCACAGGAAACTGCTTTAGAACTAAGATGCCTGAGAAATCAAACCTTTGTATCAAAAAATAACATAATGGCCTAGAATCATAATAATGGGCTTCAGGTTGAGACTCCATGAATAGCAGGAAGTCGTCTGTTGCATGTGACACTGCTGCCCACCAACGACAAGCCAAGTCTGACTGTACAACGTGACTCACGGGCTCGGCGGGTTGGATGCCGGACCGTTCGGCCTGTGTGGTGCTCCATGAGCTAAAGCTGGAGGTTCGTTTTAATCTATAACGCAGCGTGCACCTCCACTGAGCCAGCAAGCCAGATTACGGCTCTCTGATTAATGCAACGCAGGCACCGAGGAGTTCTGCAAGCCCGAGCAGCCTCTCGGCGCTGGAAACCGCAGCACAAACACCATGTAATTAACTACCTGTTTGCAGCAGCCAGCCACATGTCTGCAGAACATCACAACAGCACTGTGTGCTGCCTGACTACTGAATTCCCATTTTAGTTGCTCTAATTTGACTTGCTCTGTTGCCTCATGCACATAAAACTCAGGCACATAAAAAAGCACCACGTGAATACTTGAATACCAAAAGATTTTTTTCTGGGTGTGTATTTCACCAGGTTAGCCAGCAGTCCTCATGACTCTCTATTTTTGTCCAAGATTCAATGTAAGAAGGATGTTTGCTGCAGCCTTTAGTCAGCATTTATAGAGACGTGTACCTTCCCGGCCTGAGCCACATGGTGACATCACATGGTGACATCACTCTGCCACGCCTGCCACCTTGCTCAGTTCCCTCCATCGATCCCACTGTCAGACACAGGGCTAGGTATCCCACAACCATGCTGACCATGCTGTCCCCACCACAGGACAGTCTGGAAGGCCATGGTACAAAGAGGGCATTGTTTTTATATATTTCATTCACGAATTTTACACAAATAAAATGACAGTATGCAAACACTTGAATCATACATTATGACCACATTATAGTCTTGCCTTTAGATCTATAAGCACACAGGAATGTGGAGCCTCAAAATGAAATAGTGTGTTACTACACTAAAACAAGGCAAAACACGATAATTACAACCAGGAGGATTATGACACCACTGGGAGGGGATGCTGTAACTGCCGGACTCACCCAAATCAGACAGCCTGTAACTGCGGAGAGACTATAACATAGTGTCATTACTCATGTCACATGACATCAATAATAGTGACAGAGTTTCCTTGATGTGTGATCAACAGATTTCACCACTTTTGCAAGAACAATTTCTCTAGCCTGTTATTTGTCACAAGTGGTTCTTTCTTCCACTGTCCACCAGGAGGCACAGTGACGAAAATCTCCTAAAATGTGACTGAGCACAGAAGGTCACATTGGAAGAGGCTTCCCCTTTGCACAGCATACGGGTTTGAGTAGAAGACCCAGCTCGGTGTAACTGCATTTTTCGTTTGTTCCAATTATGCACCGAGAGCCAGCGTTGGGCGACGGAGGAATTTTCTGCGAGTCAGGTACTAACACGGCCCCGATTCTGCCGAGGCGGAATGGACTGCGGGACATCTTTGTTGCTAGGTAACCCCACTTCATGGCTCGAAGACAAAGGAAGAAATCATCATGCAAACCACCAGGCAAAAATACAACCTGAAACGGAGAGTCAGAGAGGACTTTCCTGGTTGGACAGCAGCCGGGTGACACTGACATAAATGTCAGTTACCTGCTAACATCAGTAGAAGCATTTGGCTTTTCCTTCAAAATGACTCAATATGTTTCTTCTATTAATGTATGAGGATGACTGTCTTAATAATAACAACTAACAAACTATGTCATCGAAACTGAGCATTGTCCTAAACAATCCCAGCATCAATCACAATGATCCATCGATCCCCATTATAAATCAATCACCACTATTAATCAGTCCCCACCATTCATCAGGTCTCAGACACAATTATTAAACAAAACAGCCAGAAAATAAATCCGAATTCACGTGTGATAATGAAGGGGGAGATTTCTAATTAATTCCCTACCTGCCTTTATGAATGAATGAATTTACAGATATATAGACGCCCCAAATTAATGTTAAAATGGTACATTTCAGTCCCAGTACCACCTACACACCTAATCCAATGATAGATGACAATGTATGCAAGCTGCCAGGCGTCGCTCCTGCATGTTAAACTAAGTGCATCAGGAAGATCTCAGGTGCTGTATGTGGACTTCGACTGGTACTCCTCCGTGTTTTAAAGGGTTTGGGATGTTTATTGGCAGGTTGTTTTTTATTTATTTTTAATTACAAAGAACAGGTAAAAATATTAAAATACATAGTCAGCAGAAGTATGTTAAATAACCTTATCATAAGTGCAATGCACCCATTTCCCGGTTATGCAATTAAAAAAAAAACACAGGCAGAAACTGCATTTGGCGTACATATGCATTTGGTTATTAAAACAGAAGTTCACGGAATTCAGGTTTGTGGTAGTGCTGCAGGCGAACGTACAGTAACCATTTCTACAGGGGACTGTACCAACGAGAAGGTGGGGGGAGCATGTACAGTAACCATTTCTACCGGGGACTGTACCAACGAGAAGGTGGGGGGAGCATGTACAGTAACTTTAAAAAGGGGCAGTCTTAAGCATTCATCCCTGAATCACTGTCCCAAAGTCCTGAACTCTGAAAGAGACACTTTCTGGGCTCCTGGGTCTGTTCCTCTCCCGATCTGGTTTCACCAGGTTTTCACCACCTCCAGTGATATTTAAGAGCGAATAATCCTTTTTAATCCATGTTCTTTTCTTCTTCTATAATGCACCTCCAAAGCTTGCACGGTGGCTCAGTTCATCCAGAAATCCGAGATCCCTGACTAGACAGCAGTACTTGGCACGTCCCTTTGTGTGGTTTATCCGTAAATTCATGAGCAAAGTTGGCCGGAACAGAGCCATCGGATCTGCGCGTTTTCCGGTGCCCTCCATGCACCTATGTCCCAGAGCCGTCAGTCCGAGTCCCCCCTGCACACGCAGTCACATTCCTGGTGATGCTCCAGGGCTATGTCCATCAGCGATGTCTGATGTCCTCTACCTCCCCCTCTGTACTTTATTAGGAGGACCTGTGGGAGAAGAAGCTTGGTTACAAAGTCCAAATGGCACATTACAAACAAATGGCTGTCGAGGAGTCGGCTGGACTGAACTTCTGCTGAAAGACCAGTGACAGCTGTAAGCTGGAACGGAGCAGGAGCTACACGGCTTATTCCAAACAAAGCAAGAACCAAATAAGACAAATATTTAAATCAGCAGAAAGTACAACATTAAGAACATTCAGAGAATGTTTAAAAGTATCAGGCTAACAGAAGCATTCCTGCAAGATGGGTCTTGAGGAGTTGCAGAGGGAATCTGATGACTGGATGCGATTCGGCAGCGCATTGTACCGTCAAGCTTTACGGATTCCCCCGACTACCCCGTGGACTGATGAAGGCCCCTCATCACCGCCGGCACGGCATCTAACCTCGTGGTACTTGCTGACGACTTTGGTGGGCACGCACTGGCACTCGGAGCAGCGGTGCGGGCAGCAGGCACAGTTCCCGCCACAGCGCCGTGCCAGCAGGCAGGCGGGCCAGAAGATGGCATCGGTCCGCCGTAGCTCTTCACGGAGGGAGATGGAGATGTTCCGCGGGGTACAGCTGTACACCTTTACCTCTTCCCTCATCTGGTTCATGAGGTCCATGACCCCTTGAGGGAGAAGCCAATGGGAGCATGAACAAAAAATGCCATTTATTAAAGTCATAAGTCACTTTGCGTCTTTTCCACAAAGGCCAGACATCGGTTTTCACTGCACATTTTATTAGCGTTTGGCATCGTTTAAATGACATTAAAATAACTATCAGTCGGCACCCAGTTACCTTTGTGCAAATGTTTATGCTGCTTTTCTAAGACTCCACTTCAGGAGAAACAGTTTGACACTACATGAGCATCAGGCCCTGGGAAGGGTAACAATGGGGTAGGCGGAGGGTTCTGGAAGGGTTGTCTGAGAGACAGGTCCGTTGTTATCTTCCTGGCAGTGAGGCACTGGAATCTATGTGATATTTTGTGCTGAGTGGTATTACTGCTATTCTGGTTTTAGTATAAATGCAAACAGAGAAAACACAGACAAACAGGGCAGACGGACAGACAAACAGAAGGAGACACAGACAGACAGACAGATAGACAGGCAGCCAGACAGACAGGAGACACAAACAGACAAACAGACAGATAGGCAGGCAAACAGACAGGCAGAAGGAGACACAGACAGACATACAGACAAACAGACAGATAGGCAGACAGAAGGAGACACAGACAGACAGGCAGCCAGACAGACAGGAGACACAAACAGGCAAACAGACAGGCAGAAGAAGAGAGACAGACTGATAGGCAGGCAGACAGACAGATGACAGCTAAGTGTTTGCATTTTGACATGTGAAATACACACTCAGGTACCTTTGGACTTCCTGGACAAGATGAAGGACTTCCCCTGCACCTGCCACGTCGGTTTGTACAGCTCCTCCATGTCCAGTTGCCAGCGCTCGGGTTCGAGGTATTTCATGACTTCCTCCACGGTGCTGAGGCCAGCCACAACCTCGTCTAAGGCCTCCAAGCTCTGTGTGGCTGGCAGCAACAATCCGGGGATCACCGCTTCCGGAATTTTCTGCATTTACAAGCACAGTTTCACGCAGTCATGCATATTACCGATTAGCTGCTTTTGATTCCACTGAAAGTATCAAGTTAAATGATGGACAATCAAAGAAATACTACTCTCAGAAACAGATGTAGAAATTTTGCAAACTTATTGGACAAAGGATCATTTGTGGAGACACGTAGAGAGTGTGTTTGTTTGTACAGTTTGTACAAGTCTGACATTCATCTACTGTCCTGCTGAATCATATTGAAGTAAAAACCCCACGGGCTAAATCTTAAGAAGCAGTTTAAACAGTTTACATATCTAACCTTTAACAACCCTGATAATTTGGTGTTGATATTTTTCACCTGATACATGAAAGCTCTCGGCAAAATATGCCTCAGAGACACCACACGAGATAAAAACTCTGCGGAAATGCTAATCGTGTTTATATAAAGCTACCGCTTTCCATCTCATGGGGTAATTCTGTAATTGGGAGCGACACATTCCTCTTAGGACGAAACTGCGGTGGGGCCTTTTAGCTTCAAAAATAAACAGTTGGGAGCCTCAAAGTGAGACTGAGTCGGAAGGAGCTGGTTTGATTAAGGTTTAAGTGTATAGCAGCATTTTCAATTAGCCTGACCTTTCCCGGGGCGGGCAGACACCGGCCCGCCGAGCTCACTGGATTAACATAGGACACTCTGTGCTAAATCGCGTGGACAGAAGTACCATTTAAGTTCCAGAATCACTGGCAATGTGTACGATTCTTGGCATAGATCAAGAAACAGCAAAAGCTTTCTGCTTATTACACGATGTTATCGCAGTCTATCTCTCTGTTATCTGTGCCAAATTTTACAGCACTAAAAATAACGATCATCAGCATGCAGTAGCTTGATGTGGTATAAACACTTTGATTCAGGCCTGGCTTATGACTGGGTGCCCCCCCCCCGCCGTGGGGCCCCGCGGCCCACCCAACATTTCAAAGTTGGAGCCGGACCTACTTTGATTCATCCTTAAGGGCTGTCAAGTCACCGCACGGCCATGCTACCAATCTCGTCCCGCCAGTCTCTGCCCTACGACATTTCACCTTCTTTTCTAGCGAGACGTCTTTCATTTCATGCTGTTCGTCTCCTGCAGGCAGCACTGCGTGGGGCCACACTGATTCTCTGTTCTTACCCCACATTCAAGCTAATGATGGTGATTATATTCTAAACTCCGATTTGGCGACAGGCGTCTACATGGGTCCGGCAGTCCCGGCTCTGAATGTAAGACGAGCCCTGATGTCCTTCGCTGAAAGAGCCCCCAGCTCTGCCTGCGGCCGCTGTGGAAATGAAGGCCCTCACA
>JAOYFF010000015.1:4651119-4669437 GCA_025773925.1 Cryptomyrus ogoouensis | reverse complement strand
AAGACGAGCCCTGATGTCCTTCGCTGAAAGAGCCCCCAGCTCTGCCTGCGGCCGCTGTGGAAATGAAGGCCCTCACAGCGTATGGGAAACTCCCGCCTATAAAAGGCTCCCGAGGTTGAAAACAGTGACTCTAGTCAAGGAAGCAGGTTTACGGTCTTCAGCATAGTTCATCTGGAGGTTTCGTGGTCAGACCTCAGCTTGTAGATAAAAAAGAGCCAAACACAGGAGGCCTGAACTACTCAAGGGCCAAAATTATGTGAACAAAAACTGTAAAATACACCCGTACCCAGCCTGACCTCACAGCGCTAAATTACCACGCCACTGGCCCAGCGAGACAAACAGCCTCGTTAAAAGGCAAGCTTATCGAACTTGCAAATAAATCCCCAGTACGGACGGGTTGTTTTTACAAGCAAGCTGGCTGCAGGTTCCATTTTTCAAACTGGGGGTATTTAACAAGGAGCCACTTCCAAAGTCAGGAACACCTGCAACCAGAATAATTGCCAAAAATAAACGGCACTGCTAACTCTTTAAATCTGGCAGCGTTTTTTAAAAGCTAATTACCGCAGAATGCCGCATGTCCGACAGGGCTCTCTGTAAAGAGCGACAGGGTGAAAGAATTAAAAGTTTGTGCGGAAGGTGGTGCTGTGGGAGGTCGGGCAGGGTTTGGCCTTTGAGGACAGCTTCTCGTTCTTCCTCCTGTATGGACACCAGAAGCGGAGTGACAGGTCAAAGATCCTCCCTGACTGATCAGCCTTGCTGGTCTGTCGCTAATGCTACAACGGCATGCTAATGAAAAATGTCACTGTACCGTGATCAGAACCACATTTTTTCTAGCCAAATGCAAAAATCGGTTTGCATTTTCTGGATAGATAGAAGCAGCCTATAATAGTTCCACCATCAGGCCGCATTATTTCCATTTGTCATGCTGCTATTGCTATCGCTATATTTGTATATTAATTTTCTTTGTATCATATTTCCTTTCGAGCAAAATACAGGAAGCAGGTGGAAAAAGCATTTCGCTCCACACGCACACGGTGTGTTTGTCTACCTGAGAAATAACACTGGAAATCTGAAAACTTGCAGCTCGAAGCACAGAAGTGTTTCTGCGAGGGACGGTGACGAAAGCGAGCAGCCTGACACTGCAGGAGCCCCTCAGTGACCGAAGGGCGGCCGCATCACACAGCCAGAGATAAACCACTGTCGTTATCTTTGTAGTTTTCCCACGTTAACCGGGGCCTGTAATTGGCCTGGATGCTTGGCAGCAAAATGGCCCTCAGTCAACCCAGAGCCGTCTTCCCCGAGTCCATGGGGGCTGGAGCCCGGGAGTTAATTTTACTCCCGTTTCTGCTAAAGTCGAGCTTTCTTCTGTGAGATGTGTTTTAACAACCTTTCTGCCTCGCTTTGCCATTTCCCGAAATCTCTTCCGAAAAAATTACAGGCGGGATTATTTCTTTTCCCTTCCATGGAAGTGGTGAAGAGGAATTATTACTGTTTAAATATAAACAGCAGTCCCAAGTCTCAGCAGCGCCTGCTAACCGCAGGGAGACGGAGAGCCACCGTTTGCACGGAATCCCGGGGAAGGAGGAATGCAAATGGAAGGCCAGGAAGCGTCAGGAATCGGGGATCTCTCCGGAGAATTCTGTGGGTAAACATTGGCTGGCTGCCCTCAGATGAGTGACTGACGGAGTGACTGCACCCCCCTCATTGCGGGATCCCCAGCCGGTCTTTGCATTTTCATGAATACGCGTCGGGTGATTGTTTTTTCCACAGTCCTGCCCATTCGAGGGGCCCCAGGAAGAGGTGAATTTAGGGGCAGTGGTAATTCCAAGTTGTGGCAGATTCTGCATCCCTGTCATATGCAGGTTGTTTCATCAAATCCCACATGGCTGGGGCCCGCTAGTCTTTGACCTGTACTCAAAGACCTGAAACATCATTAGTCCTTGAACAGCTGAAAAACTCCTCCAGGTTCAAAACCAATTACTTTAAGACTTTTTGTCAATACGAAGAGTTATTGACCCGGTACGGACTGTGAGCGCGGGCTCTAGAACGTACCACATTAGGGATTGAGAGTAGGACCTGAAAGACAAGGCAAGCTGGTGTTAAACCCATTACTTAGAGATGCACGACATATTAGTTAATGTATTGGTATTGGCTTATGTCCCGTTATAGGGGGCCACGGCGCGACCGACCGGCGATGGCGAGAGGCGGGTCCCGTTACAGGGGCTACCGCGTGACTGGCCGGCGATGGTGAGAGGCGGGTCCCGTTACAGGGGCTACCGCGTGACTGGCCGGCGATGGTGAGAGGCGTATCTTGTTACAATAATTTTCTGTATACCTACAGTCAACACTTTTCGTTCCAGAAGTCTTTTTCAGCAGGAAAGGATACAGTAGCCCTAAGCTTGAAAGTACCACCTCCTAACTGTCTTCCTCTGTCTCTGGACCTGCTGTCTACAGATGTGTGACAGCTTGGCCTTCTCGAACTCCCTCCCCCTCGTCCACCTGTTCAGTTTTCCATCTACACACATTCTTATGTCCCCCGAATCCTCTGACATGTAAAAATCCACATGAATCTCACACACACCGAGCATAAATCATGCCAGTATCACAAATCAAACAGTATCACTGCAGTGTTTTTGTCCCACGCGTCACATTAGACCAGGTGTGAGAGGGGTAGGGACATCGGTTTGTCATCGCGGTCCCAGGCAGCGCTGCCCTGTCAGTCTGACACAGGGAGTCTGGTGATTCTGGTGATTAATGTTCTGCTGGCTTCTTGCACGCTGGTGTCTCACCTGCATGCTGTGTTTCACGTGCTCGTGTAAATCTGGACAATTTCAGATTTCAGATGGACCGTACAGTTAGAATCCCGCTTCGAGGGGTCTGCTGAGAGGTCTATTAATATTATTAATTGTCCTTGGTAATTAGAAGACCAATTAATTTTGAGTAATGATCAGTCAGATTGCGATATTACTGAAACGCTAAAGGGGCAAACGTTATTGAGATATACTGTACAAAACATATGGAGCTTATGGAACCTGGTAAAGTATATAGCGAAGGAATTAATAAGAGAAACCAAGGAGAGTCACATGACTAGCGACTCTGTTAGCTGTACTGGTGCATTGGCTGGTGACCCTTTGAGGCACTGACTGACTATCATGTGTGCGTCTGTGTGTGAATGTGTGTCTGTGTGTGAATGTGTGTGCGTATGTGTGTGTGCCTGTGTGAGTATGTGTGTGAGTCTGTGTCTGTGTGTGAGTCTGTGTCTGAGTGTGTGTGTGTCTGTTTGTGTGCCTGTGTGTGTGAGTCTGTGTGTGTGTGTGAGTCTATGTCTGAGTGTGTGTCTGTGTGTGTGCCTGTGTGAGTGAGTCTGTGTGTGTGAGAGTCTGTGTGTGTGTGTCTGTGTGTGCTTGCACGTGGTTCTGCAATCATTTTGATAATTTCGTTTGGTTACTTATGGTTAAGGTTAGGGCTGGGTAGGGTTTAAGGTTCTCATTGTTGGGATTAGGGTTATTAGAAATGAGTACAGTAGATGGTCCCCACAAGGATATGGATACGGCTACTGTGTGTTTTTGTTGCCTAGATTGAGTAGGACATAAATAATCAATAAAGATGAAAATTACTGCCGTGAGTAAATGGTAGAGGCAGATTGATCCAGATCCAGAACAGGACGGCAAGACAGCCAGCCCTCCTCCCACTCTGGAGCTTCGTAAGGGGGCGGGGCTTGCATTGTGCCTCGCTGTGTGTGGCCGTTGGCAGGGGGGAGGCCCCCCCCACGCTGTTTCACAGGGACCCATTCTGTGTTCCCACCTCCTTAATCCCTCCTTTATTTCCACTTGGAAGGATTAATCAGCGAACGAGTAAGTTTGGGGTCACTGAGCTGATGTGCACAGCGAGCGCGGGCTGTTCACACCCAACCTCAGAGCCCCGCCGGACGCCGAGCCGCTTGGTCTCACCGCATACAGCTCTGATCCGAATCAAACATCCGTGCGGAAGGATCCAGAAAGTCAGCCCCGAACCCCTCAGGAATTTTCACCACAAAGTGTGGACTTCTAAAGGAAGTAACCAAAATGAAATGACCAACAGGAAGTGACCAAAAGTAAGGGACCAAAAGGAAGTGAACCATCGTTCTACAAAAGGGAAATGATATTAAACCGGTATATTATCTGACGATGAATCAGCTGTATCTGCTGTAATGTAATTCTTACCATTGAGACCAAGGAGTAGTAGATGCAGAATCCCGGTTCCGATGGAAAGTACTCATCTGATACGAAACGGATCCTAATCTGGTTCCCCCTGGACACTTGGTCTCCGGGTGCAGATTGTGATCCACACCACCGGCCCAGAACAGCACCATCTGCAGGCTCTTCGATCTCTACAAAGTCGTACCTAAAATTATCAAAACAAAAAACGAATACTCCCTTAGAAACATTCACCTCGCGGTTCCCCCAAAATAAGTCCTCCTGTCCCTCTGATAAACATGAATATCTCCTTTTCTAAACACAGTGATTTACTTAAGTTTCCAAGGCAACAGCCACATGATGAAAGCGTTTCATATTAGGTAGCATAAATGATCTCACGTAATTACCACACTTAGAAACAGTGGTCATAAAGCAAAGCACGAGGGCCCTGATAGCCAGCATAATGGCCCATTAGTTCTGGTCCCGGCATTTTAATTAAACAAACGGGTCTCTCATAATGAGAGCTCTATTTTTGGATGTTTAAATAAAAGGGCACGCGAAAGCGTGTACACAGCCAGCAAGTAAACGGCAGCCTGTCCACTGCTTCAGCGAAGGACTGCGATTATGCGGTTTATACATGGATTCACGTCTCAGGCTGTTTTAATTGTTTGATTACAATCACAATTTCCACAAAATCACATGAAAAACGTATCAAGGAGTAGCAATGCCCATGTTTTGCTAGTCTTCCTGGCAGCGATCACACCTCTGTCAGGTAAACGGGTGCCATTCCGCTCCGTTTCAGCAGATGGCGGTGTGTTGACGTGCTTAGCCTCAGTTACCGTGCCCCTCCCATATTTCTCCTACACATCTTTCCGCACGGATCCTCTTGATAGTGTGCTGAGTGGAATATCTTGGCGGCTCAGCAGTGAGCCGTCTCCCTGCGCGCCCCCCCCACTCTGTCTGGGGCATACGTGTGTGTCTGCTTAAGGATAGGCAGGTGGGCATGCCGGGGGGGGGGGGGGGGGCAATGGAAAAAGAGGGGGATCAGGGGCCCCGCCCCCTGCTGCCTCCTTTGGGCCTGAGTGACAGATGGTCTTACATAAGCCCTCACAGTCTGTGAGACTCTCTGCCCCGACCCTCCCCCATCTCCCCCATTCACAACTTGCGCCGTCTTGAAAGCGGGGGCCCTTGCCAAACGGGCGTCAGCCGGCACTCCGCCTCTCACAGCAGACTTCCTCCGTTTAAAGGGGGACCCCACAGCGCTCTCATTCATCCACGCGCTTAACAGGCTCCCATTACGGGGGGGGGGGGGGCACAGTGTTTTCTTGAGGCCCACCCTGCCTGCCGAGGAGTGGCCCTAACTCCGCAAACGGAAACTAGCGTATTATTTAGTTATTTAACCGACCAAAAGCAGGGTCACCAGTCCCTAGAGCAATTGAGGTTTCAGGGCCTTACAATGGACCTGGACAATTAAACCTGTCTGCTGACCCTAGGATTCAAACCGGCAACCTTCTGATCACTGGCACAGTATCCTAACTCACTGAATCACACACCACCCTGCAACCAGCTAGGACTGTCCGACGTCAAACAGCTCAGGTCCTAGTAAACATTTTACTTTTTTTGTGAAAAAAAAGAATATGAAATAGGTGCAATGGCCTGCCACTGGCCCTGTGCGGGATGAGGTCGCTCAGGAATTCTCATTGCCTTGCCAGTCATCCATGAACAAGCTTATGTATATTCAATGCGTACTGCAGAGAGAGGCAATTTAGCTAATGGCTTCATCTCGATGCTAAACCGTAAAGCTGTCAACCGCAATGTCTTCTCCGTGCACACGGTCAACACAAACACATCAATCACTAGTTATTAGAAAGCATCCGACAGCGGAAGCCATTTCTGTAGCAGGTCTGGATTAAACCAGGTGAAATCGTGCTTACTTGCACGTCCCGTCTTCTGGATCCTCGAGCCCGAACCTTTCGTCGAACTTCAGTCGGATCCGTACGTCTTTATCAGGGGCTTCTAGCCTCCAAACTACAGCTCTGCCTCGTGGGTAAGAGTGCGGGAAATTCGGACTGTGGATGCTTCCATCTCCTGAGACGGTGAGGATCTTCTCATGCTGGGAATCTTCAACTCCTTTAAATAAAAACAGAGGAAAAGAAGAGCAAACTGTTTGAGCAGAAGAAGGAGAGAGTTGCGAGTGCAGCGCTGATGGTGGCATTTTTGATGTGCAGACGTGTGGGAGGAAAACGCAGGAACGTTCAGAAGGCCCGACGCAGTACCCGCGGTCCTGCTCAGATCGCCGGCTTTCCCGAGTGACAAGGAATCGGCACTAACCAGAGGGAACCCGTACTCTGGGAAGGAGCTACGCACGGAGCCGCGGATCCGCGGAACGGCAACCGCAGAGTCGCCGTGACACCCCGTCGGGAAGCGGATCTGTACTGCAGTGTCTCCCAGGAGGCCTGGGTCCGCGAACAGCAGTGAAGTTTAAAAAGGCCGACTTTAGCAGGCTCTCCCAGTGGCGCCGGCACCCCCGCCACTTTGCCAGCTACCCACCCCCGCTGTCCCCCTCACTGGCAGCACTTGTCAGCCGGGTGTAATTGGGGGATGAACAGAGTAACGGCTGATCCAGTGTAACAGCACAGGCGGCTGCCTACAGCGCCACCTGCTGGCCACCTTCACCCGGCCCCCCCTAGAAGTACTTGTGCTCTCTCTGGTGCCGGCACAGCAGTGTGAACGTGGCTGTCGGGGCAGAGGAAGGGAACCGGGCGGTGACGCTCGCCTAGGGAACTAGTCACTGATGTGCTTAAACTGATCCTATTAAACTGAAAATGAACGGGACTGACGGCAGACGTGTAAACATCGATTTGCGGCTGTATTCCAGCCAGTATCATATTTACCATGGGAGCTTCTTTGTATTTGCCAAACTATTCCTAGAGATAATGATTCACGCTGAGAACGTGTCGATCTGCTCGAGATGGTTCTGGGCTCTGATTTAATCAACCTACCACAGTGCAAATCTTTAGCTCAGAACTCCTCCGAGAGCAAATACTGCTATACCAGATGGTTTTTCTGTTTAATCTCATTTTGTGTCCATGTCCTGCCTAAAATGTAGTGTTTCCCGCTGCCAGGACCAGCTTGCCCTAAAGGCCACACAGGCCATCGCACAGGGCGTCATTTCATTAGTAGGCGCAAAAGAGCAAGTGAATTAAATCAGAATATCTCTGGTTGCGTTCCGTGACATTAGTTATTTACACTAATTTTTAAATTTTGGTACTTTTCTTGTGAAACAGAGGTGAGCTGGCTAGTATATACAGCCATATACTCAGTACTACTGAAATGTTCTTAATATAAATGAGAAAGGTTGTTTTCTACTGCTGGTGAGGGAGGGTTAGGGACGATCGATAGAATCTCGCCTAGGGCACCAGAACAACCAGAGCCCAGCCCTCTAAAAAAGCTTTCTGCTTACCGGTCATTACTGCTACGAGGTCAACCACGGCAGACATCGCAGGAAGCAGAAATCGCTTTTTACTGATGGTTTATGAGGTGGACAATGAGCTGAGGACATTTAGAAAATCACATCCACTAACATTTAGTTGAGCGCAGGCTGTTTTTTTCAGGTTATATAAGCAGGCTGTGTTTTTATTGCTCTCTCTCGCGCTCGCTGGAGAGTTGCTTTCTGCTCCCACATGTTCCAGCAGATCCTCTCACAAATCCTTTGGCGGACCCCGTCATTCTCTGATGTCTCTGTCTTCTCCTCAGCCTTCTCCTCCACCGTCTGTCGGAAAGCGCGACGGCCTGGTCTACGTTACGGTCTGGGCACGGCAGAAGAAACAATAAGATTCATGTAATTGAAATGATTCGTGTGATTATCCACTTCAGACGTCCGGGAAATAGATCTGCGAGGCAGGGATGGGGCCAGAACGAATCAGAAAGGGCCTCTGCCTAAGGCCATCAAACACTAATCTGCTTCTTTGAACATATAGACTCAAAATAATGCACTGAAATCCGTTCTCGACGATAACACACTAAAAGGTTTTGCTAAATTATTTCAGTTAATCGTAAACAAACACTTGCTGGTGCGAGATGGTGTTTTCATTAAATTCGGTCCGTAAAATAATGTACAAATAGGTAAAATCATTATTCCCACCTGTTAATAAAATGTCTGCGTACTGTTGTGCTTTATGACGACTGTGAGGTATGATTTCCAGTGCAAGGCCCTATGCATCCGACCCCCCCAAAGAAGTACATATCACAAACTTAACTACAACGAAATGAAACGAATATTTCTCCTGTTAGCTCTGGTTATTCCAAGACCCCTATGCTAGCAATGATTTTGCGCATATGTAGTTCTGCCCGAATTACTATTCTACATATTTATTATTAATCAAATTAGCATATTTGAAATAGCAGCGATGCATCATTCATCGCCATGTGTGCTTCGGGTGGTGCGTGGGACTCGAGAAATTGCGCAATACTCTGGATCGTCCTTCTGATGTTAACACCGCACCTCTCTCCAGCGGCACGTCGCTTGGCATCACCACGCACTGCCGTGTGTGACAGAAAATGCCCTACAGACACATGACTCCAGCCACAGATACGGACGTTCACATCTGAGGCGACAAAGCGGAAGCCATGTTCCCTCACACCAGCGCTAAGTGACTCGCTCAGCACGTGTTATTGTTTTTTAAAGGAGAAAACTGATTATAGTTGTTGATTGTTTATTTTCATACTCACGATGTATAAAATACGAAACAAATATCGTTCCGTAAACCAGGGACCAGGTAGCGGCCCGAAGTGGCCACTGACCTGCAAGTGCATCAGCTGCTTCTGCATACTTTCGATTTTTCCTTTTTTGTGCTCTTGACTGGTGCTGACTTGAAGTGCTCTCTCTCTCTCCCTCTCTCTCTCCCTCGCTCGCTCATTAAGGCCCCCCTCCCCGTCCTGACTTGATCAGCTCATGGGAGTTTTACTTACACAAAAATATTTGGAGGGCAGAATGACAAATGATTGGTTCTGAGAGATAACCAATCATATTGTAGAGTAGGTGGGTGTGAGCAATTACAGGAGGTAGAATCAACCAATGGGATCTCTTGGTTTTGCCTCCTCTAGTTGCTTCTACAATCTGCCTCCTCTACAACATGATTGGTTATCTCTCTGAACCAGACCTTTTTTGTTCTACTCTCAGAATATCTTTGTGTAGTAAAACTCCCATGAGCTCTTGATCTCAGGCCCCACGCGCAGCGCGAGATGTGTATGGAGGAGGGGGCGGCTCCGATCAGCTCTACACCTGAGGACATGGCTGTCCACAGTGGGACTGACCAACGTACAAAAATGCAGAATGTTACAAAAATGTGCAGGGAGACGATCAGCTAGAAACAGGGAGACTTGTCAGGCTGTCATTTGTCATACAACTATCCATCAACCACGACCCGGAGCGCCAACAGAAAGCACAGAACAGAAGCTTCTTTCCAGATAAACATGGCAAAAACACAGTCTAGAACAGCCTAGAATGTTAATTTCAATAACAATATTGAAACTGCCTTCTGTTTTATGGCAAGCTGTTGACATTTCCTGTGATATTACTATGAAAGAAGCGGTTCATTTTGCGGGGTCATTAGCCTCAAGCCCGGCCGTCCCCGGGCTGGTCTGAGGAAGAAGTGAAGCCCTTATTCAGGTGGAAGTGTGACCGCAAGGCCGCCGGCTGAGTTCAGGGGCTCGCCCACAAAGCTGCTTGCTACAGCCTATCTAAGGCCTTAATCTTTCCATTACTGAAGCAAACTGGACGGGAAAACACACTCAGAGACGCAGAGCAAGCGGCACCGAACCTCAATTCTTATCACAGCTGGAATACGTAGAAATGATTGTAAAATCATTATTATAAAAATCCCATGAAAATGAATGTGTTTGAAACCTGTTATGTGGAAATGCACATAACGGATTATTTTCATATATATATATGCCATTATAAAAAAGTATTAATATTATTATTACTATTTATTATCTTTTAGCCAAATTCTTATGCACTGTCTATTTCTTCGTTGATGACTCTCCTCCATATATTTCAAATCACTTTTGAAGAACGGCTTTCATATGGTAAATACCCCTGACAACGGTTACAAAACCCAATGAGTGCTTAAAGTTGCCCAAAACATTGATGCTTTTGATGTCTGTGCAATTGTTCCTGCATCTGTTCTTTATTAAATCTGGTAGTAGCTGCAGGTGCAGTAAATTCCTGGACTGCATTCAAATATTTATTGCTGGTGCGTTCACAGTCTGAAAACACTGGCTGTGCATTTTCCATTAACACACTCACGGCGTGGCCACTTGAAATCGCTGAATGTTTATACAGTTAAATATTCTGCGCTGAAATCCCCTTTGACTGGGATTTAGATCGGATTTTGTAACGCTTTATGTAAAGCTTGGAATGACTGGATATGTGTATCTGTATTTTTTGCCTAAGAATATTTGTCAAACTTCTATGATTCTATCACCGCATCCTTTTACTCTCTTCCATTTTTCCAGTGATCTCTCCTAACGGGCTTGAACCATGACCCAAATGTGCAATTTACCCCCTATGCAACAAACCAATAAATAAATGGATGTTACTTGGCAGCCACGGTGTTCAGTCCGCTGTGTTAGTGTCGCTCGCACGTTTGCTCAGTGCTCCACACAAGAGGGAATTAGTACAATAATTTATTCATGGGGGCAGCGTGCGGCTCAGCAAGTTCGGACACTGTGACTGTGGTACGAGGGCCAGTGATTCAAATCCCATAGCTGGTAGAGTGATGTCACTGTTGATCCCTTAATCCACAATTGCTCCAGGCACCAACTCACACTGTTTTCTTAAAAAAGGGTGTTGCTTCAAATAAAAGCCTCTGCTTAATAAAGCGTAAATCCAGCACGGGAGAAAAACAAAATGCTCATTTCAGTTAGAAGCGCATTATTGGCAGGAGTCCCGTGAGCTGACTGTGCTTATGGTGAGAGCAGGACGAGCGCAGTCACTGCCTTGACCGGCTGCACCTTAACCTTGCTTTTCCCCTGACATCGGCAAGACAGTCTCTGTAAACATGTCCTGCTGAAACTGACCCAGCACAGAGTTGCATGAGCTCAATTGACGCTGTTATGGCACTTTTCCCCTGCCAACAGGAAAACAGCCGTACCCAATGTGCACCTCAAACTGGTAGTTTTCCATTCTCAAGTAATGCAAGCCGTGCCGGAGGCGTACCGGAGCCGTACCCGAGCCGTACCCGAGCCATACCCACGCCGACGTGGTCCTGCTTACTAACAGGACCGAAAGCGTGACCAAACCGAGCTGGTTGCATCATCACCATCTGATTGGTCGAAATGCACAGAGATACTGGTGTTCTGCGCATGGATTATCTGCAGGAAAATGCGTATAGTCTATATATTATTCATCATCAGTAGTATTGCACATGGCGATGCATTCCCAAATACTCGAAACTTGAAAATTGCCAACCTCCTACTTAAAAAAAGTACAACCCTGTTTTTGAAAAAGTTGGGATGCAGTGTAAAATGTAAACAAAAACAGAATGGAATGATTTACAAATAATATAAACCCATATTTGAATGAAAATAGAACAAAGACAACGTATCAAATGTTGAAACAGAATTTTAATTGTTTTTTGACAAATATGTGCACAATTTGAATTTGACGCCTGCAACACTTCTCAGAAAAGTCAGGACAGGGGCGACAAAAGACTGGAAAACTTGTGTAATGCTAAAACAAAACACCTGGTTGAGTATCTCACAATTAAGTTAACTGGCAACAGGTGAGATGATTGGGTATAAAAAGAGCAGACTGTGCTGTGAAGATTGGGCTGAGATTCACCACAGAATTACTCAGTGAATTAGTTATGAATGAGCTATTCAAGCTGATATTTCAACATTTGATATGTTGTCTTTGTTACATTTTCAGTTAAATGTGGCATTATATTATTTGTAAATCATTGCGTTCTGTTTTAATTTATATTTTACCCAGCGTCCCAGAATTTTTTGGAAACAAGGTTGACAGCTGAATGGAATAGACTTGAAAAGCAAATGCTAATTCTGCTAGCGTTTGATGCTAATATTATTCTGAACCCGACAAGGCCTTTACCTGGCCGACCTGCATTGGGAAACCGAAGCGAGCAGGAACCGCACTGTAACTGGTCTGTCCTCACGGTTAGGTTCGGTTCGGTTCGGTTCCTGTATGCCAGTGGAAAAGCACCATTAGTGAATTAATGGGTGTGGAGCTCTGAGCCGTCTGCACAACTAGCTTTATATTTTAAAATACGATAAATTAACATTTAAACTCTTTGGATCTACCTCTTGTACCCTTCATATATAGATAACACAGTAGATAATGTATTAATATACTACCAATTAGCTTTGTATGTACATATCTATATGCAAAGCAGATATGTATAATCTGTTTTCACACTCTGGTTATCCTTACTTGAAATTGAAGGCTCTTGCACTTAGAGAATCAGCTTACTTCCCGGTGTGGAGTATTACGTTTGTGTTGGTCCCTGGAGAGTGCACTGACGTAATGAAGAGGCAGGAGCAGCGCACTGGGAGCACCTGAACACCATGTTCAGGTTCCTGGCTTATTACAGCAGGCCTCTTCACACAGTTCCCCTTCCCTTGATGGGTACCCTGAGCTATCAAAAGGCTTTTTCACCTTCGGCTCCATGACTCAGGCTTCACTTCACTTCTGAAGCCAGAAAAAATGTCTTTTTTTCCATATTCAAGGCTATAAGGGATAAGTCATAAGTCAAGTGTTATACTTCAAAAACCACAGTAACATCAACAATAAATGGACTTAATATTCCTCCAGACCTTCTGACATTAAGCCCAGGCATCAGCTACCCGTAACCGGAAGCACACAGAGGTGGCTTTATTAAAAGTGGTCAAGGTCCAGTTTTTCAAAATCCAGAAATGACACAGTAACTAACGTCCCTGACAGCAAACTTTGTAACTTAGCAACCAGACCTCATGTAGAATGACGCATTCTTCTTGGGTCAATGGGATAATCCTTTTTTTTTTTTTTTTTTTTTTTTACATGGAAGACAAGCTCATGTTACAAAGTCAGACTTTCTTTATATCTCTGCAAATGAGGGTCTTGTTAGACCTATTGATGTCAGCAATGTACAAGGGTATTAACTAATTATGCATGATTGAGTTCTTAGCGTGACACAACGGGGTAACGTCTGCATTTAAGGTGTGTGCAGCCAGTTATTGACAGAGTTACTTCAGAATGAACTCTGGCCTCAAGCTCTACAGGCTTTCTACACAGTCGATCAGCTCATCCATCATCCTGATACCAGTCAAAGCTGCGCCGTAGCTGCTCCGAAAGCACAGTGACCGTAGATATAAGCTTTCCTTCAAGAAAAGGAGAGTCCAGCACATCATATAATACGTGTTTAAGTTCTTAACTTACTGTGACTACGGCTACATCTGTATGAAATTTCTAAAGAGATTTTAAGCTGAAAAATATCCAACTATTCAGTACGTGAATCAGCCCCCCCATTGAAGCAGAGTCTTCAAAGTGCACATTTTAAAATTTGGAAAAAAAAAACAGTGCTGTTCTAATCCTGCGTGATTAAAGCACCGACTTATTATGTTGTTACTGATGAAGGGTTCGCTGCTGAAAAGCAGTTCAAAGCGGCCGACACACGGCAGGAATCCGACATGTTCACATCGCGTAGACAGACGTCGAAACATGCAAAACACCAATCAGCGGGTAAGCAAAAATCATTAAAAGGTCTGTACTGACTGGAAGCTGCACAAACATCTTGCCAGTGCTCCTCTCAATTGCAGGAAGTCAAATACAAACACAAGCCATGCATCCATGTTCCCGCTCAGGAACGCATTATTTAAAAATCCCGTCCTCTCCATTTCCTTGAAATGTATGACTTCCTCTGTTTCCTTCAGGAAGGGTCACATGACTACCTGTTTCCTTTCGAAAGGGTCCCTATTGTAAAGTCAGACAGTCGTCTGCAGTGAAACGTATTCTGAAAAACCACCAAACGCATCAAAACATTTACTGGTGAAAAGGCACACAAAATTCATGGGTAGGTACAAACCTCGGGTTTGGGTTTACGGTTCCATGCAATTTCAGTACAGCGCTTTGTTTTTAAATTATTTAAACTGCAAACACAATTAGGAGCGACTGTAAACCGATAGCGATGCATCAGTCGACGTGTCTGAATAACAAAGAATAAGAGATGCTTATTTGCACATTGTAAAAAATATGTTAAATTTTTTAATCAAAACTATAACATCATAACAATAATCCGTCCATCCATCTATTTTGCATGCCCACTTGTCCTGTGAACTAAATCCTCTCTAAATCCCGAGTTCTCTCCCACCGAGTATGCTCGCTTATCCACTGTGGTCTCCTATAGCCTTGGTTATTTCTTACCCGTCTGAATTTACTGGCAGAAGCACCCACAAATCATTTATCTTCTCTTGACGTCTCTTTCATAAAACAGGAAACGCTAATAATCGGCTAAAATAAACAAAGGAACAGAATCCCATCTCTGTACAGGCCTTGGCTGAAATGCACTGTAACGTTATGAATTCACACTCACTGATTGTTTCCTGGTACGCACTGGAACACTGCATTTGTCAGTGCCTTTCAACTGACTTCTGAGTGGGCGGTCAAAAGAAGGAGTTGAAGAGATTTTTATAAACTTTTCTTTGCTCTTGATGTGAACCGGAATGGCTTCTTTTGGTTGGTTAACCCCAAACACTGACCCAGTGACAGCATATGGGGTGGGTGACGCTCTACAGAGGAATGAGTATGAGGAAGATAAACGACTTTGGGACATTGTGAAATACACCCTTTAATCTACCAAGGGAGCTCAAGGAGCGGCCAGTGAATGTAAGTGACAATGACACCATGGAAAAGGAGAGAATGTTTCATTCATAACCCCCCCGCCCCCAATTTGAGGCCTACATTAGACCATTACCTGCATTGTGTGGCATTTCTGATTTGACTTGCACTGATTTTTCTCCTTATATAATGCAGGTGTAATGGGAATCATGTGCCAAAACCAGGCTGTCACCCGTACTGGCAGGGGTGTCACTCGACAGGCGCAGTGGCATCACGAGCGGCTCCCTCACCTAAAAACATGCCGACTCCGCAACTTGGCATTAATGTCAAATTTCAGTCCTCAGAAATGAATCTGCCCGAGAGCTTCGGAACATTCCCAGGTGCTGCACGTAGCGATCGGTTGGTTCCGTTTTAGATTCTCTTTTCTAGATTGATTTCTGTTTTAACTAATTGCAAAAATGAAACAAAGGTCATTTTATCCACAAACACATCTCAAATCACTGAGATGCGTAGAGTTTGCATAGCATTTGTATCACACCGATGAGCCAAAACATTATGACCTCTCCCATGTGAAACTATTCATGTTGACTGTCTCGTAAAAACAGTGTGTGTCAAGGTCTGGGATATATTACATGGTAAGCTAACATTCCATACTCGTAGTCAAAATGTTGAATGCAGAAGACATGGGCAGGCATAAAGATCTTTGATAAGGCCCAAATCATTATGGCCAGACGACTGGGTCAGAGCATCGCTGAGACGACATGGTTGTGAGTCGCTCACGGTCAGCCGGGGTGAGTACCTACTGAGAGTGGTCTGAGAAGGGAAAAACCACGAACTGCCAACAGGGTGTTTGATGCTGGATGTGAATGAAGACTATCATGTCTGATGCAAAGCAGCAGAAGGGTTACTGTGACAGAAACGGCAGCAAATTTTGCCCATTTCTTCAGAGACAGTCAACAGTATTTGATTCACATGGGGTGGTCACATGGGTGGTCACATGATTTTTTGGCTCGTCAGTGTATATAATCACTTGCAGGTTCTTCGGCTTTATATTGCACATCATAATGCTGCATGGTTACCTCCTAAACATAAGCTTTCAAGGTTTTTGCTCTGACACAACATTTCCCAAAGTGCCGAGTGTGTGAGAGCTCAGAAATTTAATGAGAGATTCTCATCCTTAAAATCCAATTAAAGTACAAGTCTCTGTAAAATTCCGATAACAGGGATCCTGTGAACCTGTAGCTTTAAACTGCCGTGGAAAACAAGCTTTAGGGTAGCGAAACAAACCCGCGTCCAAGTCTCCTGGACTTCTCTGAAAGAACCGGACGAATGGGGGAGGCAAGATCGATTGGTTTTGTCAATTAAATCTCATTAGCCAGCAGGTCTGCAGTGCTGCTTCAATGCAGCCATCCATTTGGGGTAATTAGCAACAGCTGAACAGATGTTCACTTCTGTAAAAAAAAAAACAAATGATAGGTACAAATCTAGGGGGATCATGCCCAACTAGCAGTACCCTGTCTGCAGAGCTGACTACCACGCATTCTGCCACGTTAGTAGATATAAATGCTACTTGAGGCAGTTTCTGGTGTCCCCTTTAACTCCGCCTTCCCCTTTAACTCCACCTTCCCCTTTAACGCCGCCTTCCACTTTTAACGCCCTAATACTCATTCTCTGCCACCCACCAAGCCTCATTTCCCACAGAAGATGCGATGCTGCCAGTGTCCGTCTGTGCGCAAGTACTAAATTAGTTCCTGGCCGACAAGCTCCCTAAGTTTCGCGCGGCGTGACCCTGACCTACTTCATATTCTCACAACGGCAATTTTATGCATGCAAATTGAATTTCGCAGCATAGGACTGAATTGCTTTTTGGTCACTGACATTTACATGGTCATACTCGATTCTCAAGAAGGTTATTGGCTGGATTGAAATATCAGTTGGGCGTTCAACTAACTGAATGTGGCTGATGGTTCATGACCCAGGGCGAAATCCAGTGAAACATCTCGGCACTCCCCACTGTACGCCTGACAGCAAAGCACATCACTGCAGTCCGACAGTGGGACTACATGCAAATATCCATTTTAAGACTCGTTTAAAAACATTTACGGAGATTCCAGTGGTTTATGGAGGCTTTTGAAAGCTCTGGACCCTCATCACTAACAAAACGATGCCAGAAAGGTAGCGAGTGACAAAATGAAAAAATGTGTAAAACACAGTATATTTACACCATCATAGTGTCTGCGTGCACAGTGACATGACGGCCAGTAAATGGCAGCAGGAAGATGAGCTTCTCAGTCAGTAGTTGCTGACTCAACCAGACCTACCCTCAGTCCTTCAACGAATGTAGCACATTTTAATAATCCCATTCGTTTAAGTTTCATTTACACCTACATTTATGGGATGACTGCAAACACAATACTTCAATCAACACGTTAAACGCCACACAGACAGTTGATCAAACCTCTGCCATCATTTTACAAGAGAGAACACGATATTATCTCTGGTTAACGTCATGTCCAAGCTACCTCAGTGGGTTAGGCCTCTGTACCTGTTCTTGGAAGGTTGCCGGTTCGATTCCCATCCGCAGCAGAACAGTCACGTGTCCATTGGGCCCTTAGCAAGGCCCTTAACCCCCCGAAATGCTCCAGTGACGCCATACAAACAGCCGACCCTGAGCTCCGACCCTAAGCTTCACTCTTACCTCCGTGTGTGTGTCATGGACGAGAACATAAGATATGTGAAAGCTGAAGGATTCCAATGTACCTGTACCGGTGCAAACGGCAAATAAAACATCATTTCTGACGACCAGAGACCCTGCTGGTGGGAGTGAGTGCTACAGGACACCAATGCCTCGCCATAGGAGTGTGGCCTGTCCCAAAAGCGGCTGGCTCCATGCCCACATGGTGAGCGGGCTTTTCACGGTCCAGCACCAGACTAATTCATTTTCCATACTCACCGCTTGTCTGATAACATCATCCTTAAAAAGAATTCCAAACCGCTGCTGTTCCTACAGTCATTTCCTCATATTAAATTTGAAAGGAAAATAATGTCAGACATACAGATTTCTGTAGGAAAACCATCCGCAAAAACTACTGTATTTCTTTTTTTTTAACTCAGCTCCTACTGCTGGGACCCTCGCAGTCTGGGCCCGACTCTGCGTCCATATAAGGACGTTGTGACTCTGTCCCATCTGGCTGCACAACTAGACTCTTGACCCCCTTCATCGCTCAGATGCCATTGGACATCATCAGACACACAAAACATTTCTAAGTGCTTCAGGACTTCTGTTATGTTCTAATTATTATTATTATT
>JAOYFF010000015.1:4624633-4651019 GCA_025773925.1 Cryptomyrus ogoouensis | reverse complement strand
ATTATTATTATTATTTGTATTAGGTGTCTTTGCCAAATTAATCTAATCACCAGTTTGTTTCTTTTGCTGCACTGTGGAACGTCTTACTTTAATAAATAAAGCTATACTTTTATAAAATCAGACATGTATTTTACATAGGTGTTCTGCTACATTTAGCTGCACGCACGTCAGTGTTCATCCGCAGCTTAGATGTAAAACATTGGAATTTTACTCCAATCACAAGGCTTCAGGCTGTAATCAACATAAAAACCAAAACATACAGCCGCTGGTGGGGAGACCTCAAGGTGGCCAGGCTCTTCTTACCTTAGCGCTGCCGATATGTTATACGTTAATATCGAGGTCGGAGCTGATCTCGGGCCGGGTTTGGTTCAAATCTTGGAAACCTCAACATAAAACGGTTTGCAAATATCCAACCATTTACAGTGCAGGGTTCAGGAACAAATATAGTCACTGCATGAAATATATGAACCCTTATGACTGATTAATGATGAGCGAACATGGGATCCATACGTAACTTTCTGGTTAATACATTATGTAAGAGTGTATTGTTATATTATTTGTGACGTCTGAAGTACCGTGTTAACGAAAGTTCATTCATAGGATATTGACGCTATGTGGCATGTTGACTGCGCTACAAGGCAGGCAAAGAAATGTATCCTTACCATTAGCAAAATATTAAATTATTCGTATCTTTGGTGGGGCTGGGGGTTAGGGTCCTCTACCGCCCCTCCCCCACTCTCAGATGAAAACTGCAAAGATGTATGTAAAAACTTTCCCGACCCCGGCAGCTTAAGTACGGCGCTTAAAGTCAATGTCCTGGAACCGTCCGGTGACGTCAGAGATGGTGGTAAATGGGAAGTAGGGACTGGTCAGGGTCATGGTCAGGACGTCCTCCGCCAGACGGGCGTCCTAAGCGGATCGCTTTGATCATCGGCACCTCCAGACTGGAGATGTCATTCCATCAGCACAAAGCGATGATGGGCGTTTCCTTCGTACGAGAAATGGTTCAGTGACTATGTCGATTTTTACTCTCATTAAAAGAGAAAAAAAGAAAATGCACGTCCCGATTTTCTGCATTCTGTAAGTAATGTCAATCTGAGAATGTACGTGTGCATTGGTGGTGACACTGCAGCCTGCTTTAATGGCGCTGTTTATACATTTGAAGCGACGCTGCGTATTTTCCCAGCATGCTTATTAAGTGGCTGTGGTCACCGCACAGCGTCTGCTAATAAACATTCAGCAGGCAAAAATTTCCAAGCAAGCATTATGTGCTCATTGTCTGGAAACCTGGCCGATTAAGTTGTTCAGGAAGCAGGGATATTACACGTGCCCTACTTGAGCATGATCCGAGTGTCTGGGTGGTGTGCTGTCAGATACTGGGAATGGTATAAAGAAGAGATCCAGTAACATTATATAAAACACGATCTCTTTGTGGCTTAGTGTCTTTAATTCATTTCCACGCCATACCTCTGCTTGTGTTTTATTATTATTATAATTATTATATATAGACTGCTTGGAAACGCAGATAAAAGACCCGCACTTACGGGATATGACATACTGCAGACCCAGGATTACTTATTAGCCTGCATAAAGAGGCATGTAGCGTAAACCTTAAACCAAGTTCTCATTGTCAACACATGATTAATCAAGAGAGTGTAAATAACAAAACCTCACAATAATATATAGAATTCCGCGTGAGATATAATCTGGACTATTTATATGACTTGTCCACGAATATACTTGATACTGTATCTGTACTCACACAACGGTTATTCACGGTTATTGTCAAGATTATGCACAGATAATTTTATGCGTAATATAAATGGCACATTGAAAATCGAGTCGATTGTCGCGCAGTAAGAAAATTACACAGAGCTGACCGGGCAGTTTGGCACGGAGCCTTTCATGGTCATAAAGAAATAATTTCTCTGGGGAACTCAGTAAGATTTAGTTATTTCCCCTCAGTGCACCACTACAAATGAAAGTTTTCTGATTACTGTACACGAGACCTCTATTTCAGCCCTAATTACGTTTAAAACAAAGTTTAAGGTAAAGCTGGGAGATGGCAACTATGTGACAACTTTAACGTCCCTTTACACCAAGTGGAATCCCGCAGAGAACCGGGCCGGACGGCAGCGGCATCGGATACTCCGTCTCACCGTTCGGCTCCTTTACACCGCTGTGCTGAAGCTTGCCGTTGAAGCTGGAGTCAGCTTCCGATCCATGCTGTGGGCTAGAAGATATCAGGAGGAATAACAATGACAGGATCATTTGGCTTTGTGGTGGACGGCAAATCCGAGGCACTTGGAGACTCTGGGTCCGCGTTTTATTTCACCATGCGAGGTGATCTCGCCTGGAGCGCATTTGCACACAATACACGCAGGGTGGTATCCGCATAATCCCATCCAAAAAGTCCTTCCCGGGAAAAGTCACCACAAAGTCTTTCAGTTACCTCCCGTGTTATTGTATCCAGTGCAATGGGACTGATAGGCTGCAGCCGACACCTGTTGAATTCATGGAGACTAAACACAGAATACGAAACAGATACCAGTTAAATGCAGTTTAAAAGCAAAAATCTGTTGATCAGATGGAAGTCAACAGGGTCAATCGTCCTGTACATTTACAGTAAAAGATCAGAAACTCCCGCGAATAAGCATGTAAATCATCTGCGATCACTGGTCGTTTCCCATAACTTTTCCCACTGAGAGTGTCTCCTTTCCCAAGATTTAAGTGCTTTCAAAAGTATGCCACTGAGGGCGAAAGTAGGCGCTGCGCGGATGTATCAGCCGCAGGCGGTGGGGACCGGGGAAAGCTGACTCCTGATGCCGTGCAGAGGTCCGGCTCCATTTGACTAAGCCCGGATTCGCGGTGCCAGCGGTCCGCCAACTGCTGACACAACAGGTGCTGCCGATAAAGTCGAACTTAAGATCCCAAGGAAACTCCCCGGAGACGCGTTAACCATTAAGACGCCGCCTTTCCCCACTCTCGGTTTATAGAGACTGTAGTGCTTTACGAGAGCCATCCTAGCTGATAAAGCAGACCGCATGGGATTCTGGAGATGAAGTTAAATCATTCCTATACATAAATTATAGGCAGCTGGATAAACGCATATAGGCCTGTATAAAGCAGATAGAAGCATGAGACGGCGAAAGTGAATATGGGAATAATAATAATAATAATAATAATAATAATAATAATAATAATAACCACGTGTTGGCTCCAGCTTCCCCGCGACCCAGATGGATAAAGCGGTATAGATAATGGATGGATGGATGGATGGATGGATAATCAAGTGGACTTGCTAAGCCTATAGAAAATAGGGCATTCTAGAATGGATATAAAAATGTCGCTGTCTTCTATTGCGTAATACGTTTTTGTTCATTGTAATGCACACAGCTTTCTTATTGAATTCGCCTATAACCTTCTAAAGCCCTTCGCCATGCCATTAATTATTCTCCCCTTACTTTCAGTCCTTTCCCCGGGTCAATAAATGTTCCATGACTTATGTGCTTTTTAATTATTTCTGCGCCATCTGTGAAATCAGCGCAGCCTTCCGCTTTAGCCCGCATTCGGCATGCAGAGGAATAGCAGAGACATGGTGTAAACACGGCGTCCGAGGACAGTGACACGGTGAACCTGAGCAGGCACAGCGGGGGCCCTCATTTTACCCGGAAAAAAAAATCAAAAGCAAATGTTTGAAAAAGTCACTGACTGTCAAGACTGAAAGCCAACACCTATGTGCAAGTCGGTGATGTGCGGCTGTAACGATGCCCAGTCGAGCGGAAAGCGGGCTACATGCTTTTGTTTAAAGGAGAGGATCACATTGCAATCCAGTCTGCAGGACATGTCAGCACCTCCCTCTCACTCCCTCAGTTTTGTCTGTCGCTTTCCTGGTGGTCCTGCGTGAATCAACTGGGTGTTTGAAAAATAACCAAAGGAAACCAGTATTATAAACGGAAAGCTGAAAAACACAACAGCCGACCGCTATAAATGTCTGTTATGCCATTAACGTGATTAACGTGTGTATCTCGGTGATGTATGATGCCATATTACTGCATTAAACCTTTCTCCTGCAAAATATAGAAAACTATTGTGATGGATGCCAGCCCATCACAGGGCACGGGGCCAGGGTACACCATGGGTGGGATGCCGGTCCATCACAGGGCCGGGGATGGGGTACACCCTGGATGGGATGTCGGTCCATCACAGGGCACGGGGCTGGGGTACACCCTGGACGGGATGTCGGTCCATCACAGGGCACGGGGTACACGGGGCATATTTTAGATATGCCGCTTAACCTAATTGTGTGGCTTTAAACTGTGGGAGGAAACCAGACTACCCAAGGGATTAAATAAATCCATCCATCCATTCACCCATTTTCTGTACCCGCTTGTCCTATGCAGGGTCACGGGGTCAATAACCAACATTTTCATATTTTTTAAAGTTGCAAAGACATACAATTAATGAGATTATTTGTTTATAGTGTGCATTATTATAGGTATTTTTGAGATTATGCAGTAAACCATCTTGTGCTTTTGGAAGTATGTTAAGCATGATAAAAACAATATGAAAACTATCTATCCATTCAACTGTCCATCCATCCATCCATCCATCCATCCTCTACCCTTCCTGTGGTGGGGTGGTTGAAAACCATTTCTACATTAATCTTTACTCATTTCAATCAAAATCCATGGTTGCAAATAAACAGGAGAAACTGCTTTGAGGCTAGAGACACCTGGTGGTATGTCTGGAAGCTACAATTTAATTTATGACGATCACATTGGCCGGATTAGCCTTCCGCTACGTTAAGTTAAGCGGCTAACAGGCCGATTGTATTTATCCGATTCTGCATGGCTATCATGTGGCATCTATGGCCGTGGGGAACCACTCAGTACTATTTAGCAGATCAAGCTTATTGCTTCACTGTTGTTGCTATTTTTTTTTTTTAAATTAAATTGCCGATTGCTTCTAACTCTGGACCAATCACAGAGCACGGAGTATTAAAGGCCCGGAGAGTTCTAAAGCCGTTCGCGTGAGCTTAGTTTGACATTTCTGCTTCAGTGTTTATTCAAACTGCACTGAATTTATTCATGCTCCAAATTAGAATATTATGAATAATGAATTATTAACGATAACAGTATCACACATAATCTAATCCCTTCCCACAGAAGAAGCATTGTGCTGGTTATTCTCTCGCTTGTGTGCCTGTGCGGATCCCACACCCAGTCCTGCCGTGACTGGATCTGCATGCTAATTGAGCGTGGAGGTGAGATAAAGGACAAATCTGGGTTGGATTCTGCTTGTCATTCTGGCAACAAAAGGCAGGTAGAGCCTAACATTTACTTAAACTTAGACATGCACAATTATCTTGGAATCCTGTAGTTTTAAACTTTGTTCTACCTCACTTATTTCTGTAGTGGAAGTTTTTTTTTTTATTGCATTAAAGCGTGGAGTTCAGGTATTTTTATTATAATCTTACCTAGAAGCATCCAAACAAGGGAATTACCTAAATAAAACCCTTGAAATGATTATAGAGTTACTATGTGGCACATCTTTATGGGGTACAGAGACATTTAGACATCTGCGGATGTGACGCCCCTTTGCAATGGCAGACACGCAGAGATCACATGACCTTTGGTGGCATTTCCATAACAAGCATGAAGACCAGCGCCTTCATCCTGTCCTGCCTCCACCCTTTGCCAGAGACCCTGTGCCCTTTCCTCTTAGCTGTCTCCAGAGGTGGAAAAGTTCAGGTACATTAAGTCAAATCCAGAGCAAGATTTAGTTTCAGCCAACCAGCTGAGTATAAAGAGTCACAGTTACAGTGTCCTCAACCGGTTGGATGAAACAAAATCTTGGCCTGGATTTTTGCTTTTTAAGCACCTGAACTCCCCACCTCTGGCCGTATCTTGTTTTCTCTCACTTCCTCACTCTATTTTTAGTGTGAACAGTACGGTAACGCCCACACTACAGTGCTATCTTTGCTGTCCGCTTAATGCTCTCCTACTTTGTCAGCAAATTCAGTGCTTTGATTCTCCTAATTACCAGGGATTTGTCTCCTGTTCCTCTTCCCCGTTTTCTTGTTTTGTTGACCAATTGACACAGAGTTTCTCTCACAACAAATATACCAGTTGATTCTGCCATTTTTCATGTAAAAGCCAGACACTGAGTCCAGGTCCATGACTACAAACTTCACGGAAAGCTAACCGGCCACACGGCACCTTCTGCATGTTATGAGTTGCACACATTCTTCACATAGATGTATCCGCAATAGAATTAGCCAGAAACGTCAAGTTCCCTTTACCCAGCACCCCAGGTTCAACGCTGAAATAAACATCGCTGAAACATTCTTGTAATACTCCATTCCAGACATGTTCAACAAGTACAAAATCACAGTGCCAAGGATAAAAATTTTATTCTGAAATCGATGCCATTAATGTCTCTGAGGCATGAGGCTGTACAGACACACGCACCCACATGCCGGCCTTCTCTGCGCCTGTAGAGGGTCCCTTTTTTGTGCCTCTGCCCCCCTAGCTAAACTGGCCTGGACCCAGCCACTGTGTGCACTGGCAGGAGACACTGCAGCCGTGCTCACGCCTGTTACGACCCGCTTATCTCTCTGCTTCTCGCTGAAGCTCAATCTTTGCAATGAAAATCGGTCGAATGGGACATGGAACACAACAAAAATCCAAAAAGAACGGTGTTCGCAAGACTGATGCCACTAGGAGAAACAGAGTCCATAGCTGTAATGCTGCAGCCAGGTGGCCTGTGATTATATTTAATGAGGATGAATGCAACTTGTATTAAGTGTATTTATATGTAGCGAAAAACCGCAAGCTGAATAACCCGAGTAGAAATTAAACGAAAATAAGATGGTAAATAAACTTTTTTGTGATGTTTAAAACTTTTTCTTTTTACTATGACATTGCACCTGTAGATAACAGTTTAATTGCAGTGCAGTTGGCCGTTAACAAAAACGTGAATTTCAACGTAAAACATTTTAATTGATTTATGCTCGCATTAAGGAAGCTGATGTTCGGCAGATATTGTAACGTTTCCGTGACTTCTCTGATTGATGTCCTTTAAAGCATTAAACATCACGATAGAGAGCAGCCGAGGCAGCGCCGCACTGAGCCCGACGCTCGCGCACTCGCATGTTGCGCTGCTTATCTGACTCGCGCCTCCGTCGCTGTGTGGCGAAATTACTGCGCATGTTGGGCGACAGGTGAACGGCGCGCCTCCATCTTTGGCATGGCGATGTAGGGCAAAAGGACAGGGGACTCATGCAGCGGCTCTGCGATCGCAACGGCGTGCAGAAATAGCGTGCAAATGCTTTAAGGTCTCCGTGTCGCTGCGATCGGAGCTCAACTGTAAAGGCAGGAAAGGCAAATAAAATGAGCAGGAGGGGGACGGGGGACTTCAGGAAGGCGCGTTGGTAATTGCACAATCAGCGGTATTTAATATATCCAAATTGCAGGGCGTGGGATATTCGGTTTTAAGGAAAGCGCCAATCATATGGTGAGTCTGTATTCTTTTTGGCTGTTTTATGTTTGTGACATGAAGCAAAATTTAATATTTATACATTGCTCCCCCTTATCCATCTCCATTTTCTGCATCTCTTGGTCCATCTTCCAGCATGGTGGATGTTCTCGCTGTCTTTTTTTTTTCCTCCTCTCTTTCCCTCTATAGACAACACATTTAAAAACGCCGGAAGGAATTTAAGTGTAAGTAGAATGCCAAATTGCGTCCTGGTTTTATATCTCCGAGATTAAATTGGTATTACCAAAATAGCGATTATTATGACGCGTGCTTTTTTAAATAATGGTGTCGGTGGGATGTGAAAACCACGTGACGAGATGTAAACCT
Source organism: Cryptomyrus ogoouensis (assembly GCA_025773925.1). Taxonomy (NCBI): domain Eukaryota; kingdom Metazoa; phylum Chordata; class Actinopteri; order Osteoglossiformes; family Mormyridae; genus Cryptomyrus; species Cryptomyrus ogoouensis. Next base: position 4,643,153 of record JAOYFF010000015.1, on the reverse strand, counting down.
GCTTTACTCTAAAGGAAGATGGTGAGCATGCAGTGTGTCCCACTGAACTGCTTTATGCTAACATTTCATTTAATGTGGACGAAGGAGCCATTTTGTTGTTTTTCATCCAATTACGGACGGTGTCAACAATCAATCATTTACAATAAAACATTAAATGGAATGAAACAGAAGACTAAATGGATATAAATTAAATAAATTATTAAAATAACTCAGTATGGATAAATGTATTTCATGAAAAATGTCTAAATATATATAAAAAACGTATAATGTACACTCATATTTTATTTTAAGCTAAATCTTGTTCATGTAATCTGAGGTCTTATACTCTTAACATCGCTTTCATTTAAATGCCCATGGGTATTATTAAAACTATCGTGGGTATAAGTTTTACTGCGGGACATGTGACAAGAAATTATTTGTGCAAATTTGTTGCCAGGCTTGTCTGACAGTACATTTATTTATTGCACTCTATGCCCTGTCAGAAACCCCCTTTAAGTTCCTAACTCCACTTTACTGGACCAGCAGGTCTTTCGCTGTTACTCTTCGGGCAAAGTTTTTGGAACCAAGAATTCCAGGAATGCGGATTATTTCACTCGTCCATTTGTCAAAACCTAGTGAGGCTCGGACCTCCTCTCGCTGTGCCCACGGCCTCTGCAGCAGTGAGCGGTCTTTGCTGGAGTTTGTCTGAAGCACCCATCAACAGTCTCCTCCGTTAACACTTATGTTCACCTATGAATCTGGCAGCACCTTTGAGTTCCCCTTAGATAGGAGCTACTGACGCCATCTCCCCATAGTAACACTTGCCATGAAAAGTGCCCATTTATAACAGGGCTCTCGTGTGTGATTTGCAGCTGGAGATCTGAGAGAATCACTCACTTTCCATCCACTTCATATGTTTTTTTTTCCCAGTGTTAGTTTCCATTTAAACTCTAGACTAGAAGATGCTCTTTAAAAAGCTTTTGTTTTTCTTTCTCAAAACCTGGAAGCCTGTTCTGTGGCTTTTATTAAGTGCCCTGCTGTTCCAACAAGAACGATGTCTCGTCGATTCAAATGAAATTAAGTAATTTATTAGGTGCTGGTAACTGACAGAGAGCACGAACGAAAGCTTTTAAGGGATAATAAGAATTGTTGGCTCCCGGTAACACAAGAACACCTTACGTGATGTTGTATCATTTAAATCAACAAGTATACATATATAATTTAAACCAAACAGCAACATTTAATTTCAGATGGCTTTGACAGCTAGACATGTCAATAAGAAGAAAAATTATCAAAAAACTGACTTACTAGGTGGACTAAGCAGGAAATGAGTCCCAGCACATGTGAGGGGGCGGATGGATACGTAAAGGGAATACAAAACATGACGCAGTCAATATCAAATCACGACACAGCACATCTAATAGGTGAAACTAATTTATGTTGTGCAGTACTGACTTCATGCGTTACTACAGAATAACCGGGAGCTGAGCGCTCACTGCCTCAAAACCAAATGGCTGCATTTTTAGTGAAGACTCAAGGATATAAAGTTTGAAACCCAAATATCAAGTAGAAAACTGTTGGCTAATGAAGAATCTAATCAGCAGATCTAGATATGTTCACTGTTGCACTGTTCAAAAATTCTTCACATAATAACACTTAACATCTCGAGAGGAACGATGCTGATGAACTTACACTACGCGTCAAAAGTTTTTGAACACACTGAGATTTTATACATTTGCATGTTACTTACTTAACATTTATTAACAATATACTCAGTATTCTTTGCTACCAAATACATTTACAGCATGTTCTACATTTCAGTACCGTTATTAGCAAAAAAATGTAATATCTACATCAAAGTAACCTTGTTTAGCAGTTATAACAGCAGAGAAAATGTGAGGCATTCTTTCCACAAGGGACATTAAATACGGTTCTGTTTCAGGGGATGAAACACCTAACTAGTGCATTTAAAGTTAAAGGACAACCTTGAATCTGATTATGCCATAACCACACAGCCAGTTAACAGAATTTTCATTTATAGTTGTTCATTCAACTTCCCAAATGCTTAACAAGAATAAAAAAAATCTGCAGTTTATGAAATATATGGAAAAGTGGTAAAACCTGGCGTGTGCAAAAACTTTTGACTGGTCGTGTATATTGCAGTAAGATGGAAGAGCAAAAGAAAAGAAAAAAACAAACACTGCCAGATGTCTATTCCTCCTCAAATTTGACAGGAAGCCCCACAGGGAGGCCAGTGCAGGATAGATATGCGCACAGATTTTATTTATGTCGATGGCATTACGTGTCATTTGGAGAAACTGCTGGAGCAGATTGTGTCACAGTAATGCCACTCATTTCTCGGTCATCAGCACATAACTGTAATTGTTGATGCCGGCAATATTCTGCAGGGGAAATGAAGACAATGGGTGAAATCCAAGAATCATGTTTATTTCAGGACCTGATGTGTTTTGTGGCTCTGAGAATTAAGTGACTGAAACGGCGTTCTGGTCCAGAGAGTTTGCAGAGTAGCTTACATTGATTTGTATGTTATGGAATTAGCAATAGTAGATGATAGAAAACTTGCAGTGAAATTACAGTGGGCCCAACAGAGAGCCCTGTGGCACTCCTCACTGTATCTCACTGGTACAGTTAGTTAGACTGCAGTTAGTACAATCACGATGAGAAATATATATGTTTTAATTAACAAATTTTCACAACTTTAAGTTTTTAGCAAGATCCATGACCTGCGTAAATTATTTCTTTTAAATTATGTATATAGTTGTCTCACAAATCCCTTGAAAAATATACCATGTTAAGGGATTGCAGGTCTTTGAATTACAAACAAAGGAATTTTTGCTGGTAGTTGTAGATGATCACAGTGATGGGTCATGCACAGTTTAACCCAGGCCTTGATTCCTTGTTTCCATTTAGGCTTTTCAGTTTGTGCATTTGAAGATGAGCGTGATCAGACTCGTCCTGCTGATCCTGCTCTTCTCCCTGCTGATGCTGGAGGGATCAGCTAAAGAAAAATCTGCAAAAAAGGGAAAGAAGAAAGGAAAGCAGGTCTACTGTCCCTCGTGAGTGCCGCCCTGCTGGCCGGTCTGTGCTGGTGATGCCCCTCTGGTTGTTCTCTTTTGAGATGCTTCAAATGAGAGGCATTCAGTTTATGGCCAAAATGTTTTTAGTTTAGGCTTAATTTGTTTGACCTTTTTTTTATTGAAAAAGCCTGGAGTGATCGTGTGTGTCAGTGTTTGTAGGATGCAGCCTCTTAGGTTTCGGAGTTAATGTTCTTTGGGTTGTCAGACTCCTCGGGAGAATGGCTGGAGCTGGGGAATGCTTCGGAAAATGGGCCAGATGCTTTGATCTTTGGAGCTGAAAGTACTCATACTTGACTTCGTACTTCAACAAAACTTCTTGCGCAGCTAAAAAGCTCCCTTAGAGTCATGCAACAACATGTGCAGTGAGTTTATTTGGCAGAGTTTTCAGGGGAGGTGTTGGGTTATAATGCCATTTGTTTTAGGTGTTTCTTCAGTACCTTTCACCGGTACTATTGAAGTTACCACAACTTTTAAACACTTTTAATACGTTTTAATACAGGAAACTATGATGCCTCATCTTTTATGGGAACCATAGGACCAGTTAGCAAATCTCCCAATGGAAACTTCCACACTGAAACATGGTGTGAATGTACAATTTTAGGCATATAATTTTTCCCATTTCCATTTGTTGACAGTGCCGTTTCCTCAGATGTTTAATGAGTCCTGTTGATCTCGGCAAGGCGTTTCAGCAGAGCTCGCTGTTTTGCTGATTTCTGCAGGCAGTTGTCATCTGAAGATCTTGCTCGAGTTCCTGCCAACTCGACGAGCAACATACTGAACAGGTTGCTGGTGAGCTACGACCCCAGAATCCGACCAAACTTCAAAGGTTGGTCTGGCCCTGTGTTTCCTGCTGACTTCTTGGTTACCTTTGTGTGACAGTAAATAGTTTCTGTCCATTTGACACAATAATATACAATATGGATTTTTGGTGGGGTGGTATTCATTGAAATATGAGACACATTCACAAATAATTTCTACTCAACAAAAATGTGAAATGCAAATAAATGAAGGAATATGCCCATCCATCCGTCCATCCATCCATCCATCCATCCATCCAACCATTGCAGGGCACATATACAGGAACATAGTCAAACAAACGATGTATCACTGGATCCTGTAGAGACACCAACCAGCCCATCTGCACGAATTTCAACTGTGGGGGGAAATCGGAGTATCCAGAGGATTCCCAGAGAACATGCAAATTCCTCTTGTTGTACTCAAAATCTGAATTTATTATACGGCTTTTCTCTGTCTGGTAGATGTTTTTACCAAGTTCTGCATAAAGTGGTGGCTTACTTCCTGTCATCATTCCACACATGCCTCGCTCTAGCTAGGGGCACTCAGCAATGACAAGAAGACTCAAGACAGGCAGGCAGGCAGGAATGATATGGTTAAAAGAGAAAAATGCAAAGAGGATCTATAACAGAAGCAATCCGCAGATATATGCTCGGCAGCGCCGGGGCAAACCGCTAAGGCGTCCGCCATGCAGCTGGGCTCCCCTGGTACCCTGGCTGGCTTTACGCTGCACGATCCCGCGTCAGACAAACAGAGGCCAGCTGTGCCTAATTGAGGGATGTCATCAGTCTTCAAATCCTAGGGTTCTCACGGCTGCCACCTGCCTTCTGGCTGCACTAAATCGACTGCTAACAAATGTAAAATTTTAATTATAGATAGGAATTGGTGTCTGCTCTGTGATATATGGATTTATAGAATGCTTTGTGGAACTAGTCAGCCAGAGTTTTCTTACCTGAAATAACTCGCCGTTTTATTTCCTAGGCATTCCAGTTGAGGACAAAGTGAACATCTTCATAAACAGCTTTGGCTCCATCCAGGAAACCACCATGGTATGGTGTTGGGCAGTGATGATCTTTTTGATTGATTGATTGTTTATGGCTGGTTGACTTTCATGTGTCAATTTGTCATTGAATGAATAAGAGGATAAATGTTTTCTCATATAAAAACATTTTGATGAAGCTGCTTTCTCCCCTGTATAAAGTGTGTTTCTCAATACCAAGATCAAAGATCGTACTTGTGTTCTTGCTAACGTGCCTCCCAAGAACTGACTTGGGGCGCAATGAATCATGCGATTATTCTCATTTGGTGACGATGCAACCGATGCATCCTTGACATTTGGAGCGGGGCAAGAATGCCATCTGGGATTTTTACCGTCCTCCATACTTCTGTTCTTGAGCAGAGGAACTGGTTTTCGGTAATGGAAGATGGCGTAAAATGGGTACGCTGAAACGCAAGTACGGTCAAGTACACATATTGAGAAACACCCAAAGTTGTTACGGACTCAGGACATGGTGTAGACGGCAGAAAAGGGTGATGATCCACATACGGCTCCAAGACAAATAGGGGTTTATATTAAAGAAAGTGAATACACTGGGCAAGACTACAACCAAAGGATCACGAGGGGTCAACAAACCGCAAGGAAACCAGGTCCAGGAACAAGGCAACACTGGGAGCAAGAACAGGCAAGGAAACAACACGCAGGAACACAGCACAAAGTCAGTGACTCACTAAGGAACTGAACACAGGCATCAGGGCAAACAAGGAATGGGTGCAAAGCATAATCAGATTAACAAATCAAAAAGGGCTCAGGACAAGGAACAGGTATGGCAGATTACAGTTAAACGAGCATGAAACTAAAGAACCTTAACAAATAAAGACTAGAAAATAGGAGGCATAACACAGAGGGCTGAATACACGGGACAAAAATTAAAATCACACAGGACACAAACAGGGCAAACCAAACAGAGAAGCAAAATAACTACAAACACTAGGAACAACAAAAACCAATAATTAAACAAGACAGGTGAGGCTGGTTGCAAACCAGTTTCATGCCCGCAACTGGCGGGTTCTTCGTTTGAGCAGCACGCTCAGCCCATAGAGCCATGCAGCAGGCCAGGGAATAGGGAGGACACACTGGGGCTGAGGGACAAGAGACAGGGTGGTGAACGGGACGGCCAGCGACACCTGCTGGCAAAACGGGGAGGAGACACGACGGGCAGGGTAGGACGGCGCTGACCCTGACACAAAGTGTCCATTTTGTTTGTTTTTCAACAACATTGGAGGACTCTGGGACTTCTGTTCTGCCAACATAATATGGAAGTAAGAACAACGGCAACACTTACCTACGGACTGTGTTCTGGAAATCTCTATAAATTTGAATTCTCTGCATGGGTGAAGTGAGTTTCATGTGTTGACATTTCCTGGCGATTCACTTCCGGCTCATTTTGTCTTCGAAATGGACTCTCTTGCTTCTCCCGGCTGCACCCTCCGACCATTAATCTACGTCTGATTGGGCTGTGACTCCCGGTGGCATTTTTACTATAGCTGTCCCTTCATTTCTTCATTATGCCTGTGTTTTCCAGGCGGCTGTAAAGGTTTGAATATGTAACAAATCATTACAGTGTTATGCAACAGTCTGGCTGGGTAATCCTGAACTCTGTGGCTCACTTGTAAGCTTCGAGATAAATAGATGGCAGATTATCATCAAAATGCTGTTACTCTTTGCGGCAATCCCTTTAATGTTAGATTCAAATATTATTTTGAATAGATATTACTAACTGTATAAACTGTATACAAGTGGCCCATGCACTCAACCGAACCCCATTTACTATTATTCTCACGACTGAACTTGGTGTTTGAAGAGCAGTGAGCCTCAGAGCTTCTTCGGGCTGTTTGGAATAGCCAGGGGATCTTCTGACATTTCCGGCGCCCTCGAATTTCACAACAGCACCCCGACTGTAAGCAGCCTCGGTGCTGTGTACCGACCATCCTTGGGGCGGCTTTGACGGCCTTCAAACAAAACCTCGAGAGCACGTGACTGGAGAAATCTTAACTCACAGAAGCTGTTGACTAATCGCGCTTAATGAAGTCTATTCTTCATTGCGACAGTGCCTACCTGTTTAAATATATAAGCTTTAGACCTGACAGAAACACAGCCCTGGGTCTCAGTGGGTGTTCTTCAAGACCAGATTACACCATGGAGTCTGTGCTTTTAATTGTAAACATAAATAGCACCTCTTATGTCAAATCAGTAGGTGGAGCTTTTCAGGGTTTGCTTCATAGTATTTTTAGATACAGTAAGTACTTTTCGGGGGAAAGTAAGAAAATATATCACTTTTTGGTTAGAGACGTCGGTTTCTCAGCTTTAAACTTTGCTTGCACTTCTGACTGTCCTGATACAGTGTGTGTGGAAATGCAGCTTCTTTAGTCTTTAATCTCCATCGTAATCAGGATTACAGAGTGAACATCTTCCTGAGGCAGCGGTGGAACGATCCCAGACTACGGCTCCCCACGGAATTCAAGTCTGACGCCCTCACCGTGGACCCCAAGATGTTCAAATGCCTTTGGAAACCAGACTTGTTCTTCGCCAACGAGAAGAGCGCCAACTTCCATGATGTCACACAGGAGAACATCCTGCTGTTCATTTTCCGCAACGGTGATGTGTTGATTAGCATGAGGTAATCCGGTCAGATCTCCACGTGCCTTGGGGCGTATCGTTATGGGTGGTTGACAGAAAGATAAATACTCAGCAAATTTAAGATCAATTGTTAAGCAGTAAACAAAGTAGCATCCAGTTAGTATTTGATTTTCATGCCGGTCGTTCTTTGTTTTTACGATGCTATGTGTTTCCTCTGTGCCCAATCTCCAGGTTATCGGTCACTTTATCCTGTCCTCTGGATCTGACTTTATTTCCCATGGACACCCAACGATGCAAGATGCAGCTAGAGAGTTGTATGTGAACCTAGCATTTGAAATCCCACATCGAGCTGGGTTGCTCCTTATTGCGTTATTTTATCCTATAAGCTAGCTACATTAGCGAAACACTTAGCGCATTAGCTGTTGTGATAGCAGTTATTGTAGCGGAAGAGGGTTGGGCAATAAATGTAGCTGCTGTCCTGGGGAAATGTTGAAAATTTCATTAACCAAAGTATGCATTGCAAATATTTAGTTTCACGTGTGTGTGTGTGTGTGTGTGTGTGTGTGCGCGTATTTCAGTTGGTTACACGACAGATGACCTAAAGTTCAGTTGGCAGTCGGGAGACCCTGTGCAAATGGATGAAATTGCACTGCCTCAGTTTGACCTTAAACAAGAGGATATCGAATATGGAAATTGTACCAAATACTACAAAGGGACCGGTAGGTCTTGCGTTTCTTCCTGTTAACGTGAAGTTGAGTAAACATGCTTTTTACCCACAGTCGATGCTTGTGCTTTGTAATTTGAAGGATGATCTAACCGTACATTGCTCTAAAACTGCCGTCTTTTTTGTGGCGCGTCATCCTTACGATAAGATACCGTAGAACACAAGCTGTGGTCTGAAACTTGGCCCCAGATCGACTTCTCCTGACATCATGTGTCTCATGACAGCCCCATAATTACCGTCAAGCCGAAATTACGAAGCATTCATTTAGCTTGGCAGTGCAATATGGTTTGGGGGGCTCATGCCCTCCATACATGAATAATTCTCTTTGGGGGAAAAAAAAAATACTATTGGCAGAAAATAAATGAGGAGAAAGTAATTTCTTTCCTTTGGAGTTCAGCTTTGGCAGAGCCTGCTCATTCATCTGGCAGCGCCGCAAAAGCTCTTCTCATAACTAGCTAATATGCAGCCAAATGTATATGATCAAGAAAACCCTCAAAAGCTGTGAGATGTACATTTCTGTCGAGTTACAGGCTGCGGCCTGAGGCTGCGGCCTCAGAGAGTGATGCCGCCTGTATCCCCAACTAAAGTTCTCTACTCGTATTCTTCATGCTGCGGTTACTATGCTTGCAGACTTTTGTTGTGTACTTGTGCGTGTCTTTTTGCTTTTGTTGTGTGTGTTTGTGTATTCATGTACTTTTGTGGTTTGTAGCATGTTGAAGACAAAATGTGACATTCGGCAAGAAGGTCTGTGCTGTTTCCTTGAACTTGTCTTAGGCTGGGTGAAGAGACTATTCTGCAGGTGCTCTTATACATGCTTTCTATGTATAAGGAAAAACTTTCCGTTTAATTTGTTTTAATAGTGTTTTTTTTTCTCTCTCTCTCTCTTTTTATACATATGCATCCCGTAAAATTGTATGTTGATTACTGATAGACTTAATGGTTAGTTATGTATAGTATCTAATTATATTAGAATACTGTTATTAATGGTGAATGCAGATCCACAACATACATCGAGCTGCTAAAACACCATGGCATTTGTTTTAGGCAAGCTCGCATTCTCTAGCATGCCTTCACATGCTGTTGTTGATGCAAGACAGCGGGGGGGGGGGGGGGGGTAGGCTTTAAATGCACAGGTCTGAGTCGGCTGCAGGACACGGTTGCCATTTGTTCCCTCCTGGCGTGCCCGACGGCACAACGCCTGTTAAAGCAAGTCTCAGAGAAAACCTCCAGCCAGCCGGCCTTGACATCGCGCTCAGTCGCGTGCGATGTGGGGCACTGGGATGGCCTTTAGGGGGCGCCAGATCTGGCAGAGGGACAAAAGGGCAAAAGTTAAGCATTAATCCAGCCTGATAACTGCCTGGCAAACAAAAACAAAATGGTAGTCTGCGTTGAAAGTGGTCACTCACCAAGAATAGTGCATTATATAAGATGCTAAAGACAATGGTTTTTATCGAGTGTTACAAAATGGGCATTAACTTCAGAAAAGAAATGCGTTTATGCTTTCTGGGCTTATTGTCAGATATCCCTGTGGACGCTTTATGGTCCTGCGTGTCCGTTTGACGCGTATTGGGTAGTACAGTCACGGGGTTAATTGACTTTCCCGATTCCGCTTGCTTTATGTACGGCCTGGGCGACTTGCATGTGGACGTCCATGTGCTCATCGGCTTTTAGCGGGAAATGCCTGCCTGTTGCCCTGAGCGCAGCCCGGCATCCGGCCCCGGCTCAGAGTGCCTGTCTCCGCAGGGTATTACACCTGCGTGGAGGTGATCTTCACCCTGAGACGGCAGGTCGGCTTCTACATGATGGGCGTCTACGCGCCCACGCTGCTCATCGTGGTGCTGTCCTGGCTGTCCTTCTGGATCAATCCGGACGCCAGCGCCGCCCGAGTCCCTCTGGGTATAAACGCCAAGGCCGTCACGTCGGACCTGTCCGAAAATCACCGTGTCCGCCCCACCGCCCCATTACATCACTGAAACCCCTCCCACCCCACTCACGCCCCGGTGTCCTGTTACCATCCTGTCTCCACACACCTGTCCCTCTCGCCCCGAGGGCAGCAGGAAAATGGCTTCATCTCAGGTCAGTCACGTCTTGCCTGAGTGTCCGTGCCTGTGGGTTTGAGTGCTGTGTTCTGTGTGTCATCCGCTGCGATTCAGTTTGTCATGTCATGTCGGATACCACATACCTGCTCGTTGGACGTGTCTTCACTCACTGGGAAACGGGAATTTCAGTCGAATAAGTGTTTGACTTACGTAACAGTGTGAAAGAGAGGCTGCTTAGAAAAGGATTTAACTCTATTTCCTCTTTACATTTCTTACAAATGTTAATAGTTTACTTATTGTCTGACACGTGTGGAGTATAATATTTAATGGTGTTTTCTGTAAAATCCGCCTGTTTGAAAAGTTAAAATGTCAAAGCGAAGTAATGTGATATGATAAATGTGTAAGTATATTACTGGATATGATGTTTCCTTGGTAACTGTACCAGTGTAGCTTGGATAAAGGGGTGTTCATTTGCCGGCGTGTTCCGCCCGGTCCGCGTTGCGCTGTTGACCCGTGGATCTCCTGCTGCCAGGCATCCTGTCGGTGCTGTCACTCTCCTCCGAATGCACCTCCCTGGCCTCAGAGCTCCCCAAAGTGTCGTACGTCAAGGCCATCGACATCTGGCTCATCGCCTGCCTGCTGTTTGGCTTCGCCTCGCTGGTGGAGTACGCCGTGGTGCAGGTGATACTCAACAACCCCAAGATGATCGAGGCGGAGAAGGCAAAGCTGGCCAGCAGGGAGAAGGCGGAGGGCAAAGGCAGCACCATCAACGGCACCGGGGGCACGCCCCTCCACGTCAGCACGCTCCAGGTCAGTACGCTCCCGGTCAGTACGGTGCCCGCCGGCCATTCCTCCCTCTGGTCACCTGCTTATCCACATCCGAATCCACTCGCCAAACTTCGTAAATAATTAGTAATCATCTCATTATGTTTATTTTATAACCAAAGGATTCAAAAGCTATATTTTCATTGGTACAAGTAGGATGAAATATTTGCACACATACGTATTGTACATACATACATGGATACCTACACACATACATGTTGTAGAGACATGCAAACATACATACACATGCATACATATGAACATATATACATACTTACATATATACAAACATAAATACATTCATATGTATACACACATATAATTTACATACGTACACATAAAATATAACATACAAGAAGGACAGCAAGGTGTTGAGGTTAATGGGGATTGTAATGGTTTCCTTAAAATGCTGCATCTCATATGGGAATGACTGACTACTTGTTCGTATGATTTGAATTTCCAGTTTCCTCCTTAATAACCGTGAGAGTGTAATCTGCATTCATTAAAGTATGTAGGATGGCCTCCATAACGGGTGAAAGCTTGCAGAAGGGTTAGGTTTGTGCTGTTTGCTGGTCCCTCTGCATGAATGCAGGTAATGCAGCATTTGTTTCAGACAGGCTTTTTGTGTGATATCTAGACTAAGAGTAAAAACCTGGCCATTAAAGCCAGTTTGAGCCGACGTGACACTTCATTATGGATTTAGGCGTAGCGTGTGCTCTGTCAGCTCATCCCAACTGGCTCCTTCTCGCTTTAGCGCGTCAGTGCACTGATCCGTGACCGGCGCCCGTGCACACGCCAGTCGTCAGTAACAGACGGTAACCCCGGGTTTATGACATCACGGCGAGTGCATGGCGCTGTCTCTGCAGGGATGAGGGAATCCCGACAAGGGAACGGCCCTCTGCTTGCAAATAGGAGGGAATGGCCAGGCGTGTTTCCTGACGACCTTGGCCGTGTAGGATGGGGATTAGACTGCAGGGGAAACCTCTATCGTGCCAGAGCAACATTTTGGGAGAGGCACTTAATTTCCTGGACTGGGAAACCGATAGCAACATATGTTTTATGTGAACTAACTTTGTTTAAAAGTAGTCTTTAAAAAAACTAAGCTAGTATGGATATTTACAGGAAGATAACAGTGGGATGATGAACAGAACCATGTGATTTGGGGTTGTGATGAAGGAATAGGGGCTGCGTTTGGGACTGAGAGCAGAGACGGATTTAGCAAAAATACTCGGATGGAACGAACATAAAGCAGCCATTTCAGCGTAAGCATGAGGGTAGCATTCACAAAGTGGACTGGCCACGAGTCTGGGTTTGTTTACTGGGACAAGAGTTAGTCTCCAGACACAAGGTGAAGCCCAAGCAAATTTGTAGTTTGAGCTGATTAGCAAAATGTAAGTGATTGTGCCAGGTATACATCCTGAAATACACTGTAACAAAGATATTTTACTATCCCAATATTTTTCCATTTTTGTTTTGGTTCTTTTCTAGGTTGTAGGCTTGTTAAGTTTGAGGCCAACATCCAAAATATTAAAGCATTATAAATCATGTGCTAACAGCCGACTTCATTTTGTAATTCAACAGTTGTAAAATTACAGCAATATTATGATACCATCTAAAGCCAAACATACCGGACTTGGAAAGAATTTCGGGAGAGTAGCCGACTTTAAGCAGCCTTGACAGCACCGGATGAAGGCTAGCGGTAATTAGCCAGTCGGGCTAACGTTGGAGGATGTGCGTTACTTTGATCGCTGTAGCAGGAATCTGGGAGTCGCTCGTTTAAATTAGAGGCTTTCGTGAAATAGGAAACGATATTTCCTCAAGGAAATAAGGGGCGTCGCTGGTGCCATAGGTCACGCCGGCAGACTTTATGACCGCGAGGCACCCGGAGTGAAAGGAAACATTTAGCTCTTTGTGTCTCTCGGTAGGGCAAGTTCGCCAGCGTCTGTGGTGTTAGCTTGCTGGCGCCGTGGCGACCGTGGACCCTGCTCACACGTGTGTGTCCCCCCCCGAGCTCCCGGTCCCCCTGTGGTGAACCGGCGTGCTTAAGCGAAAGGAAAAAAACCACAAATATAATCCATTAAAAACGTGTGGCGAGTTCAGCACTCTTTGGAGGTCTTAACAGCAGAGATTTGTGTTGGGGTTCCCTACTGAGAAATATGAGGATAAATATAACTACCTTTAAAAACCTAATAAGGCTACATTTGCATATAAGTGGAATATTCCTGAAAACTGCTATTCCTGTCTCCTAAAAGTCTCTTAGAAATGTACGCAAAACAAGATATTGGTGGAAAACGAGCAAAATGTAGTTTGTTTTTAAATCAGTGTTGCATGATTCTGTTTTCTAACTCATGACTGCATGACCGTGTTGGGTTTGTAACTGAATGGGTGACTCTGGGAGTTCATAGCTAAAACAAGGCCTTGTGCACGCTGGTCAGAATAGCCAGAGAGAGGATTATGTTAGACCCGAGTTCGCTTCGTCGGTAAATCACGCAGGCCTCATTTTCCAGGTGGCGGAGACGAGATGCAAAAAGGTGTGCACATCCAAGTCGGACCTGCGCTCCAACGACTTCAGCATCGTGGGCTCGCTGCCCAGGGATTTCGAGCTGTCGAACTTTGACTGCTACGGCAAGCCCATCGAGGTGGGAGGGGCTCTCTGCAAATCGCAAGCGAAGAACAACAAGAAGCCGCCGCCCCCAAAACCCGTCATTCCCTCCGCGGCCAAGCGCATCGACCTCTACGCCCGCGCGCTCTTCCCCTTCTCCTTCCTCTTCTTCAATGTTATATATTGGTCTGTATATTTGTGATATACACATATATATACTATATACACACATTTTGTTCGCCCGTTTCCATTAGTGATACCACCCATGTTATTTTTTCATGTTATCCATCTATATCAGGAAAGGATAGAATATATTTGATGAACCAGCTATACGGAATATTCCGGAAACAGCAGGTGCAAGGCGGGGAATTGGATTGGGAATGTTGTCCAGGGTAGGCTCTGGACCTGCACGACCCTGCGTGGGACAAGCGGGTATGGAAATGAATGAACTATATGGAATAATGGTTATATTTACGATTAATCCTGAAGCAGCGAGACCGTAGCTTGTCGGCTCAGTGGCCGGTACGCTTAGGAATCGCAAAGAGTGAAGGATGACAGGTGGAGGAGAATGGGTGGAAACAGCTCCATTTTTATTTTATTACCAAATAAAATTCTATTACCTTGCATGTAAAAAGCGCATAAATGAATATAGAATCTATATCTAAAGTTTGCTATGATAATTATTTATGATTATTATGGATATTGTCGGATTGGCTGATCATCACGCTGATGTCACAATGCTTGATGCCATGACCTCTGTGACAGGTACACTTCTGAGATTCCATCATGTCACCCGTGCATTGAATTTAAAAGTATGCGGATAAAGTGGTCCTATGTAAACATGAACATGTATGTGTACATACATGCATGTATGTAAGCATAGCCAATAAAGATCAGATGTCTAATGAGCTGCTACATTTAATCTTGAGCCTGTATTTACTTCACAGAAGTTACATATGTTTGCATGACTGTTTCCTTTCTGTTTTCATGGGTTTATAGACAGAGTAAATTATACTTAAGGCTTAAAACTAGCATTTTCCTTAACAGCTGTACCGTCACGTGACGACACTCATCACAGATGATCATGTGATGCATTTTTTTCCCCAGATTTGCCCCCCAGTGGATGAAAAATGTATTCAAACATTCCACTTATTATTGAGTGAATATACCTGGTCGATCGGCATATTCACTCGACAAAATCATACAATCATCCAGCCATCTTGCAACTGCTAATCAACAATACATTCATTGTTCCCAGTGTCGTGTCACGACAGAGATAACGATGGATACTGGCTTTTTGATGTCTGAGATATAAAGGCAGGAAAGTTTACTGGGATTATTGTCTGTAAAATTCCAAGCATGTCTGCAGTACCCTGCATCCCAAGCAGTGGATCACTGCACCCTTAACTACAAGCCTGCTGTCATGGCAACAGACACTGAGATTAGATTGCAGTGGGAGGCCAGTCACTCTTACTGATCCGGAATACCGGAACGTGACCCAAACAGGTCTCTGTGGCTGAAACCGACAACGTAATTAATCATACGGCCAGGAGAACTAAACAAATTAAATTCAAACAATGTCAATATGAATTACATCATTCCAAACCTGAAAGGTTTCTAAGAGTAAAAAAAAAATGTACATTTTCATTTAACTTTTAGCTTACCTATTAATACTGAGTGTGGAGTCTATATCAGTTAAAAATACATCGTTTTGCGTAATCTTTAAGGATAGTTCTGTAGGCATAACCATGTCCCAGCACTATAGCGCCCTCTAGCGGAGTTCCCCCACTGAGACTCTCAATGACCAGAATTCTTAAAAAAAAACAAAAAAAAAAAAAACTGAAAACAAATCTTGCATTTTGTTCTCATCATCTGAGTCTGATTCTTCCAGTTTATGTAGCCAGCTAGTTTCACAGCCTGGGCCCCGATGTGTCAGTTAGTTCCCACATGGCCTCGCTCTCCCCTTACAGCTCCGTCGCTTGTTGCCGTGTTGAACCTCACTTTTCCTCCTTCATAGACCTGCCAGGATTACAGGCAGCACATTCCCAGATCTGCCTTACTGCTTCACCCACTCGCCGTGACACGGAATTTCACGACAGAAGCCTGGCCCTAGAATCCGCCAATTAACAAAAAATGGAAGCTGTCTGTTTAAAATCCACGCACGTCCAGCACCAGGCAAATGGATGTGATTCTGCAGATGCCGGCTTGTGTGTTGGGAAGCCTGTGAAAGATGTCTGGCTGTCTGGATATGCAGATGTTTTGCTGAACACGCGTGACACATACGTGCTATAGCAGTCCAGAAGAAGACGGCAGGTCACACACACGGAATACAGTTAGGGTACCATAAAATAGCTCAATGGACCAGACTGAAGTCTTACAACTCACTGGAGAGCCAAAATGGAGGCGTGAAGCACCATATTATTTAATGTGACCTTGTTATCTAGATACTAGGTGTCCATTTTATTATACTGATTAAAAGTGAATTGCACTGATATGCCAGATGGTTTCCTCTGGGTCCTACAGACCAACAGACACCTGCATTCCTGTTTTTTTGGCATGTGAACTGTGAAATTGTGAAAACTGTGATGGGAAAAAGCCAGAGCAGTGGACCGGGCCGATATCGGCTATCCAGATCCAGAAGGGATGAATCAATATATAAATAAATGAGAACAACGTAATACAAAAATTCCGTTTGGAACTTTCATTTTTTAAGCCCTATCAGAGGCCAAGCTGAGCCCCATAACCTTCAAAGACCCATGAGTTCTTCAAGTTCTTCAGTCTTTAAGTGGAACTCAGGCTGCTTCAGTGTAAATCTCACCTCCCATCAGTGCCGGTCAACCTATTAGGAGACATATGCGGCCGCCTAGGGTGTCATCTTCTGAGGGGGCGCTGACTTAGCCAGCCAATTTCACTCTGTAGGAGACAGGGGGCGCCGGCGGTGAAGCTGGCCTAGGGCAGCATCTTCTGAGGGGGCGCTGACTTAGCCAGCCGATTTCACTCTGTAGGAGACAGGGCGCAAAGCTCCAAGAGTCACGGTCGTTGTTACTGCAAAGACTTGACTCACTGCTCCTTACATGTATGACGATAACCATCCCACTCCACCTTCACATTGAGCACATTGTCAAAATGGGTCCTCAATACATACAATGGAAACAGCCACTCCGTGAGTTAGGGCATTATACTTGTGATCAGAAGGTCACTGGTTCAAATCCTAGCATTGAGAGAATGATGTAACTACTGGACTCTTTAGCAAGGCGTTTAACCACAGATTGTTCCAGGGACTGGCTGACCCCGCTATCTCAAAAACAACGCACGTTGTTTTGGATACAAGCATCGAGAAGCAGGTTGATCTTTGGGGAAGGAGCACCGTAACAGGCAGAGCTGACCAAACAAGCTTCTGTGACTCATAGGTTGCCCGGTTCTGAATCACTTTCGCTGCGGCCGCCTCATTAGGCTCAGTGGATCGGGCTGCTATACCTGTAATCACAAGGGTATTATTTCAAGTCCCGGAGTTGGCAAGGTCACTCCAATGTTGGGCTGTTGAGCAAAACCCTTAGCTCTCAATTACTCCAGGGACCGTCTGACCCTGCATTCTTTAATTTAATTTATTATTGTTATTAAGTACACCTTGGACAAATATGTCTACTAAATAAAATACTTACTGCTTCACTAACATGCTTCAAATGTGGAGAATAACCAAGGATGCTATGGAATCTATTTTAGGGAGTGAATATTGCGAGTATATAAAGGATGACTTATCTCCGAGCAAGGGAGGGGGCTGAGGCTGGTGTGCCGTCCGCGGTGTCCCCTGCATCCTGCCTCTGCTTGCTGAGATAGACTCCAAGCTCTCTATAACCTTGAGATGAATGAATGGCTATACATAATGGATGAGTGGATCTGTCACATTGAGAGCAGACAGACACACGGCACATCGACACGTCACTGACCCAAAGCCACGGCATTTAGTCAAACACATTCGCAAAGCAAGGAGAACAGAAAGGCTCCCAATTAATAAGGAACAACGCCTGTACTTGGCGAGAACACAAAGAGCCAGGCGTTGCTGGACGTGCGGCGTGTGTGCCACGTCTATGCCGACATCCCGAATCGAAGCGTCCGTTTTTAACACTGTGTTTTGCTGCTGCATGGAAAGAAATCCATAAAAATATCATGGCATGTAGTAAAGTACAATTTTGTAAATCAATATTTAATTTCATTTATATTTTATATGTCCCTATAGACATGTAGCTGGATGGAAATGAAATGCCACCCTACAGTCTCATGCAGTAGCAGAGCCAGAAAATTTTCAGTGGGGGGGGCAGGGTGGGACCTGGGGTCAATCTGAGGAGGCATATACATCAAAACAGGGATATAAGGCACCTAGACAAAAAGGGAATATTTTAGGTACCTAAACGCTGTAAAAACATACATGTAATTCTACATTGTTTATAATTGAGACAGTGGTGGAATTATCAAATACACATTTAATACATCGGTTTCTCGCCGTTAAGTTAACAAGCTTACACACTGAGTTAAAGATTCCCAAACTTCTGCATTATCCCTGTTCTGAGGGCACATATTTAGCTCAGCAGCACTATGAGCTCATTCTATATCAGTATATCATCAGGGACACAGAGAAACAGTTCTGGAATAAAAGGTTTTTTTTAAATCAAAGTCTGATTTAGCCAAAATGCAAAAACAACGGGGTGGCCAATGGGGTGGCCGGGTTTCAGTCTCCGTGTGGTGTCGGGGTGGCCAATGGGGTGGCCGGGTTTCAGTCTCCGTGTGGTGTCGGGGTGGCCAATGGGGTGGCCGGGTTTCAGT
>JAOYFF010000015.1:4590385-4606105 GCA_025773925.1 Cryptomyrus ogoouensis | reverse complement strand
GCACCATCGACAACACCAACACTGACTGCCCAGCACCATCGACAACACCAACATTGACTGCCCAGCACCATCGACAACACCAAAACTGGCTGCCCAGCACCATCGACAACACCAACACTGACTGCCCAGCACCATCGACAACACCAACATTGACTGCCCAGCACCATCGACAACACCAAAACTGGCTGCCCAGCACCATCGACAACACCAACACTGACTGCCCAGCACCATCGACAACACCAACATTGACTGCCCAGCACCATCGACAATACCAACACTGACTGCCCAACACCATCGACAACACCAACACTGACTGCCCAACACCATCGACAACACCAACACTGGCTGCCCAACACCATCCCCAACACCAACACTGGCTGCCCAACACCATCGCCAAAATCGGCTGCCCCCCTAGTTGTATTATTTACAGATGTACTGCTTTTCTGAAAAATGCATAAATGAGAAATAGAAGCTCAGGCAGACTATAGGTTATACTGATTTTTTAAATATACAGGGTTACTCTATAATTGCAGTAAAGTGGATATAGCTCCAGGACATTGATCATTCAGCTTACATGCATCCATCATCGAAGAACTTTGCTAGGTCTCTCTGAGGTGACCTGGAGAAGAGTCTGGTGTTAAAAGTTTCTTTTCTTTTCATCATTGAGAATTCATATTCCTTTTCAGAAACATACTTTGTAATTTTAAATTGTTGTATCTGTTTTCAGTTGATATTTCTTTTGTCGGACTATGCATCCTTTATCGTGATCATAATATAGGTTATTAATTTAAGAATTTGATTGATGGATGTCTGTTGTTATAGTTCCTCTCAGTTGATTGAAGTTATAGTTAATAATACTGGACATTATCCAACTAATATTTACTTTCTTTCCTCCTTTTTTCAGTCTGTTCGCAGTTCTCAAGAGGAGTCTACGCTATTTTTGGATTTTACGATAAGAAGTCCGTGAACACGATAACATCCTTCTGCAAAACTCTACACGTGTCTTTTATAACGCCGAGTTTTCCTCTGGATGGATCACATCAGTTTATCATTCAAATGAGGCCGGACATCAAAGGACCCCTCCTGAGCCTGATTGAATACTACAAGTGGGACAAGTTCGCCTATCTGTACGACAGCGACAGAGGTGAGCGCTCACTGTTCATCTGATTCATACCGCGCCTTTTTAATGGGTGCTGAGCTGCACAACACGGAATTCATGAAATGTCCTGTGCTGTTGCTTTCTCAGTGCATCAATGAAAGCATTATTTAATATGACAATTCAAGTCTACAAGGATACATTGTACAATAAATTATAAAGGTGACAAAGTACTTGTCAGGCTCCTGTTTGACACTTTTGAAGCAAGTCCATGCTGTGTGTAGGGGCAGCAAATAAATAATTATTTTACTTATATATATTCTAAAGGTGAATAGTTCTTTCAATGATTGTATGTTTACCAAGGGTCATTTTTCATTATGCAAGTGAAAATTTATTATTTTGCTACAGTCAGTCCACTTTGCTTGATTATCGATCGAATACTAAATGCACACAAAAGAGAGATGTTTCATTTTCCTTACAGCTGGGCATACAGAGGAAAGCGTTATGGTATTTCCTGCTTCCTCGAAGCAAAAGAAATCAAAGAAAAATGCTCATAAATTCAGATTAGTTGAGTTTCAGCCTAGTTACTATGTTATTTTGTACCTTACTTTATGGAGCTGGTATTGGGTAGTATAATAGTTAACCATAGTGGACTGATATTACAAATACCGAGAAGGATCATGCTGTAATAAAATAAAGTTCAAATTAACGTACGATAATAGTACGATAAGGTAACAGCAAATTAAATAAAAGAAGTTTACATAATAATCATGGCAAATATTTTCAAGCATACAGGGATTACTAAAAACCATCTTGATCATGTCAGCATCTTTAGTGGAGAAAGACACAATGTCAATGATTACTCCACAATCAGGTTATGGTCAGCCTGCAATCAGCCTATGATCAGTTAATAATCAGCCCGTGATCAGTTAATAATCAGCCCATGATCAGTCCATGGTCACTCCATGATCAGTCCTGGTTGGTTTCAATTCCAGAAATGGAAGGATTTTGTCATGAAAGAATTTTTAAAAAGGGACCAATGCAGCCTATTTATTACAAAGCCGTTTATCTTGCCTGTAAGGCAGCCCAGACCTCGTGCAGAAAGGGACCATACAACCTGGCCCGACCTCTCTGTGCAGATGGCCTGCCATCCTCTTCCTCAGTAGAGGAACCACGGCGACTGTCCACTCCCACGTTCATGCGAAAGCACTTCAGCGTGATGTGAATCACTCAGCAGGAACGCCATGTTCCCGGATTGGGCTGTGAAATCTCACACCTGGAAGCCAGTGTGACCAGAAGGGCTTACGTAAGCTCCTTAAAGATGCCTTTATTTGGTATTCAGACATCATCATTGTCATTTCATTTTATCAAATCTGTTTCTTCCAGGTTTAAATTGTTATTTAAGACATTTTTTCTTCTTTGGATGGAATGATGCACCGTCTGAAATTCTAATCTCCTCAGATATTGATTTTTTTTTGTTTCAAGAGAGCAAAGTTAGAATAATCATCAATTCATTTATCTTCATACCGCGTGAAACCGAACACAGGATGATTGTGATTCTGGTTTCAGAGCTGTGGGTAAGTCCACACTAATACGTTTAAGTTTAGTAATGTAAAAATCTTCTTCCGATTTAGCCTGCCGTCCACACTGCCGTGGATCTTTTTTCCCCGGAACGTAGAAAATTTTCCCGCTGTCCGACACCTAACCTTTCTATAAACGCATTAGTACGGACGCTTGTAAACATAACATTTTTGTTACGCCTACAACAGTGAGCTCCGATTGGTTCGTAGTTAGCTTGTGACCCTTTCCTGATTCGCTCTCTTCCGTTCAATGTCTCATTCCCTGATTGGTTATTCTTTACAGAAATGAAGAATGCTTTTCCTTTGTTTTCACGAAAGTAAGCCACGTGTGAATATGTAGGATGTACTAGACCTTCGCCACCTGGCATATGTTGTTTTGCTTACTTGTGTGCAGCTAAATTGTGTTTAGTGTCCATTGTATCTGTTTATAACTATTGTGGAGCTTAAAATGAAACCGTACCTGAGCCAAGCTTAAGTGCAGCTCTATCTTATGATAAAGACACCCAGCCATCGAACATTAGAGTGCGTGTAGCAACTCAATTTCTGGATCCCTGTGTTGTTACTGTGATGGTTCCTTTCATGTACAGCTTTGTGTTTGCGATGTGCATTTACTTTAAACAAATAGTTAATAGATTAATCAACAGTCAAGCGTCTATAAAAACTGAACGTTATTACTAATTAAGGTCAAGATAAATGATTCAAAATATATACTTCGCCACTTCTAGAACTACACAAAATTTTGGTTGGACAACAAAATGTGCAAGTGTCATGTTGTGCTTGAGCTGCAACAAACAAATAAAATATAAAGTTTGCCACTTCAAAAAAATGTTTTATAAAAAGCTTTGGTTGGTTCATTGTGCAAATGAAAAAATGTGAGAAATATATGCATTAACAACCGTTCATATACAACATATAATTATATTTCCGTAGTCGTATGTCATTTGCCTTTTACACGGAGCAGTGTGAACGCAGTTTTTTCCGACGTTTTTCTTTTCGGAAACTCCCGTAAAAAGGTTGCCAGGTCAGATCCTGAAGGAGTTCCCATATGTATGCTGAGACTCATAGTCTCATAGCTGCTTTGCCAGCACTCTCTGGCCAAACTCCTCCAAAACCACGTCTGCTGGGTTTAGGTCAGGTGGCCAGGTCATGTGATGCGACACAATCGCTTTCCTTTTAGGCGGCTTGCGGTATCCAAACTTTAGTGTCGTAATGTAGTACATAGGCGTTTGCTAAAGATTAGAGTTTTCCCCACAGAAATGAATGGAGAGTCCCCACAAAGATATAATTACAAACCTCTCCTATGAAAGCCCAGAGTGATTCTACTCTGTTGGACCCTTAATCTGCAGTTGCTTCATCCTGGGTATGACGTTAATCTACATCCAGCCCTATAAGGAGGTCCTCCAACTTATAGGGACTAATTTGGGGGTTGGTGGCAGGATTAACACTCCAGCCGCTGGTAAAGAACTCACACTGGTCCATTTGGACTGGTGTGGTGCTGAGGTATCACCTGCCACATGGCTGTGCTCAGGTTCTCATCCCTGAGGTGGTTTGTCATGTGTTGGGTGTGACAACGCACTGTAATCTGTGCATGATCCTTACCTCCTTGTTCATATTGTGGGGGGACATTTGGTCCCCACAATGTAATATAAAGATGCACACACGCACACACACATAAAAACCTTGGGATATTATTATGTCATTTTCATTGCTACTTCCAGGCACATTTTTCAGGACCTTGATATGAATCTGTAAAATGTTTTTGCCAGGAACATAACACTGATTTCTTAATATCATTTTTTTCTTGGCTTTGTGAGTCCGATGAGCCATTTATTATTTTAGTTTTTTAAAAAACAAGCTACAGTGCTATAGGGAGCCACATAACTTTGGACCTTCTCACCACTTGCTTGATGCAAATGTAAAATTTTGTACTCGCTGTGATTGTGTGGCAGGGCAGCCTCAGCCGTTTGCTGAAGATCACCTGTGTGGCCATTCGCAGATGCAGTTCGCGGAGTCACGGTTCATGGACGGTTCACACGTGCACTCAAGGGATGTCGCATTCAGCCGCTCGGCTGACGCGTTTATTCAAAGCTGCGTAGCGCTTCTGCAGCGGGACCTTTCACTAGGGCAGCCGAGGCTGACAGGAAGTACAGGTGAAGCCCTGAAGTCATGTGACCTACAGCTTCCAAGTCACATGACCTAGGTACACTCCCTGCTGCCCTAGGGGTGTAATACTTATCTTCTGTGTTGTTTACTGTCCTGAAGTCTAGACAGCATATGGCAGGAGGCAGGGGACACCCTGGACTGGCAGCCTATCACACGAATATACTCCCATACTATGGGAAATTCAGAGATGTCAGTTAGCGTAGCTGTATGTTTTTGGACGGTGGGAATTACCCAGAATCCCCAAAGGATAGCTGCAGGCAGAGGTGTAGCACCAGCACAGGCAATGGTCTCGGGCCGCGAGCTGGGAGGGGGGACAGCAATGGCTGATTACGTAGCACATTGCAACGAAATATCTGCTTTATTTGCGTGAAAATAAAGGATTTGTCATTAATGTCTCTTTGTTATTATTAATTTAGATGTCACGCTAAAATAACAGAAATAAATTTTACCATGCCGAGGGAGGGTGAATTGGAGGCCCCATTGAATATTTTTTTGCCAAGGGCCCCCAGAGGCCCTAGAATTGCCTTTACCCACACAACATGGCGGGAACATGCGAACGCGACGCACTAAGAGCAAAGGGGAGAAGCCTGGGGTGGGGGGGGGTGGGATTTCACCTTAACAATATGAAAATGTATGAGCGTTAATGAATTATTCTTATTTATGCACTAAACGAACTTTGGCTCATCACTGAGGCAGACGTGTGCAGTTAGAGGTCACATGTGTCTGTAGCACTCGCTCATAAATAACCCAGAAGTTTGTGAGTAAGTGGTGGCCATGGAAGACGGATCTGCGGTGTTGTGACTCGCTGCCAGAACTCCACACTAAAGTAAAAATGTTTTGCACAAGTATTGCTCCATCATCCGTTAAGCAAAAACGTCACGATCCCATTCATTCAAGAGAGGGAGAGGCCACAATTACGTAATTTTTATTAGTGTATGGTTGCAATCGTTTTATTTCATTATTAGTTGTTATTGTTGATGTCTTACTGTGTATAATTTATAAATTAGACTTTATGTATGTATGTACATGAAAAAGAAACACGGTATTTGCTTCTATCCGCTGTAGGTTTCGTGACGTTTCCCCTACGTGGGGATCACTGTACTCATGATCTTAAACTGGAGCCGCTGTGTTCAGGTCCATAGCCAGAGATCCATGGGGCTTGTCTACAATACCGACCAGGGGGGTTGGGGGGTCCTCCGTAGATTTAGCACTACCTGTAGTGGTTTATCAGAGGGACTACCTGGTGTTTAGTACCAGTAGGGGTTTAGTACTATCTGACATGTTTAACAGAAACTTTTCAGGTGGAGTTAAACCCCTTATTTTAATATATGGCTACATGGTTACATGCTTGGGTGTATTTTAAATAAATAGGTGTTTCTCAAAGCAGTCAGGAGCTGGGAGAGAACGGAAATGTGGAGCGTCTGGGGTCCCTGAGCGCCGGGGTGACAAACACTGAAATAAATGGCCTAAGTTTGGTACAAAACTCTCAGATTTTTTCCAGTTATGAAGGTGTCACTCCTATTATTGCCATTGATTTGGTGCCCATTGCCAGTAATTGTCCAAGATGCTGTGTCCATATATGAACTTGAGTATGATGGAATGTTTACATTTTTACTCTAAATTCTGCAGTTATTTTTCACTTTGCATTTGTAAAACCGTAAACCATGAAGTACGCTCAATACCCAGGATGTTAATGTCCTTCTCAAACGATGGGCTTGGAAGTAACTTCCTTTGTTTGTTTGTGTCGCACAGGCTTGTCCACGCTCCAGGTGGTTCTGGACACCGCGGCAGAGAGGAAGTGGCAGGTGACGGCCATCAACGTCGGCAACCTCAAGGACGAGAAGAAGGACGAGGCCTACCGCTCGCTCTTCCAGGACCTGGAGAACAAGAAGGAGAGGAGAGTCATCTTAGACTGTGAGCAGGACAAAGTCAAAGATATCATGGAGCAGGTGAGCATGACACCGGTGATGATGTGTGCAACGCTGGACACGTCACTCGTTATGCGATGTGGAACGCGACAGTCAAAGTGTAGCGTTTTTGACTGAGATGAGGTTCTGTTATTCGTTAGTGTAGTAAGTCTAATGATAAGTGAGTAAATGGAGGGCAGCGTGTGGCTCCGTGGGCTAAGTCTGTGTGTCTGTAATCAGAAGGTCGCTGGTTCAAACCCAGCCTCAGCACGTCTGTGGGTCCTTGAGCAAGGCCCTTAATCCCCAGCTCCCTGGTCACCGCTACAGGTGACTGCCTTTCATAGACAGCTTACTCTACAAAGAGCAAGCTGAGGGAGGCTTAAAAAAAGAATTTCCCCATGGGGACAGTAAAGGATTGATTATTATTAAGTCCATTTTGCAGAATCTTCTTAATTTATATCTGTGTGTGTTCTCCATACTGTGTAGTTAAAATTCATAGTGAAAGTGATTAATTGTCTTTGTTGACACACCACAGCAAAACATGTCCTTTGTATTTAACCCATATGTGACAGGGCAGTGGGCAAATATTATTTAGTACCAGGGGAGCAGGGTGTGGGGGTTGTACCTTGCTGGTCAGGGATTTGAACCAGCAACCTTTCAATCAACATTAGGCCTCCACTGCATCGTGCTCAAACATCATTCCAAAGTTTGTCGGCAAGTTTAAGTCAGGCCAGTGTGGGCTGACATTTACGCTGAAGTTATTCAGGCGCGTTATCGTCTGCTTTTCGGAATCTCCTGGTTAAAACTATTGCTGTGATTCTTTGTGAATCACAGGGATAAATAAATAATATTCTAACAAGATATGTGATAAATAGATTACTTTGTTTACAAGTACTGTATAAATCTGACTAATAAGTAATGTTTGTAACATATTAGATTTGTTTTAATCTCACAATTTCAACACAAAGTATTCACTTTATTTGCTCGACTGAATTACAGTTAGAGACTCAGAATTAAGCACAGAAACTTGCTATTCTTGCAAAAGTATGACTCTGCTGAGGATGAAGGGGAATTGATTGATATTTAAATCCAGAATCAATACCTGGATCTGAGGTCCCTTATCGTCTGAAGCAAACAGACCCATCCTGATTGGAGCCTTAATACTATGACATTGTCATTCAGATCCTACCCTGTACACGTCAACGTTAACACTGTTCATTTCAATTTTGTGAAATAGTGATCTTGTTAGTGAATTTATTTATGAATCTCCAAAACAGGACAAAAACCTCCAAAGTCAGTCGTGGGGGGGCGTCCTTATTGCATATATTAAACATCGGTCTGTGTCTCGGCGTCGCTCTGCTGTGACAGTGCAGGACGTTGCTGTATTTTACTGATCATTGCTGATACGTTTCTCTTTCCTTCTTAGGTCATCACAATTGGCAGACATGTCAAAGGATATCACTACATCATTGCCAACTTGGTTTGTCTTTAATATCCTTTTAAGCTGTGATTTGTGTAGTTATTATCAAACAAGCATTATTTATTATACTGCTGTATTACAAACACATTATGCTTACATTATTGTCTATAATACCCTAGAAATACCGGCGCTGTCCGTACCGCCGACACTTAGTCCTTCCCCTCACCGCAGGGTATAAATACTCCCAGCACGACTCCTTTCTCTTTGCGTCCACATTTTTATTGCTGTATTTTCCCCCTGAAGGGTTTCATTGATGGAGACTTGTCAAAAATCCAGTATGGGGGAGCCAACGTATCTGGCTTTCAGATTGTGGATTTTGACGACCCGCTGGTGTCCAAATTTGACCAGCGGTGGGAGGCACTGGAGGAGAAGGAGTACCCTGGGGCCGACAGTAAAATCCGGGTGAGCTGCCCTCAGGTCCCGTCCGCCTTGCTGACTCCGCCTTCCCGGCCGATTTCTGACCGCCCCGCCTCCTTTCACGCCGCAGTACACCTCGGCCCTGACGTACGATGCCGTGCAGGTGATGACGGAAGCGTTCCGCTACTTGCACAAGCAGCGGATCGACATCACGAGACGGGGCAACAATGGCGACTGCCTGGCCAACCCAGCCGTGCCGTGGGCACAGGGCTTGGAGATAGAACGGGCCCTGAAACAGGTGACGTGGTCGTTACCATGGAAACGGCACCGGTGGCTGATGGGAGATGTAGTCTAGCTGCCTTAATGACTCTGGAGTCTGTAATTACAGCTGCGAGGCCCTGAACCAGAGCAGTTAAAAGGGTCGTCTCTTGTGGATCCGCCATGACTGTGTTTGTTCTGTCGATTAGGTTCGCGTGGAGGGTCTGACAGGGAACATACAGTTTGATCAAAATGGCAGGAGGGTCAACTATTCTGTTAATATCATGGAACTGAAAAATAGTGGTCCAGTGAAGGTAAGCTCCCCAGTACACCTAAATGAAACAAAGTGCTTTAGTTTACCTTAAGACAGAACAATGTACACCACTGCCCCCTTCAGAAATCACTCAGTAGCGGCTTACATATATATATTAAGAGTTGGTTTACACCAAAATGCCAGCCAACAGGGAATGTTCCCAGAACGTTAGCTAACGTCATTTAAAGGTTCTCAGTTCCAATGTCAGTGGAACGTTATTTCTATGTTTTACATTTTAACAAAGGTTCTGTCAGTGTTTGTTTGGTAAAATTATTACCTGAATATCTTTTTAATATACATTTTTTTTTATAAAATATAAAATTGCCAGAGGTGACTTCTGTGATCATACTGTCCAGCCTTGAGCCTGTGACCAAAGACATATAGAGCAGCAGTGCTGATCACTGCCCTACCGTGACGTTTGTCTGCTCCATCATTATTATCCTTAATTATAGTAGTGGAATAACATTCTGGGAACATCAGGAAAACTGGACACTTTGAACGTTTCTTTGAATTAATTGAAACATTCAGTAAATGTTCCTAGAACAAAACTTTAATAGCTGGGATGTTGGATTCTCACTCACGCGCAGTACAAGCAGTACAGCATAGGAAAAAAATGTGGCAGTGTGGCTCAGAGGCCTGATTTGCCATTCTGGTGATCAGAAGGTTGCTGGTTCAGATCTCAGTCACAGAATGATGTCATCATAGGGCCCTTGAGAAAAGGCCTTTAGCCTTTTCCAGCAACTGTCTGGCCCTGCTTTCTCTACAAAAAACAAATCTATGTTTGGATAAAAGCACATTTTAAGGACAGGAATATACAGTACATTTATTGCTGTGGATGATTATGTGTGGCTCTGTGAAGTATTCTGTGCTAAATCAGCAGTTATTTGCATATGTCCTAGAGTGATTTCATATTTTAATTTTTTTTCAGATCGGTTATTGGACTGAGGCTGACAAAATGGCTGTGACTAATCCCGATATCTTACAAAATGAATCACTGGGAATGGAAAATAAAACCGTTATAGTGACGACAATTTTGGTAGCGGCTTCTCTCTTCATACTTTGAATGTGATTTATGATGTTTACCTGTCTGCATGATGGCTCGTCTCACGTTATTTACGACAGCCCGTGTGTTCGTCAAGGTGCATTTTTTGTTCACGTTTCGTCTCCAGGAAGCGCCGTACGTGATGCTGAAGAAGAACTCGGACCTCTTTGTGGACAACGACAGGTATGAGGGTTACTGTGTGGACCTCGCTGCTGAGATTGCAAAGCACTGCGGATTCAAGTACCAGCTGAAAATAGTCGGAGACGGAAAGTACGGAGCCAGAGATGCAGAGACCAAAATCTGGAATGGAATGGTTGGAGAACTAGTGTATGGGGTAAGGGATAAACAGGCCCACCGCTGGATGATGCGTGGGCTAGCCTGTCTTGCGCATACGTACATACTTGGGTGACATACATTTTGGAATGCCTGTTATGAGATATTTGATATTATAATTTTATATTTGGATATGCACAAAACAAGTACAAAATATACACCTGTGCTTTGTAGATAAATACGATTTCTTGAAATTGCAAATGTATTTATTTAATGTCTCAGTTTGCGAAGTGATGACAGTAAAATGTTCCTGGAAGTTTCTGAGCACAGTTGAAAGCCACTTCCTCGAGGCCTTGGCTCATGTCTCATTTGCCATTTTATTTCACTTTCAGAAAGCTGACATAGCGGTCGCACCGTTAACAATCACCTTGGTGAGAGAAGAAGTGATTGACTTTTCCAAACCGTTCATGAGTCTGGGCATCTCCATCATGATTAAGAAGCCCCAGAAATCCAAACCGGGCGTGTTCTCCTTCCTGGATCCGCTGGCGTATGAGATCTGGATGTGCATTGTCTTCGCCTACATCGGCGTCAGTGTGGTCCTGTTCTTAGTCAGTCGCTTCAGCCCGTACGAGTGGCACACGGAGGAATACGAAGATGGACAGATACAAACGAGCGAGTCCACCAACGAGTTTGGGATATTTAATAGTCTCTGGTTCTCCCTTGGCGCCTTTATGCAGCAAGGATGCGATATTTCGCCAAGGTTGGTCTGTCGCTCGTTCGACTTTGTGCATTTGCGGTTCGGCGTGGCACCTTGGCGCGCATGCGCTTACCTCCTGAAGGTCCCGCTGCTGCTTTCCAGCCACGGATGAAGCTCTTGGTTCCTTCTTGAGACAAAGAGCAGATTCGGGATGAGAGGTATCAGAGTGGCATCGCATTTATGCCAGTCGGGTATCTCTGCTGTGAGCACGTGCGCGCCATGTGGGGGCCGTAAATGCATGAGGTTGCCCCCCCTTGCCGTCCTCTTGGAGGAGTACCGTGTTTTTGCTGCATATTACCATTACATGGTAATGTGGTGCGTTAATGTCCCCCTGGGTGCTTCCACATCCACTGTCACACAGTGAAAGTTCAAGCTTCTTTTCTCAAACCAGTACCAGTCAAAGCCCATGTGGTACAGTAGGCCAGCTTCACCGCTGTCTGAGACAAAGTGAAATCGGCTGGCTAAGTCGGCACCCCCTCAGAAGATGGTGCCCTAGGCGGCTGCCTATGCCACCTAATGGGTTGACAGGCCTCAACACTGGGTCTCTAGCTGAGCTGCTTGGCTGGGTCCCCTATAGCAGATCTACTGGATGTCCAAGTTGGACGTCTCTGCTGAAACAGTCACACAACAGTATTATGTCATGCTTAAAAGATAACCTGAGACCAGTGATTTGAGTAAAACACCTGTTGGGTTTGCTTAAAATATATGCACAGCCTCAAGCCATATTTGTAGGATTGTTGATGTTTATTTTGCTAATTTTATGGGTGTAGATGCTGTGTTTTTATTCATCAATATGTTTGTTCTCAGAAATGCGTGATTTAACCTGAATTGATTACTTATCTATTTCTGCCTAACTTCCTAACATGAATGCTCTACCTTTTAGAGACTTGTCATAATCCATTTAGTGATATATATTTTGTTTGTTTGTGCCAGCTTCCATCTTTCAGATTAATATGCTGTTCTTTCATCCTCTAGAGGTCAACACTGAAAAAACACAGAAATGTCAACATGCTACAGTAACAGCCTGAAATCATCCCATTTCTCTGTACCGATGTTGTACCCCGCTGTATGTCCTGTAATGTGTGCTGTCCCATAATCATACAGAAGTAGTTCAGTTTCGTCACATGACCTGTGTCCAATCACATCTGTTTTTTGAGGACCTGTAGTCCTGTAGGTCATTCTTCCATTACTTGGTGTCAGTCGTATGACTATGTATGTATGATACTTCTGTCACACCGATTCTGGACCTTTTTCCCAACAACTTGCTTTTCATTTGGCCGTAGATAAGAACTCAGGTTTACAAGATTAATACTTCAGTTCTGTGATATTGGAGATCCCACCTTGATTATTCAGCATTTTTCCTCCTAATCATTTTTCTATATTTTGTTAGAACATAGCAAATAAATGTCCTCTGCCTGTTTCTTTTGAAGTTGAAGATTGACTTGTACTGCCTGAATCCTCTAACCCTCTGGCTCTCGTTTGACTTCTGTGAATCCATTTCACACTTGTTAATAGATCCCTCTCTGGCCGCATAGTTGGTGGGGTGTGGTGGTTCTTTACCTTGATCATAATATCGTCCTACACGGCTAACTTAGCTGCCTTCCTGACCGTCGAGCGGATGGTGTCGCCCATCGAAAGTGCAGAGGACCTAGCTAAGCAAACTGAAATTGCTTATGGAACTCTGGATTCCGGCTCGACCAAAGAGTTTTTCCGGGTAAGGAGACTTTATTGTGAACGTGAGGTTCTTCTTAAGAAGAATGTCAAAATCGTAGGAGTTGCAAGTTTGCTAATGCTACGGCACATTCGTGTTGTATGAATGTTGCGTGTTGGCTCTGTGTCGTTTGTATGTTGTTCTTGTGCTCTTTGTTGGGTGCCTGGATCAGGATCAGCGGAGATCCAACTCAAAGAAAATGCAGAGAGGATTTTTAAAGGAGTCTCTTGTTAAATCATAACCAATTTGAATGAATTTAAAATTGAGGAGATATACACGTCTTCCGGCGTGTTCCCTGTGCACCATGGCCAAGGCACTCAGTCTTTGATTGATCACAGTGAAGCCAACGGCTTTCCAGGAAGCCTGGAAATAAATGAGGGTGCATTAGCGAAGAGACGAAACAGCACAAATCCAGGGACAGTCAACGTGGAATAATGAAAAACAACAAAAAAGACAAGATTAGCTTATTACTGACTGGGGGGAATGGGGGGTGAGAGAGTAAGGGCACTAGGGGAGCTGGAGAAGCAGTGGGGATACTGCTATTAACCAGTCAGCAGCACCAGTGAGAAATGCCAGTTACGGCGGCTGAAGAAAAGTCATCCCATATAAAGATTAATCGTGAAATCGGGTGGTTGGATTAATCAGTAACACTGTGTGTTACTACAGCTACTGCTTGTACTATTGCTAATAACAAAATAATATAAAATAATAATAATAATAATAATGTTAGCAATGAGAAAAGAACCTGTTTACTGTGTTATATTCAACATTTTAAAATTTTTATTATTGCACAAATCCTACCTACAGGTCTACAGA
Source organism: Cryptomyrus ogoouensis (assembly GCA_025773925.1). Lineage (NCBI taxonomy): Eukaryota > Metazoa > Chordata > Actinopteri > Osteoglossiformes > Mormyridae > Cryptomyrus > Cryptomyrus ogoouensis. Next base: position 4,592,352 of record JAOYFF010000015.1, on the reverse strand, counting down.
CTATCTGAGATTACGCATTACATTAACTGTACCTTTATAATGCCTGTATAATGCTTTTATAGAACATTCAGTGCACCTTCATAATGCTAGAACATTCATAAGCAGCATGTAAGTATACCTTAACATGTTTTAAAGCATGGCATTCATAACACTTTTAATGAACAAGATAAGACAAGTTTAATATACAAGATTATGATGTTTGTTAATAATGTATATTGCAGCTGTCATATCTTGTTAATTACATGCTGCTTATGAATGCATTACGAAGGTGCACTGAATGTTCTACGAATGCATTACGAAGGTGCACTGAATGTTCTACGAATACATTACGAAAGTGCAGTTAATGTGAAGCATTACCGAAAATGATTTGCTAATAATATTAGCAAACAAACCTGAAACACTGTGCTGAATGTATGGTTATGAAAATAGATAGATAAGTAGCCATCCCATGGGAGATACTATCTCTGTTATCCCAATGTGGTGTTTATATGTAGTGTCATGGACATGTGCCCCCCCCCCAATAATCAAAACAAGCAAATACAACCCCTTGGACCCTCTTAAATGGGTGGAGACCTCGACCCCCCCACCAAAGCTCAACCCAAAGTTATGCCCTTGTGTAGTGTTAAAGGAATGACCCCCCCCCCCCCCGCCCCACCCGAAAAAAAAAAACATTAGTGATTTCGACAACCTGCATATTGTATGATTTATGATTAAAATATCACATGTACACACATTTACATATAGACATACAGACGCAGAGATTTATTTTGCCTTGCTATGTTTATTCTTTAACCACCTTAGTGGGCATTTTGCATTGGGGGGGGGGGGATTCTCATGTGCTGATTCATAGCAGGATGTGTGACTGGAATGAAGAAGCGGTTTCCAAGTGGTTCATTGTTTGTTCGTTCACATGAACACAGTCACTACACCTATGCTGAAAGGGCCTTTATCAGCATATTCCATGTATTTCTGTTTACTATGCAGGCTTAAACATAAAAGTAGATGTGAGAGCAGTGGCGTTTAAACCAGTATAAAATGACTACGTCAGATAAGTCCTCAGTTTTCCTCTAGAGATCATCTTCACACAACTGCTCGTTCAGATCGCGGCGTTAGATCAGGGCACCCACACCTTGGGTCAACTTTGTAAATCTTTAAGAAAGTTATCTGGAGAAAGTCATATGTAGCCGAAAGACCTGTACGGGTGATTGACTTTCACATCTAGCTTAATTGCTGAGACGTTGAGCAGATTGCTCGCTGGAGAAGCTGCGGGGGAGATGGACTGGATCTGCTGGGGCGAGACAGCATCTCAGGTGCCCCCCCGTCATGTGAAAAACTCCAAGGGACAGACATGTTATCGAGATCGCAGTGCCATGCTAAACTCAGGCGTTCGGGTTTATTTAACATCAGAATTAAAATGTGGGTTAAATTATGACAACAGCAAAAGCAATCTACCATTTCTAATGGGAATGCAGGCGAAGGTCTTTTGTGCTTAGATTTAATCTGCCCTTAATTAGGAATCAATCTGTGCTGATTTTATTTTAATTAGTGCAATTATATCGAAATTAAATTGTGCTGAGATATGTTTTTGCCCAAAATACAAATTGCAATACTTGTAAGAATGTGCAACTCGTTAAGCTTAGAGAGAAAACATCCACATCATTTCATAATTTGATAGACCATGATGTAGAGTGCTAAGGATTGGGCTTGTAAGACGTGTCTTAGCTGTCCGTACTTGTTACGTATAACAGCAATGATAATTATAGTATTCCAAAAATAGTTGTTTTAGTAATGCTTATCAAGAAATTGTGTGTGTGTGTGCGTGTGTGTGTGTGTGTGTGTGTGTGTGTGTGTAAATAGCTTTGAACCTCTTGGTGAGTGTTTGGTACGGCATCACTGAGTGCTGGGGCTCGGTGATTAGCGGAGGATTTACGGGGGCAGGGGGGGTCTTCTGTTTCCTCACACAGCGC
>JAOYFF010000015.1:4570385-4585385 GCA_025773925.1 Cryptomyrus ogoouensis | reverse complement strand
AGGCAGTGCGTCCATTTTTTTGCGTGGCCATCGTCGTTAAATCCAGGACCCATACTGACTTAAGCACACTTGACTTCATTTGCATCGAGATGTGTTTTTTTTTTTCTTTTTTCTAAGAAAATTCAAATAAAAATACCCAAAAATATTTTTATGTATTTTCACAAACAGAACGGCTTTTAAATAAACTTGCTTCCATATTAGTTGACTATATGATCTGTGAGGATGTAAAAAAGGCTTTAGGTTTTACCAAATTCATATTGGTATTATTCCAAATATGTTCATGCTAATTGAGGTATAATGTTTAAATCGTGTAATTTATTACTGTTATAATCTTCCTGTGTATCTTATTCTTTAACATATGGTGTTGATATAAGAGGTACTCAATGCTTGACATTTGAAATAAGTTCTTTTCTCATGGTTTTATTTGTAAAAGTGTAAGTTCTTTATATTGTGATGCTGTTATAACCTTTTCTTTTATTTCGTTAGTTTTTAGGAAGCGTGAGGTGTGTTGTCCTTATATTTCAATTTTCCGGGCAAAGATCAGGGTAACAGCTTCACAAAATGTAATCTAACAGCGATTTGTGTGTAAATGCAGGACAACACAAATGGGCTCATTCTCTTTTTGAATAAGGCAAATAGATTAAAATAACAGCTCAAAGCTCATTCCAAGATGCCAGATAAGGCATATAAATTTACATCCAGAGGTTTAGGTCGAAAGATATCTGTCACCACCATCCAAGTGAACATAGGTTAAATATTCCCTATTTTTAGTATATGTAGACATCATATACTACTATATTGAAGCATATATATATATATATATATACACACACACACACACACACACAGCCTCATTCTCTGATTTGACATTATATATATATATATGATGGATATGGTTCTTGGTACCACAAACAGGAAGTGTTTTAAATATACCGTCACTTTGAGGACAAACGTACAGTAGCTCTCCCGGCTTGTTCTTGTATCTGTTTGACCAGTAATGGCGCTATTATGTTGCTGTTATCGGAAGTTTAAATGAATGGATAGAGATGGACACAGACGGCTCTTCCCACCTGGAATGGAAAAATAAAACGCTTAGATATTTCTAAATTTGTGAAACGTACTTCTTTAATTATGTCTTGAGTTTTAAAAACAGTCAAGGACACTTAACACTTTTAAAAGGCTGTTTAGGACTTACATAATAATTTTGTATCTACAGTAAATAAACCACATGGCTGAATTGCAGATATACGGAGGGTGGCATAAACGTACTAATTTTAGCGTTTACTGTCTCGTTATAAATTACAAACAGGCGTTTGACTGAAATTCAGAGCAATTCCTGAAATATTGTAAATGAAATCTGTGACACGTGTGGTTTATTTTTGGGGACTCTTTCTGAATAAAATGCAATGAAAATATCACTATTATGTTCTTTATTTTTATCATCCCTATTTTGTACTTATTTCGTATACCACCTTTTTCATTTCCTGGCTATTGATGAACACCCAAAACACACTGTAATCTTTCTCACATTTTAACAGTTTGCAGTATATTAAAATCAACCAGATGAGTACATACTTTGATCTGCACATACATACATGCTGATTGAGGCGATTTTGGTGTTTTTCATTGACCACATGAATACCAAACGTTCTCCAGATGCAAAAATGGATTTTAAACCATTTGTGCCTCCAGTTGTTCAATTAAGATAAAACTAAAATCTATAATCAGTTAAGATAAGATAGAAGCTATAATTATACTGGAATCAATGTTAAGAGGTGAACCCAGGATATTATCGATACAGCCACATTATTTATATGAACAGATTGACTTTAATATGTCTTTAAGTGTAAGATATGATGTTTAGTGTATTTGTATGAGATTGTGGCTTTGAGTGTTTTCCTCAGCAAACCTTTAACTCGTATGTAATTACAACGAAAACAGCTGAAAGCCACAAAATAATCATCTGTAACAAAAACGCCAAAACGCAAAAAATTTTAACTAATTTTAGAGTAATTCTCCCGCATTTTCACTTGTGCTGCTCCCATCCAATCAGCTGCTGCTGTCACTAATTAAAGGACCACAGCTACAAATAGCTACATTTTCATCTGAATGTAGATTGACACTGTAGCAATGCCGCCCTCTGCCTTCCATTGGCTGATTAATGGAACTGTTTGTTCTGCCTTTGCCAAGCTTCTCTTTCTGTGTACAATAAGATGTTTCCTGGTGTGTATCTTACTCACCTCCGGGGTGAGAACCTTGTCTACCGAGAGATAATCACGTCACTTTAAGACAACGGAAGCCCTCATCCGCACTACATGCGCAGTTTTGTGGCTAAATGATCCGGCGATACATTCCATTGCTTTGTGATTCTGCATCTTTTCTATGTATTTCTAATAAAATATTATGTGAGTCCAAATATTGCAATAGAAGCTCTTCTCTTCTGAGTTTTCTTTTCCTGATTGTTGATCTTCTGCTACTAGATACAGATGATATGTTTACTACGAAGGGCAGGATACGAATAATTGGATGATGAAACGAATATTCTACCAGAAGAAATGGTTTCATACAAATGGGAGCTGGCAGCTTTTGGGCATTAACGCTCGGAGACCCTGTGTTTCCTGGTCAGCCTCCGTGTGAACAAATTGTTATCAGTTGGCCTGAAGTCTTGGAAATATCTGGAAAAACATTTTCTTTCAGACTTAGGGTGTTTCAAATTCCTGTTAATTGTTTAACACTCCACATGCTACTGAGCTGCCAAGAGGTAGAGAAACGCCATTAATCCCCCAAGCAAATGTCACAGAACATTTCTGCAGTGTTTCCTTTTACCTTCTCAGCTGTTGGGTTAAAATGGTGCCTCTCTTCTTTCTGCATGAAAGCAAGATTACAATAATTATTGTGCATTCATGAGAATGGAATTCATGAAAGGATCCCTCTCTTCAGGCTGAGAAAAATAATGTTTGCTCCCTATAGTCTGATGCCAACGCCCTACACTAATGCTGATTGTTTATTTTTTTCCTAGTGACTGATGCTGCTGTCAGTGGTGACATTTCATTCTCTGCTGTTTTGCTAATCATTCCTCGGCTAGAGGAGAATTTCAGTTCACATCATGTCTGCTTTATCCTGTCTGTACTGCAATGTCAAACACATAGATTGTACAAGTTCAGCTGTTCAAAAAATCATCTCCATGTCGCTCCCTTGACCTGAGGTTCGAGTATGCTGATGACATGATTAAATATTCTCCGTAGGCTGTCTCATAGCCTCTCATAGCAGTTACTCGCTTGACACTTGAGATTGTCCAGTGAACCGTCTCAGATCTCTGCAGTGATCCATCTTGCTGCCTCTCTCACTGTTACTAGCCTCTTTTTGTCATCAAAAAACTGATACACAACTGTCCATCTCCTTTGAGGTATAAGGCTTCAGCTCTAATGAAAACTGTAAATAAAATAAATTCCTTGTTGTTTTGTGATGAGTATTTGGAAGATGGATGGATGGATGGATAGGGTAATCATGTGGTGAGCAGCCAACATTCAAATCATTATTATGTTAAGATTCTTACAGTTATGAAATGTTTAGACAAAGGTATTCATATTTCTTAAAATGATTTACTTGTGTGTTGACATTGATGAGGCTGGGTATCTGTGCACTTTAAAACTTCCACTGAATGTGATTTTAAAGCTTTTGACCATGATGCTTAATCACTGCTCTCATGGACACATATCCAGAGGTTTCTTATAACCAAGGCAAAAACAACAACCAGCCATATGATTTGACTAATTAATGTCCTCCTGAACAAGGCAAGTACTTAATTATTTGAATTATTAGGGGGTTTAGCATTAGTGTCCTCTATCATACACCCATTCTGGGATCATTTAATTTAAACCCATGGACCTTCTGCTTTAGAATTAATGCTGCATGTATTTTCGCAGTGGCCCAGTAGGTGGCGCTATAACACGACACCTCCAGGGTCGGGGGTTCGAATCCCGCCTCTGTGTGTGTGGAGTTCTCCCCGTGTCACACTGGCCTCGTCCTGCCACTCCGCTCTCCTCTCTCGGGGCAGGAACATGCAGTCAGGCTATTTGGCCGGACTGGTGCTCCCCCAACCTCCGCCCCCCTCCCCCCCGCCATGTGCCCTGTGCTGCCTGGGACAGGCTCCAAGCCTTCCGTGACCCAGTCCAGAGCAAGCGATTAGAGGATTTGGGGGTATTTTAATTTCCGCATTGGTCGGCTTTATTTGTCTCAAGATGCCGGCGCTTATTATCAGCCAAGGCACATAAAGATGGAAAAAAGGGATCCCAGCTGCACAGGTTAACGTCTGGGGCTTCATTCATCAGAACCATGCTGCTGGCACTGGAAGGCAGGGTCAGTGCTGTGAGACACTGTCCAGAAACCTCTGAGTGCAGTAAACTGTATTATTAATGCTCTTGTTGTTTTTGTTGTTGACAATCTTTCTGGTGATACATTTTTTGCACAGTCCCTGCACAAAGAATAAAAATTATATATATATGAATGTAGGTGATTGGTTTTTATTTATATAAAGTATATTTATATACTTTAGTGGGATTGTTTGAGGGAGAAAATCGAGGCAAAGCACCTTATGCATAACTTGCAGGAGTATTTTTGGTACCATGACTCAGTATGATTGCCGATTACACATTTAGCGCGAGTTTGCATGCTGTTTGACCCACCAGAAATGAGATCTGGCACCTGGGTGGGGGACGTTTTCGGTCTGCGAGTGTTAATGAATGTCACACCCGCTAAAGATTACCGCGCACGCAGAGACCAGCCTCAGGTCCTTGGGGATAATCCCACATTCAGGCCATGTGCCGATCGAGCACTTCCTGAGACGGACATTTCCCATTTCACATAGAGGTTAATTATGGGATGTTAAAGTCAGGTGGATGGTCTGTGCTGGAAGCACCAGGCAGGAGATGCTTGGTGTCTGGTCACTGCACATGCATTTGACAGAAACCCCTCCAAGTGAAATAAAAAAAAAAAAAAACACATGACTGCATCTTCCCGACTTGCTTGTCAGGGACACGCTAAGATGGCGTGTGTTAGTCTCTGTCATTTTCATCTTGTTATTATCTGTCCTCCACGCTCATTCCAGCTCACTGCAGACCTGAGAGCTCACTGCAGCGACCTGGTTACAGTCTGAAAAGCAGCACAGCTGCTTTCTAAGGTGAGGCCGACCGTTATGAAAACGGCGGCACTGCTCTGCTACGGAAACGAGACATCAGCACTGAGTAGCACGAAGAGAACGACGCAAGCTGAGTTTATTACAGCCAAAATGCGTTATACCTCTTCATCTACGGTGTGCTGACCTGAAAATGACATACGATCATTTATGCTGACAACAAATGCTGTTTTTCTCAACCTGGCTTCCCTTACATTTCTTAACAAAATCGATGCATATTATGATGCACAAGTGGAACAATACGGCAGTTGAAAGGAGCAAAAAAGAACTTTCCAAAGAATATGAAAAGCACTGTACAAATTGCACTTTAATTTACTCCCTTAATGTGTTACAATGAAACGCACTGAATGGCAGTAAATAGAAAGATATGACACAATATCAAGGATCATGTCTTTACTAAAGAGGAAATGAATTAAATGATCTGAACCCTCTTGTTGGCGCATGCTAGAATATTTTAGTTGCCATGGAAACTTCAATCAGCTACTGGGATGGTGTGTCACAAATAATACAGTTTCACGAAGGTAACATTGATTTAAAAATGAGAGCTTTAGCTTTTTAAGGTGCAGAATCCAGTTACAATGAAATGACAGCCCCAGGAAACACGGATGTGTTTAAAATAGCGTGTTTTTCAGTTTTCTGTGAGCCTATGAATTATTACAGAGTTAAATGATTTAGAAGAATGGTCTGTGACCAGTCTTAGGCAGTGTGTCAGTGTGCTCTGCAGTGAGTCAGTGCGCTCTGCAGTGTGTCAGTGCGCTCTGCAGTGTGTCAGCACGCTCTGCAGTGTGTCAGCGTGCTCTGCATGCACGACCAGCTGACACCCTGCTGCTATCAGTGGAAAGGTCAGTTTGCTTCTGCTCCTGCAGGGCCTAATAAGTCAAGGTACCTTCATTGTGAGCTTCACACATCATATGTGGAAGTTCAGGTTCAGAAAGTATAAATCCAGACCAAGATTTTGTTTCAACCGACCAGCTGAGTCCTCTGAGACTGTGACTCTCTATACACAGCTGGTTGATTGAAACAAAATCTTGGTCTGGATTCGTACTTTCTGAACCAGAACTTTCCATCTCTGCACATATATGAAGTGCAAAGTCAAGCAAAATATTGTTCCTGTCTGTCATAATGCGAATGAGAAAGTAATAAAGAGAATATGAATATAGAAACATGAACAATACGAACATTACATTCTAAGACACGGGCATTAAAACAGACAAAGGAAAAACAGTAAACCGCCGACTGGTGGGGGCATGGAAGCAGACTTATGAGCTATTAACATGGGGGTGTGAATTATTCTGAAAGCCTGTACACACTGAACATTACAGCTTTTTGGGCCGTTTCCTGCAGTGAAAAGAAACAAAGAAAGAAACCATGAAAACAGAAGAAAAAGCTCCACAGTCACATAAAACTCGTATATGATCCAAATCTAGCTTTTCAAATGTTTAATGAGTTTAGAAACAGTATTGATGATGTCGCAGTGGCCAAATGAAGCCTTGATGCTAATGATCCTTAAATGAAGTTTAATTAAATGTAATTTTTTTCTTGGTCTTCATGGAACAAAGAAACTGGAGTAGCGTCTTCAATCACAATTTTTTTCACTTATAAGTGAATGTAATTTTTTCATCCATAATAACTGGTTTATAATATCCATCCATGCATCCATCCATCCAGCCTACCTGGGTGAGGGTCCCGGTGAGAGTCCCTGGGTTCTGGGTTAGATGTGCTTATTACACGCTTCATAGAAATAAAATGAATATAGAATATCAGTCACCATTATACTTTTTATGCTTATATGCTTTGCCTTCTGGGGTATTTATATGTTAATGCTAACAGCTAAAGCTAAAGTCAAGTGAAGTTTATTGTCATCTAAGTCATGTATAGAAATAACGGCCCTCCTGGAGCCACGGTACAACATTAATGACAGGAAACGCATGACAGCGTTGAAGACAGAGCATTAATGCGCCCTGAAGTGCCACAGAGGGCTGATTGAACCAGAGGCCTGTGGAGTTCGGCTCTGTCTTCCTCCTCTTTCCAGCATCACCTCAGGAATTACCTGCTGCTCCTCTGGGTCCTTGGATCCCCAGTCCTTTGTTCTGCATCACGTCTTCCATTCCCTTTTATCTCTTACATCAGTATTGGGAGACAGTTTGAATTTTCCAGTTGATTTTACAGACACTGTAGCACGTGGAAGCTGTAGCAGGCAAAGTGTCTTTTAGAAAACAGTGCGGTGTTCGGAGTGAAGTGTGCGTCTCAGATATATGTGCTTATGTCTGAGCTGGCCTTGAGCTTTGGGGTTGTAATGGTCGCTATGTTTTGTCAACACTTAAGCCCACGTAGGAAGCGTCTTAAAGGTTAGAAAAACAAAGACGTTATTAATCACTGAAGGGAGACAGTAGGAAGGAGGACATTCTCAAGAAGCTTCAGGTGTGGAGGAGGAGACTGGAAAGGCAGGGCATCATGAATGAGCATCGCAGAGGAGAACAGTATAGTGCTACAGGGTGTCCCAGGGACACAGCCAGGGGCGGGTTTGCGGTCTCAGGGGCCCCTCTCAGAAAGTTGGGCCCCCTCATCTCCTCAGATGTTTCACAAACTCAATACGTACTGAGTAGAGTAAGAAGATCGTAGTTGGTGAATAGAACATGCTGCTTTACCATCTCCTAAATAAGGATTATTTAGCATATGCTGTGTTAATTTAATATTTAGTGTAGTGGCTGTCATGGTTCCGGGCAGCTCGGGTGCGAGAACGAGGCATAGTGCACAAAAAAGGGTGGATGACCCACTGGCGGCTCAAAGAACACAAAAACGGGGTTTATTAAACAAAACAGAAAACACTACAAACACTACAAAATCAAAAAGACCACGAGGGTCAAAAATTAAAGGGGATTAACAAAGAATAAATAACAAAACCTAAATACACATCTAATACTGAGAATATCTGACATTATAACCATCAGACACAATCAACGAACCACTAGGGAACAGAACAGATACAGGGACTACAGATACATGAGGCCAACAGAGAACAGGGGGGAAAACACAAAGACTAACATGAAGGACGGGATGACCAGCGACACCTGCTGGTCAAACGGGGAAGGGACACAGAGTGAGACAACAGGGGCTGACCCTGACAAGTGGCTATTTGTGGCCAACAGAGACATGCGTGGTTTGAGGGGGGGTAAACAGTGTGGCTGGAAACAACTGACTATGTGTCAATATGTATTAATGTGGCTCTGATTGTGGAGCTGAGCACCCATCCATCCTGGGTCCTTCTGTTGGACCACATCACATCCACATCACATCAGTCACTTCTGTTCACATCACATCATTGTCACCTTTCCAAACCAGCTTTGTTCCATGTGGTCCCGGTAGTGATTAATTTAAAATTAATGGAGGCTAGCAAACCAGATCTGCACTATCTTATATCGGGCAATTAATCAATTATTAATCTGCTGCCGAGACAAATCTGCCTAGCAATTAGCATAACGAGCTGGTGCAGGATCTAGCGAGATGGAGGCCCATTACACAGTGCCCAATGAGCTGCCTGGAATTTAGTGCGAGAAGCTGAAATATCGCAAGGAGCAAATACCAATTAAAAAATAACCAATGAATCAACTAGAGGGCAGTTAATGTCAGTTTTTTAAATATGGAGTGTTCTTGTGACTCGCTAATCGCCGTAACAGAATACTTTAAAATGTCACTGTTACGCTGTGGCCTGTGGACCGTTTTCTGAGGTGCATTTTTCCGGCAATTTCTCTGTGAGCTGCCATGTTTGTTTAGCAGGGACCGACAGCTGAGTGCTGCTCCCAGTGCCTGCGCAATAATGCTGACCCTGAGCCTGCAGCACAGTGCAGGCGCTGAGATACAGTCAGTTTGCTTCCGTCATATTTTCTAGGAGGGAGGATTTGTCAAGATTTTAATGACTGCAGGAGTTACACAGAATAAAGCCATTATGTGGGCAGAGAGATACTGCATATGAATATAATCTGCAAAGCACTCAGACATGTAATGTTTCATTCTGATTTATTCTGATTGTCAGGACCAGATATTTTTTAAATCGTCCTTTTTCATATAATGAAAGTACTGGTCAGGATTATCCATACATCTATCCATCCATCCATTTTCTATACCTGCTTACCCTTATGTGTACTTATTTGCAGTGTGCTGGTTCCATATAGATGGGACATTTATTTTAGAGTTTAAAAGGGTAGCTTTGGCACAAGCCCAAATGAACAATCACCGAAATCGCTTTAGAAATATTTATTAATCTTATCGGTTTAGTAGTTCAACTTAGGCCCTATTGCTTCTGTAGATGTTCACATCCACGGACTTAAAGGTTTTCCCTTAATAATATTTGTGTATCTCTTGATCACTCAGACTGGCCTCAGCTCCCAGTGGGAGGCTGCGAGCTTTTTAACAGCATGGTGGGTGAGAATGAGCATGACAACAGGAGGGGAGTCAGTATCGATCTGGGAGTCACCTGTGGCCCCTTGGGAACAACCTGCAAATGGGCTCTGATATTTTCTTTCTGAATACGGAGACAACGTCTGCCACCTGATTACAGCACAAAGCAAAGGCTGAAATCAAAAATGCCACTGTGAGCTGTAGGTCTGCAGGGCTCAGAATGAACTGCTTGTTAAGGGGTTCCTCTAAAAAGAAAGGAGTCACTTACCAAGAAGTATTAGCAGACCGGTGTGAAATGATCCATTCCACCGCTATCGCTTTATTGTTTAATGGAACGAGACTGTGGCAGTATTACAGTGATCAAATCGAAGAGTCTTCTTCGGTGTGACATTTTGGTGACATGAATGAAAATAGATTTTGCTCTTATTGATTTGTCAGTGTTTAATATCAAACATAAACATAAACATCCTAACTGATATCGAAAGGCGGATAATTAGTGTTTGCTGTAAAAAAAAAAAAATTCTATAGCATAAAGGAAGCTGTCTGTTTCCGGACAAAGAACTTCACTTCGTTGCTGTGGTGCAGAGAAACGGCTTGAGTCTGTTTGAGTGCACTATATATGCAATATAAAATTTCATCACAAATACCCTCCATAAATCACGCACATTACATCAGTCACTGATGAGTCATGCTCAGACTGGACCTACAGTCATATCCAAGCTTAAGCTATACACATAAAGAGAAAAATCAGATTCTACCCCAAATATCCCAATGTTCTCTGGCATTGCTCATTAAATAAAAAAACACCATGCAAACACTGCCCAGGAAACGGAAAACTCGATGCAATGCTTCAGTTTTAAGACCGATGAGAGGCCTCATCAGAAGTCAGTAAAGATACAATTATGAAACCCCCCCCAATATTTGTTTGATCCTAACCAGATACGTAGCCAGGAATTAAAATGACAAGTTTGAAAGTTTGAACCCCCCTCAGAATTTTCCAGACCCAGTTGAGGGCCCAATATGATATGCTTTCCTGGGGCCCAAAATCTGTAGCACACACTGCCCCCCCCGCCCCGCTGCCAGGACCAAATTTGAGGAGGCCTTGGATAATAACGGAGTGAGCATGTCAGTGTCTGTAAAGATAAAGCCGATATTCAGCTGTGTGCAAAAGGCACTGATGCCCTTAGCAATCACTAAGCCTGGCTTGCAGTGCGGATAGACGCCGCTTTTGAAACGTTTCTTCTGGGGACCCTGTTGTACGTGGCATAAATGATTGTGCTGTTAGTTGATTTTTCGATCTTCTGCCACATCTCAGAATTTCTATCAGCCCTTCAGAGGTAAGTTTGTAGGCTGGTTTGTACCGGTAATAATGTCTCATAGTACCTCATAAAAGTGATTCTCATTCATATCCCTTTATCATGTTCTTTTAATGATTAATTGATATATAAAATTCTTTAGTAACCACTAGCTTGGTTTTCTAGCCTTTAAACAATTAAGTAGCCAAATGACAGATGAATCTGAATTAATTTGTAATCTCTACTATTTTGTTTGAACTGAATCTAATTAGAGAGCGGGGATATGATATGCGGGGATACGATATACGGTATGAGTCACCCCTCTTCGTTTACCTAGACCTGCGACAGGAGTCTCTCCACAGTAGGGGGGGGGGGTCCCTTGGTTTGATCTCCCCACTGCTTTCAAGGGCTTTGCTGAAGCTGTTTCCAGGACACTTTCCAAATTTGCCCCATGCTCCTGGTGTAAGTTAGTGACTTACAGAAATGTCACCTCAACATACCCGTGCCCCGTCATGCAGTGTTGGGCATTTCGGGTTCAGAAGCTACAAATCCAGACCAGGATTTTGTTTTTACCAACCAGTTCAGCATAAGGAGTCACTGTCACAGAGTACTCAGCTGCTGGGTAGAAACAAAATCATGGTCTGGATTTGTAGCTTCTGGACCTGAAATGCCCAACACTGCCGTCATGGCAGCTGCAATAGCTTAAATGTACTATTAACACTTGTGTTCCAGAGCTTGCGTGTTGTAGCAGTTCATAGGGACAGGCTCGGCTCAAGATCTGAATTGTTGAATGGGCCACAAGCCTATCTAAGGGGGGGCGACGGTAAACTATGCAGTTAATTTTGTCAAATCGTAAATTTAACTGTTCTATTTAACCTGATGCGGGATGAGTGGTTCAAGAGTATGATTGGATGAGCTAAGAGAAAATTTAGGTATCAAAATCTCATGAAAGAGAATATTTCCATAGCGTGAACATTTATGTCTACCAACGGACTCTATTTTCACCCAGGATGGCTGATGGATCCATGCACCACAAAAACAGTTGGGTTATCTTCACACTGGGAGTGTTAATCGTAACCCACAGTTTACTGGGGGTATAACTTAGTCCTGTTGATGTCACCAGTGCCTGTGTCACCGTGCGCACATCAGATCTGCACTGCGTGTCATTCTGCACCCTTCTGTCATGCTACAAGCTCTCCAACGGGAATCTTCTCACTTATCTGGGTGTCGAAAGTCTTGCATATCCTGCCGATAATCGTCACTTGAGCCTCTTTTAGACTGAAATCCAGCGACAGCAGCATGACTTTCACCCCGTAGAATGCTAAACATTACATCCATTTCATAAAGCTTGTAAATTATGGTAAATCAGTAAATATGCCTTTTTAACCTTCAGATCTAGTGATTAGTAGTATGCGATTATTCCGTAGGTTGCATGTGCAGTTAATGAATATTTCCAATAAATTCTGCGTCCCTGATGTTTAGTAGAATCCTATGTAGGCAGTCATTGATGCACAGGTGAAATTAACAGAGATAACCTTTATATCCTAATGGCCGTGCCGCACACAATGACACAGCCGACTGTGATCTTCCACTTATGACCGGGGCATCAGTAGAGTGTCTGTGTTGTGAAGGTTCAGTTGGCATATCAAAGCGCATACAGAGGTATAAATGGCATCGCAGCTGGAGTATCACGGCTCCACTGATCTGCATGACACTCCTGGACGACTGGACAATGTCCTCTCAGATAACGTTTGCTCTCTTTGGCTAGGCAGCTTCCAAAAATCAGACTCCAGACCATCAAACAGCAGGTTGGGCCTTTGTCCTTAATTTGAATGTTAATTTGAGTATTTGGAGGGTCTTGCTGTACTAGTGCTCCATCGAATGATGCATTTGGAACGACGTGTAACTTGGGACGATTTGGTGCCCCTACCCCCATGGCCCCATGGTCTCCCACAGTACATTTTGCTTACTGGGGGGCAGGGGTTAGCACTTACATTTACCCCAAACTACCTTAAATATGACAAGTTATCTGGCTAAGCAAGAAATCCTGCTTTGGCCCCTGGTTATTTTCTTTCATTTTCCAGTTCTGATTGACACAGCTTTAGACCAATAAAAAGCTGAGACCTTCCTTCGTAGTTCTGGGTAAATGCCACCATGTTTGTAGTCCGCAAGCAGCTTCACTGAGGGCAAAATGTCAGCATGAGCCAGTCGGGGAATAGGACTCCTCTGACAAAATCACTTATATCTCGCAAACGGAATATCGTTGAAAGAAAATTTATTCAGGAGACTCTACAGAATCCAGTGATCTCCAGCTG
Source organism: Cryptomyrus ogoouensis (assembly GCA_025773925.1). Taxonomy (NCBI): domain Eukaryota; kingdom Metazoa; phylum Chordata; class Actinopteri; order Osteoglossiformes; family Mormyridae; genus Cryptomyrus; species Cryptomyrus ogoouensis. Next base: position 4,572,183 of record JAOYFF010000015.1, on the reverse strand, counting down.
GGTAAATCCTAAATATCCGCAGGTAATCACTCCAGTTCTGCGGAACTAAATTGCTTAACAGTATAGAATTTTTGCCTCTCTAGGTATGGTTTAAAGGGTTTCAGAGCCCAAAACCAAAGCGAAGCTAAATTCTTATGATAAAAGTTAGTGGGTAGCGGTTATCATTAGCTTCTCCAAAAATTTTTAGCTATCGGTTTAGCGTTATCGAATTAATCTTTGGAGATAGCGGATTAGCGGTTATTGAAGCTAACGCTTCGGTTAGCTCTTCCACTCACCGCCAGAGGCTCTGCTAATAATGTTGGGGGCGTTTCGTATATGGTTGACTTCTCTCAGCCATTTTGGGCGCAAATGACAGCATAGTGTTGCAGAACTACTTTACTACCCCGGGGTCGCTGCAGAGACCCCCCCGGAGCATTCGTTTATAACCTGGAATTGAATGCAGGATGGCATGTATTTTTGTGTGTTTTCAGATAAGCCTTCGCAGTAGGTCACTACTGATGCTGAAGCAACCTTTGCTGTTTGGTTTAAATGCATAACAATGCATTACATCTCGTGGCCATGAGACAGACAAAAGACAAAACTCCGGGAGACACACGGGTAAAACGTTAGACTTGACACCCATGTAATCCACAGAAGTTGGTGTTTGTTAAAAACATGGACTTTACTTTGATTTTACAGGGACTTGATCTCAGTGGGGTAGAAATCCTAAATTTATATTTCATTTTATTTGGCAGACGTTAAAAAGAGTGCTGTGTCTTGAATGGCTGCTGGATTGTGCTGTTGTCAGCTTCTCATTTTATGTTAAATATGAGGTGTCTAGTAGCTTCAGAAAGCTTCAGGCTACTTGCTCATTTTCATCGATATCTGAATGGAGGAGGCGGGAACACGGAGCGTTCCGTGTAGGACGTGTAGGACGTGACCATACTGTCACGCCCGCATGCCTTTCATCCCCCGTGCTCTCTGCGGTGTGGTGCTAATGAGCCACACCTCTTCCTCATTTAAACCTGCCTCTCATTTCAGCCCTCGTGTGGATGATCCCAGGTGCCTCTCGTCTGCTCCCTCATCTGTGGTGTATATAGTGCCTCCTCGTCCTGAGCTGCCCACTCTGGTCATTGTATCGTTGCGTGCGTGATCCTGCTGCCTGCCTGTGCTGCCCCTCCGGTTACCCTGTGCCCCCGTGTTCCTCCCCTGCTCTCCCAGCCTTGTTTTGACCCCTCGCGGTCTGTTTCCTTTTGCCCTTTTGTATTGTGTTTCGTTGGAATAAAACCCCTTAGTTTTTCCCCCACGCCTGCCTTTGCCTCCCTCCTTCCCGAGTCGTGACACATACACAGAAGAAGGAGGTTCTGTGATACCTATTTCTGCTCCATGAGCTGGACATGTAGTCTTGGAGCCTCTCGCAAGCAAGCATTTCATGATGCCTTCATTTTGAAAGCCTACCTTCTGATTTTTAAAAAAAATATAACAATTTTAAATGTTCAAAATGAATTCTTTGCCCCCCCGAAGCAGTAAACTTTTTAAATTCAGTTCACCAGGGGTGAAGGTTTTCCTGGTGAGAGTGGCTAACTGATTAGCCCCGGTGACCAAGCTGTCAGGTCACAGGGACAGGCAGCGAAACGGCACCTTGTGCGTCTCATTTAATAACCAAGAGCCAATCATTTTCACGCTTGCTAGATTTCTCTCTCCTGCCTCATTTTTTTTTCCTTCTTGGCAGCCGGCTTCAAAAAAGCCGACAGGCCTGAATGTCCCTTTTGTAATAATTTGGTGAGGGAGGGGGAGGCAGAGTCCCTGTCCATCATGG
>JAOYFF010000015.1:4531246-4541500 GCA_025773925.1 Cryptomyrus ogoouensis | reverse complement strand
AGCATTTTTCCCATTGAAATGAATGAGCGGTCCCCATAAGGATATGTATACCCTACATGTGTGTGCGTGTGTGTGTGGGTGTGTGAGTGCATGTGTGCATGTGTGTGTGCGCAGAATGATCAGACTCAGCTCAGAAATAAAGGAGCCCTCTTTTGGGGTGAAGCGTCACAGCTGGAGCCGCAGGCCGGTAATAACACTCACGCCTCTCGCTGAGACTCACGGCACAGCGAAGCTCTCGGCTCCCGACCCACGAGGCTCCTTCTGAAACGCTTCCTGCTGCTTACAGGGCCTCATTCCTGAGCTACGCAAACAAAGGCGCCATTTTCCCACCAGTGAAGAATGAGAACTTTTTTTTTTGATCTGTTCTACTAAAAACATCCTACAAAACATTCAGTATAAAACCCCTTGAAGGATTTGGGATCGTTTCTTTCACAAAGCTTTTTTTAACGCCTGCATGAGTCTAACTACAATTAGAAAACTTCTGCAACATATACTGTACAAAAACATGATAACAAATACTGATTAACCATATTTGTAAAATTTTATTTTGAAATGGAAAATCAAAAATATGCCAGCACAAAACAATCATCCATCCATCCATCCATCCACAAACACCATCACCATCTCCCCAGTACTGGATCATGGCAACATTCATGGTCCCGGCTTAAAAAAATTCTGCTGGCTTTTATCCTTCCTATAAACTCTCTAGTCAGTAATACTAATGATCCTGATTAAAGTGTTTTCATCTGTACTCTTATAATAAATAGCGACATCATATATATACAAGTGAAATATAAACATATTTTTCTGTTGCACATTCATTGCAGCCATCAGATCTGTAGTTCACTATGTAAGCATATGTATGTATGCATATTTGTTACTAAACGGTTCGGTAGGGTTGTGAGGGAGACTCGACCTTGTCACTGTGTCCCCGTCAGAGCTATGAAAATGATCCAGTGGGTCTTTACAGAGGCAGTCTGCGAGCGTGTCAGAAGGCAGTCTGGTAGAAGCGTTTGTTTCCAAAAAAGCAGTGAGTCAGAGGTTTGACGCGTGAGCTCTGTTGTTTGCTCGCGAAGCTGAAACCTTGCATGGTGCCATTGTTACACCCCGCAAGTCTGCTGCAGCATTCTGCTGAAGGACTGAGACTTTCAGATCTGGTCATTTGTTTAACTACATCAGAAGGACATTGGTTCGCATCCCAGTTAGGGTCACTCATCCATGGCCACCACTTTGATCCCGTGTGCGTTGATGTACGTCAGGAGGACCTCGGCCCGTCTCTCGATCACATCGATGAGCTTCTCGACTCCCTGCCGGCCTCCTTGGCTCTCCCAGTACATCTGATCCAGGAACAGCGACTGGAGCAGCCTCTCGCGTAGACGCTGGCTCTGCAGCACGCTCACGGCCCGCTCCGGTAACCTGACCAGGAACAGCGCCTCACACTGAACGTTTGCTCACATTTAACAAAATGACACTGTCATGTGCTTCCTGACCATCGTGCTATGGTGCCTGAATCACGCCGCCACTCTGCGTTAGGAGGACGTCCCCCAGAAAGTCCCACTCACTCCTACAGCCCAAACACACGCAGGCTACGCAGAAACTAACAGAAACTAACACTCAGAACTATTTCTGATTAGCGTGTTGTTCTGTAGATCATTAAGGTCAGACAGGAAGTCTTTTCCTTATAGCTGATGTTTGAAAACATGATTTAAAGCTATTAAACAGCTGAGAAATTATCTCTGCACAAGTAAATGTATTTGCGCAAATTTCATAATTTACATGCGTGTCTTTGTGCTAAAATATGTAAAATAATGAAAGTTGTTGGGGCGGTAAAATAAATCTCCTCAAAATCAGATCACAAGCACATGTGACCTTGACAGCCGGACATGTTAGCGACTGAGGCAGGGAACATTCTAGCTAACAATCCAAATTCCCATAATCCTTTTCCCACACTCTGCTATGCCTTGATTTATTTATCACGTCGGGAACATTTGGACGATTCTTGGGTGCAGCTCAAATCTTGCTGACAGCTCTGGCGTGATACTGCAGATCATAACGTTACATTCTCATGAGCACAGGAACACAGGGACAAGTCAACAATGGTTCTGTTGAAGAATGAGTCAATTCTACACACACACACACACACATTATATCTTCATGGGGACTTTCGATTCATTTCTATGGGGAAAACTGTAATCCCAACTTGAGGACCGTAACCCCTACCCAGCCCTAACCTTAACCATAAGTAACCAAACTAAATATGAGACTTTTGGCATTTTTAGTTTTTTGATTGCATTCAGATCTTTGTGGGGACTTGAAAAATGGTCCCCACAACGTCAAAATAACAGGTTTTTATCACATTGTGGGGACCTAATCCCCATGCATTTGATTAGCATGTAAAAACATCCCACCATGACCTGACTGAGCGTGTGTATGAAAGATCCAAGGGGCTCCGCCCACGACAAAGGCAGGTCAGAGACAGAAGTGTGCTCATCCAATCCCTTAATGCTGTCTGCTATGTCAGAATTTCTACTCACTCTTTTATTCCGTCCAACAGTTTAAAATCCAGATTGTCTTCGTTTCGGTCAAAATAGCCTTCGTTGTCGATGAAGACTAGATGCCTGGTGTCGTGCATTCGATGGACGATGTGCACCAAGCTGATGTTGTCCTGCTCAGCACATTGCAGATGATGCCCGAGCTCCACGCACCGATCCTCCTGCTGCGGCTTGAACCCGCAGCAGTTTCTGTCCAGCCGGTTATAGATCTAGAGATAAACAGATTATCTTTCACATTTTATTCAGTTTTTATCCAAACTAAGAACGCAGGGTCGGGCAATCCCAGACATAACCCGCTGAGCCACACAGTCTGAATGTGAAGCACTACACAGTGATCCCCCGCTATAAGGCGGTTCAGCTATCGCGCCCCTGCTGTAACGCGGTTCAGCTATCGCGCCCCCGCTGTATCGCGGTTCAGCAATCGCGCCCCCGATATATCGCGGATTTTCTCGTACCGCTGATGGGTCTGGAACGTAACTTCCGCGATAGGTGGGGTATCACTGTACTTTGAGGTAGTCAGATTATATTCACAACTTTCCCATGAGGTCCCACAAATGCAAATTATCAGTGTCCTTGCATATTGAACCAGGAGAAAAAGCATCATCATCTGTTCTTTTAATATTTCATTTTTCCCACACTGATATTTCTCTTCGAATGACGTTCGCTTTGCAGGCTCCAAGCTCACCTGTAACAGGAAGTCGAAAAGGGCGAGTTTGCTCCACTCGTAGTGATGGATGCTGGTGCACCCCCACTCCGCTCTGGGTGTGATGCCCCTGTGCCAACACTTATGCTTGAGTGAGCGCTGATAAGCCCCCCAGGTAAGCCTGATGGAGGAGTGGGACTCGCCGTCTGTGGGGGCCAGCGAGGAGTCCCACAGGACGGCGGGGCTTTGGTCACCATCTGCAACCGGCCACATGCATCAAGAGTTAAAATAACCGCAACAAGAGGGACGTCTAGAGCAGGGATCTCAAACTGAAACAAGCTGCCAGTCACTGGCGAGAAGGTCTGCAAGCTGCCGGTCACTGGCGAGAAGGTCAGCGAGCTGCCGGTCACTGGCGAGAAGGTCTGCGAGCTGCCGGTCACTGGCGAGAAGGTCTGCGAGCTGCCGGTCACAGGCGAGAAGGTCTGCAAGCTGCCGGTCACTGGTGAGAAGGTCTGCAAGCTGCCGGTCACTGGCGAGAAGGTCTGCAAGCTGTCGGTCACAGGCGAGAAGGTCTGCAAGCTGCCGGTCACTGGTGAGAAGGTCTGCAAGCTGCCGGTCACTGGTGAGAAGGTCTGCAAGCTGCCGGTCACAGGCGAGAAGGTCTACAAGCTGCCAGTCACTGGTGAGAAGGGCTGCAGCTTAAGCCGGGGGCAATTTTAGGGTTAGACCCTCAGGTGCTGCAGCTCTCAGTCAGATGTACAAAGTCATAGTAATCAACTACTGCTACATTTCGCCGAGCAAAAATAGTGGAGCTCTGAGAAAGTCCCTTTAAATCAGCTTCAGTGCCACCTCTGATGATGGTGGTGGGACTCTCTGAGCACAGACAGGTTGCTGAATTACATTGTGTTTTATTCTCAGTGGAAAGCACAGGATCGATCTGCAGGCCAGATTTATTAATAAATGAAAAACATGTGGAGGGCTGTATAAAACCGTCTCATGGGCCGGATCTGGAGCCCTGCCCTAGAGGATCAGATTATGCACGTGACACAAGTACAGGAGACAGGAGACACAGCTTCAGTCTGACCATAGATCAGATTCACAGCTCCGTAAATAATGGACAAACAACATGATGCGATTAAAGGTACGATTGGCCAACTGAAAGAGAGTTCCCAATTTAGAGAAGCCATCAAAGATCTAGCAGGATCCCAGTGTGGCTCTCTCCCCCTCCCCTCAAGTCTGCCCCTCTAATCAAGGGGGAACCCGGGGTTAAACTTTGGGGGGGGGGGGGGGGGGGGGGGGTTAGAGCCCCCCATTCCCCACTGTAATTTACACCCACGCCTCCAGTACCCTCGTGAGCTCTGCTTCAGGCTTCATGCTAATAACGGTTTTGAGAAGATCTCAGGGGGGCCGAAATGTTGACCAGAAAAACCTCCAGTGCCCCCATTAAGATACAGGATGGGCTCATTGGGCAAATTGCCACCAGGGGTGATGTCAGGTCAATGGACATTATATTATAATCTTCTACAACATATAAAACATCATCATCATCATAATAATAATTATTATTATTATCATTATTATTATTATAGGGGGCACTTTCACTTCACGCCTCTGAGACCAGAGTTGGAGTCTCTGCTATAGCTCCATGTATGTGGGGTTTGCATGCTACATATTTTCCCCGTGTCATTGGTGGGTTTTTTCCAGGTACTCTGGTCTCCCCCCTCAATCCAAAACATGCTGAGGCTAATTGGAGTCGCCAAACTGCCCATAGGTGAGTGAGTGTGCCCTGCGGTGGGTTGGTGCCCCAAACTGGTTTGTTCCCCACCTTGCACCCATAGCCTCTGGGACAGGGTCTCGAACCCCCCATGAATATTATTGTCCTGCATGGGATAATAATAATATTCTCTCGGATCTGTCTAACTCTCTGTACAGTTTACCAGGTACAACAATATTTATTGTTTAAATATTCTTGTACAAAACCCTCGACTTTTTGAGTTTATCAGATAATGTGTGCATATTTCTACAGTATGCAAGTCACGGGTTAACGTTCCTGGGCTCCGTGTATCTGTGACGAGTAACGTCTGTGATGTTAAAGTTACTGAAGTCGCAGCGGCCACCTATGCGACATTTTAAGCGCAGCCATTGTCGCTTTGATTAAAATACCTCTAGAGAAGCCGATCCTCCTGCAGACAGTCGGGATGCTCCGGTTCAGACCCAGGATCCGGTCTAAATGAAAGGCGAACACCTCGCTCATATCCACGGCTCTTTTGAGCAACCCACAGCGCTCTTGGCAGACGGGACCGCCCTGGATCCACACAACCTTATCTGGGGACCTTAAAGTGCCACCTGTCGCGCCTTCAAACAACAGCAAGCTGGATGAAACCTCCTTAATGCCGATTATTCTACTGTCGGCGAGGAAGCGCAGTGCATGCATGTCTTCCTTACTGAACCAAGGCGGCGCTCTCTCGCTGTATATTCTGATATAGCTATGATGCGCCCGCTTAGGACTGTCTTCATGTCCAGTGTTCTTCAATGTATAGTGGATGTTTATTCCTGGCATAATATGTATCTCATTGTCCTGGGCAGTTCTCGGTTTCCATTCATATTCATTGGTTTTGTCAAATGCGTTGAACGCATCATGCTGGATGTGGTTGTCAATCGCACTGATTTTCTTCCTTGATTCTGGCCGCACTGTGCCCCTGAGAAGTGCCGGCTTGCCACGCTTAGCTTTAAGTGTGATATAGACCACGTTGGATTTCGGGGTGGCGCCGGATAAGTCCGCATTCTGCGCCGTCGGAAAGTCCGCCGCCTCCCGCAGATCCGGCTCTAACTTGCTGGCTCCCGTCTTCCTCCGGTACTTATGCTTGTCCCGGGACGCAACTTCTCCCAGCCGGGAAACAACAAAAAACAAGTAAATAAAGCATGCAACGGCAATGGCGAAGGTGGTCTTCCAAGCAGGCGCTTTCCTGATGCACCTCGACAACCTGAGCAAAGACACGCGGGGACACGCCAGTAAGGCGCCTTTTATTTCCCCAGGGCGAATGGACCGCATTTCTACTTTAATTTGTATTCCAGCATGTTGAATCTTTCCACAGCAACGTTATAGTGACATTTCTCATGCTCGTGACTGTCGTGATTAAGGAGGAGCTGGAAAAGCCGACCGGCGATACTGGGCGATAGCAGAGACCCAGTAACTTCCTCACAGAAAAAAGAAGCGGAGTCTTTGTCATCCAGGCAGAATAAGCACAAACCATATGTGTGAAAACGGCTCCCCCACTTTCACTAACTGAACGTAATACAGCCTTTGTAGCCTATTTTGCAAACTACAGTGTCATCATGAATGAAATGTCACGCTTTCATTTTAATCAGCAGTACTTTCTAAAGTCAATTGTTCAGCAATTCCATTGGATATTTCTATTTAAGATAGTTGGTGGATTATGTAGCACCATGAAAGATACAGCATTTTCGTCTAGCAAGGACGGATATAGGCTACACAGAACTACAGCTAATACACTGTAAAAGCATACAAAGCGATTGTGTTCCATTCATAGACTACTGCAGCAGATACGTGTAGATTAGTTTAATTAATAATAATAGGCTGAACAACAACAACAACAGCAATAATAATAATAATAATAATAATAATAATAATAATAATGTATTTGTAATTAGACAAAGTGTTACAATAGCTTACAAGCAAAGTTTTATTGGAGTGATTTCGAAAATACAGCCGATCGCCCTTTTGACGTCAGCGGTCCCTATGGCCCCTCAGATCACTTAACCTGAAGACATACAGACATACCAGTTTCTCATTCTTTAATTAACCCTAGGAACTTCTCTAAATGAGGCCGTTTGTAAGGTACTGGCACAACTGTCGACTTGCCGTGCTCTTAATCGTTTGCTGTTGATATGTTTTCTAACCCAGTTTTCTGAACCTGATCTGGACTTTGCATTGATGTTGCCCTGGACTGGTTTCGTTTTGATACTTGGATACGTTTTTGCGCTTGTCAGCCCGCGTCGTAAATCATTCAACGTGCTGGATCCCCGACCTGTATAATTACAGTTTACATTCGCGACCCCTGTCGGCCGTAATTGGTCCCTGCACGTGTGCGGCTGAATATGCAGCCGCTGGTGCTTCTACCGTAATCAGTACAGTACAAGGGAAACGCGGTACGTGCTCCGGCAGGCGCTGCCCAAAATACCGTATTATCACTCGGCATAGCGGTGGAAAATGCGACCCGCAGGAATTTTAAGGCAAAAACAGGAAGCTGCAAACAGTGGCCCTTCACATTACAGTGATTAGACATTAAGCCCCCATATCCATTCAGGATGTCCAGGCATGCATCAGAAAGAAGCCACATATCTTGTCAAGATTTCCTGTTTGGGTTCGTCCCAAAAAAAAAAAAAAAAATGGGATGCAAGATTACTTGTTGTTGAAAATATATCTGGTTTTGCTGAAATGGGTTTATCTAATGACTAGTAATGCTCCGATTCAGTTTAAAAAGTTATTTAAATCCTTTGTGAAGTGTTTAAATAGCAAGAATATGCCGTAATTATTCATATGGAAGCCTCCCTGAAAAGGCAGCGTTTTAGTCTGGACTTAATGTAATGCTGAAAAGAAACAATTTCTGTTTGTTATGAAAAATGCGGTCACCTGCGGACTCCAGTGAATCGCGGCCATACCGTTGTGATTTCATCCGCATAACTCTGTTGCCTGTTTTGTGAGTAAGACACCCTCTGAAAATGCACCAGTTTTAAATATATACTTTCATAAATGTTAACGCATAGAAACGGAATTCAGTTACAAGTAGGATTTGTATTAATGCACAACATGGTAACTAGAATCAGGGTAAAACAAAATTTCCGCAAAAAGCCCCGCTGTCGCTGCTCAGACCTGATAGAGTTCCTACGTTTTTTATTGCTTGTGTATACTGGTGCATTTTTCAACACTATAACTACAGAGCTTGCTGGATTCTGGGTATGTCTATACAGTCCAGATTGATATATTGCTGCTTTGGTAGTGCAGTAACTTATGGGGGGGGGCACTTTTCTCATTTAGCAGTAGTGCAGGGCCGGTCAATCCTATACGCAACATAAGCGGTCTCCTGATTTGGGGACACTGATTTACCTGTCAATTTCACTTTCTCTCAGACGTGGGGCGCCGGCGGTGATGCTCGCCACGTTAGCTGAAACCGGTACTGCGGTAGTGTTTAAGCTAAGTTAGCTAAGACGGTCTCACTAATGTTGCGAAGATCAGTTAATTACAAGCCACGGAAAGGTATTAGTCAGACAAATGTGGGTTGTCAGCTAAATGTACAGGAGCGACTCCTTTAAAATACGGACGTCATCCATAACGGAGGCTCTACACGAAATTATATCATTTATAGACCTATAAATAATGTGCAGGTAGAATTCATATATCTTATTCATAGATCTTAATCCCTTTTTGTTAACGACACTCTCTGGCTGGTAGGTTCATTATGGAAAACGTATAAAACGTCTCGTTTTGTCCAATTTCTATGAAGCTGTTTTTATCACTGTGAAACTGGCAGTAAGACCTTTCTGTGATTGGTCTGGCATAGTCATGCTGAAGCACCCGCGCTAATCCTCCACAGGGGATTTACTTCATCCACAAGATGGCGATATTGAATGTAATTTGTGATTTTGTGTTTACCAGACGTATTTTGTATTTTTTATTTTATGAGAATACATGTATGTAGGGACCTACATTTCTTATTTTTGTTCTTTCCAACCATGCTATGCCTGGCAAATTTTAATGAAACATAATATCAGCAGTAGATCATTTCACAAAATAGTGTGGAATTAATACATTTAAACTAATCAGTCACCCATCCATCCAAGCACTTACCCAGAACAGGACTGGGATACACACACGCACACACACACACACACACAGACACGCACACACACACACGCACACACACGCACCCACCATCACACTCTATGGACTTTGGAGAGACTCATTCACTTGTTACTACATGTGTTTATATGCAGCAAAGAGAAGCGGTTCTGGAGAATGGCTGGATGGATATTTCCTGGCACTCTATATACAACAGTTGTTATAGATTTGTGACTGAGTGGCGTACCGAATCCCCTGATTAAAGTAGACTTTTCTGCCATGCAGCACTGCCACGCAGAAGGAGTCCTGAGCAGGCTGAGCTTGTCCGAGGTCCAGGACTAAAGAGTCGAAGTCTGGCTGGTCTCTTAGGTAACGTAGCTGCAGCCAGTCGTACTGACCGACGCCACCTGCATACTGGGCTGCCTTCCCACCCCAATTCTCACCATCGCAAATGCACCCGTTTGTGCCTTTCCAGTGACAGTGTGATGCTTTTCTTTATCCTGTGAGAATGACCAGGTGCAAGAAACCCTTAGGTTTGGCGGCGACCGTCGGACGGGGCGGCGCTGAGTGAGCACCGTACAAATGGAAGCCGGGATCATGGAGAAGGTGGAAAGAAGACAAACAGAGGGTGGGAGGGGGTGGAGCAGGAGTGAGGAATGCGTGGGAGGTTACAGGTCCTGAGACTGGACTCCAGTCAGTTGGTATCCTATATGGACAAAAGTACTGGGACACGACTCCTAATCATTGAATTCAGGTGTTTCATTCAGACCCACTGCCACATGTGAATAATATCAATCACCAAGCCATGCAGCCAGGTTTACAAACATTTGTGAAAGAATGGGTCGTTCTGAAGAGCTCAGTGAATTCAACCGTGGTGCTGCCACAGGATGCCACCTTTGTAAGAAGTCAGTTTTTGAAATTTCTTCCCTGCTAGGTATTCCACAGTGAACTGCAAGTGGTATTATTGCAAAGTGGAAGCATTTAGGAACAACAGAAATTCAGTTTGAAGTGGCAGACCATGTAAAGTAACAGAGCGGGTCGCCAAGTGCTGAGGTGCATAGTGGATGAAAGTCACCAATGCTCTGTTGATTCAGTAACTGCTGAGTTCCAAACTTCCTCTGACATTAACTGCAGCACAAAAACTGTGCGCCGGGAGCTTCATGGAATGGGCTTCCATGGCCGAGCAGCTGCATGCAAGC
>JAOYFF010000015.1:4502982-4513299 GCA_025773925.1 Cryptomyrus ogoouensis | reverse complement strand
CCCTTTGGGTCTGGTTAGGGTTAGGGCTTCCTCTGCTGCCCCCTGGAGGATGGGCTCCCCCTTTGGGTCTGGTTCCTTGCAAGGTTTCTTCCTTCTAGGGAGTTTTTTCTTGCCACTGTCACCTCTGGCTTGCTTACGGGGGGCTTGGAACAGAGATAATGTAAGGTGCTTTAACACAATGCAACGTTGTGAAAATGCTATACAAATAAAATTGAATCGAGTTTTAGGTCGAATGGCAGATATCTGGATATTTCAGCTTTACAAGAAGCCTGGCAATCAGCACTTTGGCAAGTGCTAAACACTGTGGGGGATCTATTATGGTTTTGGACAGCAGCCCTCAGGAGTCATTAGATCCTGATGATTGCTCCGCATGTATAATAAGGAAAGAATTTGAGGCATTCTGCAAGACCAGATGCACCCTGTGGGGCAAACACTGCCCCTTTACAATGTTCCCATAAACACTGATGAATAAATTTGTGTAGTTTCATGACTGCCAAGATGAAGTTTCAAAGTTCCATGACCTCACCAATCACCAGATCTAAACATCATTGAATCTTTAAGGGATGTTCAGAAGCTTCGAGGACATTTACATGCCCTTCATCCCTCAAAGAACTGTTGGCTTTTATTCTTCCGGAATGGTCCAATATCCCACTGCACATAGTTCAGGATTTAAAAGCCAAGTCCAAGAAGGACTGAAAGTCTTCTAAAGGCAAAGGGTGGTCCTTCTAAAAGGATTATTTTCCATCTACATTTTGACAAATGCCATCCCAAATTTTTAAACGATTTTGCATATTTTATCTGCTACTCCTGACACGTTAGAAGGAGCTACATCTACACGCTAGGAGAAGGATTGATGAATGTTTGGTGCGTTATTGCAACTTGTCGACTGATGCTTCATTCGGCAAACCTAACATGCCTTGGTCTCACTGTTCACAGGGCTGAACCTGGTAGCCTTTCTTGTCATTGTCTTGTCCTACGGAAACATGTTCTACAACATACAAAGAACAGGAACACGGGCCACAGTGTACAGTAACCACATGAAGAAGGAGGTGGCCATTGCTAAGAGGTTCTTCTCAATCGTCATCACCGACTCTCTCTGCTGGCTCCCCATTTTTGTGCTTAAGATTCTGTCTCTGATGCAGGTAGAAATACCAGGCAAGTGATTTACATTGCAGACACTTTTGTGCAAAGTGACGTACAAGTGAGGCAAATTACAAGCAGATGTGCCATTGAGGAGTTGACTAGACGTAAGTTCTGCTAGGCCGAGCTTCCAATGAATGCCCAAGTGTGAGCTGTATTGGAGCAGGAGCTACACAATGTCTATCAAACAAAGCAAAAATCTAATAATACAACTGCGCAATCAGGAGAAAGTGCAGCATTAAGAGCGTTCAGCGACCGTGGACGGGCATCAGACTGGCAGAGACGGGTATCAGACTGGAAGAGACAGGTATCAGACTAACAGAGACAGTTATTAAACTGGCAGAGAAAGGTATCAGACTGGCATAGACAGGTATCAGACTGGCAGAGACAGGTATCAGACTGGCAGAGATGGGTATCAGACTGGGAGGGACGGGTATCAGACTGGCAGAGACAGGCATCAGACTGCAAGAGACAGGTATGAGAGTGGGAGAGACAGGTATGAGACTGGGAGAGACAGGCATCAGAATAACAGAGAGAGGCATCAGACTGGCAGAGATGGGTATCAGACTGGCAGAGCTGTTCCTGCTGCAGATGGGTCTTTTATTAATGATTTAATAATCATTCCTTGTGCATGTTTGTGTTTGACTCTTATTCTGATCCTGATCCTGATTCGACTTAATAGACTAATATGTATTGGTTAGGTTTTTCATTCTGAGTAACTTCTGAACAGATATCAAAGATGCTTAATTGTCCACAGGATCGATCAGTTCCTGGGTGGTGATATTCATCTTGCCGATCAACAGCGCCCTCAACCCCATACTCTACACGCTGACGACGCGTCCGTTCAAGGAGACCATCCTTCAGGTGTGGGGTAGCTACAGACAGCGGGGGCCTCTGTCCAGCAGGCGTTCTCAGCACACGCCGCCGTCCACCTGGGTGGGGATGTGTCCCCTGCAGGCAGGTGTCCAGATCCCGTCATCTCCTCTCGAGGATCTGGCCAACCCCACCGACACCTTTGAAGCACCTCGACATCTTCCACAAAAGAGCAGGAGCGGCGCATGTGTCTATCTGTTCAAGTGGCACGACGGTGTAGCTGACATGTGACAGAAATGACTCTCATCAAGCAGCCATTCCTAAAGACGATGTAGATATCAATCAGGTAGATTGTTTCAGCTATTCAGTCCCAAAGGTTACTGCCAGGGGGTGGGACTTGCCGTTTTCTTTCGGTGGCGTGTAGAGATGGAAATGCTAAAAATATCTGCGAAGAATCCACTCATGCTGTTCATAAAGTCATACAGTCCTACTCTGACCACCTGGATGCTTCGTGTTTTTAAGTATTTACAGGTGCGTTTTTTTGTGAGACATTTATCTCTCTCCCAAGATTTCCCTATAATAGAATAGTTTCTCCTGATATGTTTTTTCCGTCCTCGTGATGATCGTTATACCTCAAACCAAGTGTCTGCTGTGATGACCTTAGGGTAGTGTTTCCAAGCCCAGTCCTCGGGGACCCACAGATAGTCTGCATTTTTGCTCCCTACCAGGAGCTGGGAGTGAGCAAAAACATGGACTGTCTGTGGGTCCCCGAGGACCGGATTGGGAAAGACTGCCCTAAGGTCATCAAAGGCATGAGATCCCTTTTCATTCATGCAGTTTATTTTCATATATTGATCTTTTCGATTTTTCTTTTTTAAGAAAACGTTCAGCCTTTACTTTGGAAAATACTGAATTTACAGTTTTTTGGCTCAAAAAATTATTATAAAAAGTTATGTTTTGTGACAAAGGAATGTACAATTGTATTTGTTGTTACAACTGGAAAAGATTTAAATGTTAAGTGTAAAGAGAATAATTGCACATGATATCAAGCCTATGGAAATGAGGTAAGAAGCATATAAAAAAAAACAATGTAATTAAATCAAATGATTGCCTCTTCACATACTGTCAGATCCCTGGGATTAACTGTTCGAAGGTACAGCGCTCAGGCTGTATGAAACACCAGCTGAAGTCTGTATGTGTTTAATTATGTGAATATTGTAAGTTGTATGTAGTGCATGAAAGATGGTGGAGAGATTGACGGTAAACAACAGCGCCCCCCTGTGGTACTTTATCTTCCTGCAAGTAGGACAAAGTTCACTGGAGATACAAGGACAATGCAGGGTCCTACTGGGCCCTTGTTTGTAAAATATTATACGCCTGTATTAAGGATTGTTTGCTATAGATGAAATTTATTTGTCACATATTTGAGTTATGAATGAATCTCGAATATCCGTCGGTGGCATTTAGATTCATAGTGAATCACATGTTGCGTGCTTTTTGTTTAGTTTTTTCTTTAACCTGCCAGATTTCTAGCTTGCGGCTCAGTTTGCATTTTTGGCTT
Source organism: Cryptomyrus ogoouensis (assembly GCA_025773925.1). Taxonomy (NCBI): domain Eukaryota; kingdom Metazoa; phylum Chordata; class Actinopteri; order Osteoglossiformes; family Mormyridae; genus Cryptomyrus; species Cryptomyrus ogoouensis. The sequence goes on along the minus strand of JAOYFF010000015.1, from coordinate 4,509,785 downwards.
CCGTGTGATTATGTCATTTTGCATTAACTTTATTCCTCATGGAGTCTTACTGTAGGCAAAGGCAGATGGAAAGTGTGCATTGAAAATGCACCAGACCTGGTGTGGCAGGTGGATCTGGGAGGTAGGTGGTGGAAACGTCATCCATCATCTGTGACCCTGACGTTGGAGTTCCACAACCATTACAGGAAGGGGAGATTCCAATTCCAGGTACACCCAGAACCTCGGTACTAGGCCAATCTAAGGATGCCATCTCCTGAGCTGTAGCACCCATTTTTGGTACATCGCCCCCCCCCCCTTCCTGGAGCACTGCTGATTGGCTGTTGGCTGAGGTTTCAGGAGAACCAATGAAGTGAAAGGTCCCAGGTGGTTCTGGAGCCTCAGACAGGCCGGCAGGTAACATACAGTCTGGGACATTCCCAAGGATCCTGACAGAATTCCACACATCGTGCACAATCTGAGCCTTCAGTGCCTCTCACGCCACTCTTTGAATCGAGGCTGTTTCTCTGTTAATTAAGCATAAACAATGATTATAGCATTCAGATAGAATCAGGCTGACAGCTACTAGCTTGCGGCGACGTTTGAACTTAAGAAAATCTTTCGTAGAAGTCCTGTATATAATAGGATTCTGAGGTAATACTTCATTCCAGCCCCCATTGAAGCTTCTACCACGTGCTTCTGGCTTTGTGTATAACTGTTTCCCTATAATAGCAACATAAAGAGGCATCTATATGTTAGAATGAATCTCAAAAACCGTATCTGCATAAAGGTTGCATGCAAACATTTGTGACCCTAAGAATCCCTATCAGTATGAACATTATTTGTAATACGGGGGTGTATGTGCTATGCCTGAAACCTCCAGGGGTGGGTGCTCTCATCCCAACCCTATTCACCCCATGTGTCACATGGACTTTCTCGTGCTCCTCTGGATTCCCACTGCAATCCAATTATACACAGCTAGGCTAACTGGGATCAGTAAAATGCCCATTGTTATACGGTTGATGGATGTTCACCATCACAATGTCTGACAACGTATTCAACAACTTTAGACTGGGTGTCAGACATAGCTGTGCATTTCTATGACGGTAACAGCGTAGCTGTGCATTTCCATGACATTAGCAGCGTGGCTGTGCGTTTCCATGACGGTAACAGCGTAGCTGTGCGTTTCCATGACGGTAACAGCGTAGCTGTGCGTTTCCATGACGGTAATAGCGTAGCTGTGCGTTTCCATGACGGTAACAGCATATCCGTGCATTTCCATGACGTTAGCAGCGTGTTCCTTTGTGGTGTTTGATAAATTCAGGGAAACCGGTGCTACTTGGCAGAAAGATATGGGACTTATCCCATCGTTTATTGACATACTCTGTCAGAGAATAGAGTACCAATCTGTGCCTTGGTTTGTAACCGGGGCTGTACCCTCAAGGGACTGCCAACTGTACACTAGCTGTAAGTAAATGGACTATGAGGAATGTTTTTGTACATTGGGGGTACATTAATGCTGTTCATACCTTGTGGATGTTCCTTAGAGCCCCTTTCTGTACCTTAAATTACACTAAAAGGTACAATTACCTACAGCAAAGGGTACAATTGGCAGAGCTTTGGAGGAACAGCCCCAGTGACATGCAAGGGTACAAATTGGTACTTTTTTGTGTCTTTTGTTCAGAGTAGGCAAGGGCTCAGGAACAGGGGGAGGCAGCTGTACCCCCCCCCCCCCCCCAATACTTAACTTGGATCCATCAATCACCTCAAATAAATTGACCTTTATATGTAAATTATGAAATTGTGTTCCCCGATATGAAACTCTCTCCTACGCCATTTGTCGTATGAAACAATTTAAAAAACGTCTTTCATTTGCATATTTGAAAATCGGTACCTGAGCAGATGCACATTACCCCTGTTATTACTTTGGTCTCTCTGTAACCGGATATTGCAGCACTAAAATTAACACGCGTGAGACACGGCAAAGAGCAGAAGCTTTGACAAAACGCTACGATGCTTTCCGCTGACAGCAGGTGGCACTGTTTGGCTTAGGGGCGAACTGCGTTTAGTCCTGGATACATTTGATCTAAATGCGGGTGCTCTCTGATATTTGGCCAAGTGTTAAAACTATACCAAATATTTTAAAATAAAGTAAATAAATAAATACTGTATTTTGTGCTGCATCGTGCACTTCTCGCCAGCAAATTAATCTAGCCAAAATATCATCCCTTCTGATGTGTATTGTCTTTTTCAATTAATATAAGAAAAAAAAACTTTAATAGGGTCCATTTTCCCTATTAGAGTCATTATACGCTCGTCTGGCACACGATCTTGCCGGCTGCTTGTCCGAAGTATGGATGGTGGGGAGGTGGCAGCCTGCAGTCGCGGGGGATTCACGGATGTCCGTAATAGCGCCTTAGTCGTGACGGAAAATAAATACTACTCAATCTAATTCCTTTCTTAAAAAAGGAACAAAAGCCTGAGTTAAAAATTAGCTTGCTGTGACGTTTAGTATCTGTTAGCCGTTCTGTCTTTTTAGGCTTACCGACATACTTTCTCTTTCGTCTAAAAAGTATCTCTGCACAGCAATAGTCCGAGAAATTGGTAGCTAAACACATACGCTTCATTCTCTGTTAAACTTTAGACAGTCACTAGAATAACATGCACCATGCTTCACAATAGGCTTTGCAAAAAATCGTTTTATAAGCTTGCAATGGAACATAGACCAGTCTATGCATAATATATTGGACGTTCTCTTGTTTTTCGCTGTATTTAGGCTTATTATATTATTATATGAGACAATGTATAGCCTCTCCATTCATTTCTATAGGAAAACCTTAATCCCAACAATGACAAGCTTTACCCCTACCCAGCCCTAACCTTAACCATAAGTAACCAAAGAAAATACAGTAGTTTGGGCATTTTTAGTTTTACACAGATTCACAGGTCTTTGAGGGGACCTGAAAAATGGTCCCCACAACGTCAAAAAAACAGGTTTTTGTTACATTGTGGGGGCAGCCCTAGAGTTGAGCAACTCTAGAGCCCACAGTTGACGTCACACCTAGACCATGTCAGGGTGCGCTCAGAGACAGGGGTCACACACCGTTACACCGGGCGAGGTGAGCCAGTTTCACTCTGCAGTCCTCAATTTCGTCAGCAAAAGCGCCCTTCCTATTAACTGAATAATAAGTCGGTGAAATGCAGCCCTAACATGACCACTGGTAATTGGTACTCGGTGTGTGTGTGTGTGTGTGTGTGTGTGTGGATCCAGCCACCCAAGCGTTACCTTCCATCTGGCTATTCTGTCCCATCGGAGCACGCCTCCCCTCCCCCCCTGACGCGAAAAGGAAGGCTGTGACACGCCTTCATTCATTATTGCATGAAAATGACAGAAGATTAATAGCAATATAATATAATAAAGACACAACTGTCTGTGCAGATGAATGTCTGAAGATATAAAACTGAATTATGGATTTACTAGCACGAATGCATTGTTGTTTATTTTCAGTATATGCACGTTCTTAATAATATTACCGTACCTACCAGTGGTATAATATAAATGTTTAGATATAGCCAATCAAGCACGGGTTTTAGTGACCATATTTGAAAGATTTGTTTTGCATCCACACAGACGTCAAAAGCCGACTGTTTGTTGATTCCCTCTGTCTGTAAGCAATGGCTTATTTCCTCTATGGCTTCCCGTTATTGTGCTATTCTTTTTAGTCTCTTCCCTTTCCATTGTATGCTGATTAGGGTGCCCATTGGCGGCAGTGTGCGTAATCAGACTCGTTTGACGCCTGAGGACAATCGCTAGGCACAACGCACGGAATGGTCATTCGTTTTTAGGCGCATCAATAATGCATGCCGTGCGTGTTTTTTTCTGCAAAAATTCATTTTTGAGCATCGTGCGCAAAAAAGAAAAAAAAAAACAGAACAAAGAAACATTGAACAAATGCACAATTGTTGAATTTAGGTTGTATTCCATGTGAAACTCATGCACATTTTAATTGAATACCAAATTAGTACATTTTCTGTTCATTTTGTCCGTTTTATATTTAAAATAATATTAATAATAAATATTACTGTTGCTCTGTTATTTGTCCGTTGTTACAAAATTTACAGCATATTATTTATTAAGAAGCTATGTAACTCAGCTTTTCACAAAACAAACGGCAGATACGCTTCCTTTAAACGGTCCTGTTGTTTCGCTTACATTACCATGACTTATTTAAATAAGAATATTTGTATACGTATATGTATATGTAACACAAAACAAATGACAATACACCCATCTCGGCTCCGCGCCCCAAAGAGGTGGCGAAGAGCGAGCGTCCATCGCCTGTCGCTAGGGGGCGACAGAGCAGCGTTTCACCGTCGCCATGGCGCCGCAGCCCTGTAATCCCTTTTGATCCTGTCATTCCCCCTCCACCCCCCAATGGAGAAATATTAAACACAATGCCTCCGTGTACAGTTACATGAAAGCCAGCTGAACCTAAATCAGCGGAATGAGCAGCTGTGCGTTAACGGGATTTTAGCCAGTATTCTGTTTATTTTTTTTATTTATACATATATTGGCCTGAAGGATTCTTGAGTTTGTGCTAAAGGCAGAGCAGGCTGGCTAGCTAACTACATCAGCCGGCCCCGGACAAATGGTGAAGCCACTTTAAAAAGTCGCCCCACCGAACCGCTAGCAGCTCCCTGTCTGCGGCAGAATAAAGGTCGGCGTTCAGAGAGAGTCAAGGCCGGAGTGGGTGGGGAGAGCTCGGCGCACCTCACGGGGAAAGTGCGCCGGGGGGGCCGGCGTCGAGGAGGAACCAGAGCCCGAGGTTCCGCTGCGGCCTGGGAACGCCGCCTCCGTTTTGGGAAGGACCGGCGGCAGGACGGTCGGAAAAGTGCTGCGGGTTTAGCTCCATCATTCCCCCGATGTTTGCCTGAGGAGACAGCGGTCTTTGGTGTTTTTTTTTGCGCCGGTTTGGCTGAAACGGGAGAAAAATGGCCTCCTACGTGGACCAGCGCTTTAGGCAGGCGGTGATGATGAATCCGGCGGAGAGGACGCAACAGGTCAGCGCGCAACTTCCCGCAGAAATATCAAAAAATATAAGAAGATCCGAATAAAAGTGGCGCAGCCGGGACTGTCGCCGCGTTTTTAACGTATCGAAAAGTTTATTTTATTTAATGTGAAACCGGCTTTGCTTTGCAGCTTTAGCGCGAGACACATGGGCTATATTTTAAGTTTTATATTGTTCGAGGGTAGTTAGTTATACTTACAGCCAAAGTTAAACATTAACTAAGTTACATAATAGCCGGCTTCTTGTAACTTAATATGACAGCCGTGCATTTCTGTATAATGTATCGTATATTTAATTATAATGGAAGCAAATGTGGGTACTAGTTAACTAGTAAAGGTTCAATGCGGACTACTTGATTAGTGAGGTTAATTTCGGTAACCTCGAAGCGGTACAATATGAACCCGACTGGTGATCTGTCACTCTTCCACACATAATGTACATCGTTGTGATTCGGTTGTCCTGTTAAATATAGATCAGAGTAGAGATTATTAGGATTTATTATCCACTTTGTAGCCGTGGAATGAGTAATTTCAGGTGACCTTTCACATGATAATTCTGGGATCTTGTTAGTATATTTATTTATTTATTTATTTATTTTTTAGTTGAGTTAAGGTCCTGCATATATTATGATGGAAACTTGTACTGGAAATACTGAAATCCAACAGTATAATTTTCAGAACAGAGAGGCTATTCACATAGCTCAGTAAATGACTAAGGTGTCCCTGTGGTTTTCACGGTCCTCTTTTCTCTAAATATATCCACAAACCGTTCTTGGACGCTTCTCCATAAACATCGCTATGCTGTTTGTCTTTTATCGATGACAGACCTTCACCTGGTTCAAATGACATCAGTCTGTTTCTGATGTTAGTGTTTGATCAGTGAGAGGGGATTCTTCACTGATTATGTCCAGATTACATGTAGACAAATGGATATTGGAACCTGTTTCTCTCTGGGAGAGAGTTAAATGGTTAATTTGAGGACGTAGAAATATATTTAAAATAACATGTATGAATGCTAGTTGTTAAAGCTGTTTTGTCATTCCAGATTGCATAGTGTTATTAAAATTGTCATAAAAACAGTGTATCTGTTTGCTTTGTGACAGCTTCTGTCGTCATTCTTTGTCATCATGGTAGCTCTGCAGCTTTGGTCCTGTTTGTGGATGCTAAGCCCATGTTGTTGCTGAATGGGAAGTAGGCAAGACATGTAGGCTTGTGTGGAAATGGGTAATTCATTGCTTTGGCCGTCAGGATTTTGGCTCTCAGACTAGGAATTTGGGTGACAGGGGTCTGTTCTGCTGTAGTGAGTGAGAGTGAGACCATCGCACTGGGTGGTAATTCAGGTCCACTGTGCCTTCACATGTGTCCCATGGATTGGTCTCCTATCATGTGCTTACAAAACAAAATGTCTCTCAGCATGTCCTTGGTGCCCTTTTGTATTTGTGGCAAATAGCTTCCTGTACCAGGGGGTGGGTTTGGACCCGTTAAGGAACATGCTCTGGTTCCCTTATTCCTTTTCAATCTTAATTGTTTCAGTAATGATATGTTTTATCAAGATTTTCATAAGTAGTACATTCGTCCTGAAGCTGCAACGAGTTTTTGTATGATAATAAAGTGGTGTAATTCCCATTGGCATGGCAGTAAAGCGTAATTAAACTGATAAAACAAATTCAAATGTATACAGATAAATATCTCTCAATTTAGGGAAAAACGGCAAAAGAAAAATGTGCAAGTTTAGAACATAACATCCGGTTCTTAGTTC
>JAOYFF010000015.1:4478889-4490626 GCA_025773925.1 Cryptomyrus ogoouensis | reverse complement strand
TTTAACACTGAGGCACAGGAGTATCTGTGCTGTACCGTTTCACACTGAGGCACAGGAGTATCTGTGCTGTACTGTTTCACACTGAGGCACAGGAGTATCTGTGCTGTACTGTTTAACACTGAGGCACAGGAGTATCTGTGCTGTACTGTTTAACACTGAGGTACAGGAGTATCTGTGCTGTACCGTTTCACACTGAGGCACAGGAGTATCTGTGCTGTACTGTTTAACACTGAGGCAAAGGAGTATCTGTGCTGTACTGTTTAACACTGAGGCACAGGAGTATCTGTGCTGTACCGTTTCACACTGAGGCACAGGAGTATCTGTGCTGTACCGTTTCACACAGGCACAGGAGTATCTGTGCTGTACTGTTTCACACTGAGGCACAGGAGTATCTGTGCTGTACCTTTTAACACATTTTACTAATGGCATTCTGTGTTTAATGTTTTATTAAATTTGTATATCTAAAAAGGAAAAACAACTTTTTTTTTGCATTGTTACTTGAGCTGCTCTCATCACAGGAGGGGGGCACTTTGGGAGTGGGGGCAGCTGGACTTGCATTTGCTCTGGAAAACATCACCTCCCTTTGCTTTCTGGTGTAATCATAGCTTTGGGCATGTAGGGACCACTGACTCCATCCCACACTTCCTGCGAAAACCTCACCATGCGGCGATGAAGAGACGCCATGCAGCGGCCAAGTGGTCACGCTGGCGGACGGCCCCCATTACCGTGGTCACAGGGTGCGTTCGTTAACAGAGCTGCTTATGCCGGCGGGATCAGGCAGGAAGCATCAGCCTCATCGGCTCTTTCTGTGAAATAAGGCGCTTGGAGTGCAGTTCCTGATACCAGGCCATCAATATGCAAATGTTCTAGAGCAGGAAATTTAGCAAAGCACAGAATGGAGGTGAGGGCCTTTTTAAGAGCAGCAAATAGCTAAAGACTCTCCAGCACAGAGAGAGAGGCTCGTCACACGCCCAGGAAAGCCCTCCTCGGGGTCTCCCGTCCCCCCTACACCAAACTGACCCTCTAAATAGACCCAGATATTAACGTGGACCCAAAATTAATACTATAATACTAAATAGACCCAATATTAACGTGGTTCCCCGTAGGCCCTGGGTGGGGTCCTCCTGTGTTGCCGTAGTCACCGGTGAGCCTTCTGTGCCCTGCCTGTCACATGAGGGCCCGCTGATCGGCTCTGCAGGTTTCCGACAGAGCAGTCTTTGTGGGGATCTGTATGCATTTATATTTTACCGTGTAAATAGAGCTGCTCGCTTGGTGGTTTCTTTTCTTAACCCTTTAATCTGTGACAGCTGCACATTTATCCTGCCGCACCATGTGTGATGGAGTTCAAACAATTCCAGCTTTGTAAGCGTGATGAGTCTGGCGCCCTCTAGCTGGTGACTGCCAGTCGGCCTCTGCGGGCGCGGCATGATTTTTTATTTTTTTTTCCAGTTTCCCCTGCCAGGCACACGGTTCACGCTCCATGCCCGTGAACATGGGGGCCGGGGGAGACGTTCCGCCCGGATGGCCGTCTCGCGGCAGGTCGGCGGGTAGCCGCGGTAATGTAGGCGGGCGTCGGCTGAATCGGCCGACTAGGCTGCGTGTGGCTCTTTGGCGGCCAGGAGGGAAGCAGGCTCGCTCAAGCAGATTTTAGCAGGGATCACAGTCATTTCAGAGAGGGAACTGTCACCGGGGAGGGGGCGGGGGGGCTGAAGACCTGCGGACGGTAACAAGTGCTGTGTTGTATTAACACTGCTATTTAAATAAAAATAAAATTCATCCCCCCCCTGCTTTTAACTGCCTATTACAGTGTGTGTTCTGGGGGTGTCGGGCCTCTCAAGACATCCTGGATGGGAGGAACCCAGGGAACTGATGTGGGGAACCTGCCCCCCGCCACAGAGAACAGAGTGTGAGTGCGCAGTACTACACACTGAGCCCTTAAATGTATATGTGCAAATGGACTTTTCCCCCATTAAAAAAAAGCTGTTCCCCCCCCAAGCACAGCAGAAGCCCCCATAGGCTGCCCTGTGACCTTGGAGAAGCCTTTGATCTGCCAGTGCTCTGCTAAGTGCTCCTGACTGGCCACCAGGTTAAAAATACCCTCCGAGGACGCGCACATGTGAACCTGCCCTCAGAGCCTGGCACGCACCCCTGTGCCCGACAGATGGCACGGGCTTTACCTGAAGGGTGCTGAACTTCGTCCCCACATAAGTAGATGGCTCTGTAAGGGCTGGAGCTGGTCATTGCATATAATCTGCGCATTAATTCTTCACCCATGAATGTCGCTCATGATGCGACTCCCAGCCTGCTGCGCTGAGATGTGGCCTGATGGTGTTCTGATCCGCTCAGCCTCAGACTCTTACTTGGCTTCAACGTTCAAATAATGAGCTAGAGATACGTAACATGTTAGTTAAGATATCAGTATCGGTCCAATGTATCATTCTTGGATGATATTGCTGGCCCCTTTAGATTTTCAGAGTCAGCAACACCAGAACTAAAGACATAACTAGTAAAATAACTGAGATGATCACATTGGACAGCCGGCCATTTTCCACAGTGGAGGACGAGGGATTTCATTGGCTCATTCGTCACTTAGAACCTCGCTACAGTCTCCCAAGTCAGCGCTGCTTTGCTGATGTCTCACTGCCTGCGTTACAGGTCGTGGTCGCTACACACATTCCCCATGTCCGTAAGTAGTATCATCACTGCCATCAGTTTCACTGCAGATCAGTTATCAGTAATATTAGACAAAAATGTATTGGTATCAGCTAAAATTTCCACGCCAGTGTCCCAGTAGAGCGAGCGTGTCGCCCCTGAGGTGGCGATGCCCGCCGTCTTCGGAAAATGAGCCCAGGACCTCTGCGGGGGCCATGTGATTCTGCATGCCGTGTTACGCTGCGTATGAACCTGTTTTCGCGTGACCTGTTATCTTTGCCGAGTGTGGAAACGCAGCACACGTGTCCCCTGCATGAAGGCCACACCCTCGGAGCTGGGAGTGGGCAGGCAGTGGAGTGTTAGCCGGGGTAATTCGGGCTGTTCTTAAACGGGGGTAAATACCTCCGACAGTATAATGTATTAGGGAGACTCGTCCTGAATGTCAGTAATTAAAGGGATGTTGGAGCCTTTGTCCTAATTAAAGGGATGTCCTTTTGAAGGGCCTGTTTTGACCTTTTTGATCTGCAGAGCTGTTTTGCTTGCAGATGAGCCTGACTTCAGGAAAACAGCCCCGTGCCCAGACCCCATGGCTGAACCCTCTCTCCCCTGCGCAAACGTTCGGTCAGCACTGCAGAAGCCACGCCCTCCTGGAGGCGGCAACCCCCGGGAGCTGGCCCAGTGGGGGAGTGACAGGGGCGGGCGGATAGTGACCCCGCCCTGTGGCGTGTTCCGCCTGGCTGAGCTGCATCTTGGCACCGGTACATGTGTCAGTGTGCCCCTCCTCCCTGCAGTCGGTGTTTGCAAAGTCTACTGCACTCTTATCAGGTGTCTCATTGTTTGTGGTCAGCTTAGGTAAATGTTCTTTCAGAGACTCCCTATCTTTGATTTTGTTTGCTTCTCGTGACACTGTCCTAAACCCTGGTATGCATTGATTTAGTGTAGTGACTATTTGTGACCGTGGGGGGGGGGACCTCAGGGGCCATGTGTGAATTGAATGCGGGTAAACACAGCCACTGGACGCCCCGGGGCCATGGTCGTCTTCCGCTTGGCGTGGGTCGGCCCATTTTCTGCCCCCGCCAACCCCGAATATCATCCTTGTTGAGCGTCAGAGCTCAGCTTGAGAAAAGCTAATGACTGTGTAAATAAGGACTAAAGCGGTCATGTGAAAGCATTCTCTCCACGGCTGAAGCGCGTGGGAACTGCACTGGACAGGGCCGGCTCATTAAAGCTGTGCTGTTTTAAACGATGCTTTCATGCGTGGACTCCGTAAACGGAAAAGCATGTTAATGTGATCCTGCTACCACTAACACGCGTTTATGGTTGTGTGTCGCTGGCATTAAAGTTTTTCCTATTTGTCGTTCTTGTTTGTGGACTGATAGAGCGGGGGGGCGGGGGGTATATTCCAGCTCTCGGAGGAGCTCCGGCCCTCCGCAGCTCACGCCACATTCCCAATCCACCTTCCTCACCTGATTGCCCCATTAACAGTAGAAGCTTGTGACCAATCATGTCCCCACCCCCCCCGGTAACCCTTGAAGTCGTGGGTGGTATTGCCACCTGCAGGAGCTCATTGGGAATTGACGCTCTAGGACTGAGCTTGACTGGTGGGAAAATGCAACCCAAACTGTCATTTAAGTGAAACCCAATGGGTTAATGGTTAACTGTACCGCGCCAATATATATTAACGAATCAGTCTATCAAGCAGTTTTGGATGGAGTCAAAAATGTGGCTCCTCCTCCATGCTTTTCATTTCACAGAAACTCGGAAAAAGCCACAAGCAGAGGCCTTGTAAGCCTACTTTGTTTCACGTGACCTCTAATTTCCCTGGCTGTAATACGCTGGCTGCATTTACAGCCTCTGACTGAGTCAACGCGAGCGCCGCTAGTTTGACTTGGATATACGACTGTGGTCTTCTCATTTTTCCTTGCTGACTCGAACACTGAAATGGCCTCACGACGCTTCTCATTCGCGTCCAGGTTTTCGGTGTGATTTGGATCTGGGCAAACTGACAGTGTGAGCTCTATAAGGAGTCTCAAGCTGATTCTCACGGTGCCTTCGGATGAGGAGTCTTTACGTTACATTTACTTATTTAGCAGCCACTTTCATCCAAGTTGATGTACATTTCAGGAAGCGGGGTCAGCCAGTCCTTTGTGCATTTGGGGGTTAAGGGCCATGCTCAGGGACCCAGTGGTGACATCACTCTGCCACCGAGATTTGAACCGGTGACCTTCTGGAGTGTGCTGGTTATCACAGCATAGGTCTGTCAGTTTGGAAGGTCACAGCCCGAAGGCCCGGAACCTGACTTCCTCGCAGGCAGCCCCAGTGGCTCCTTCCCTCGCGAGACTCTCATGTCTGGCCTGCTGACTCTGGGCAGAGCTGTTAGATGTTCTCGCTAGGTGGGGGTCGTGGATCCCTCGTGGCGCTCGAGCGGTCATCATTCAGTCTGCGCTCTCCTTTCCGCCGCGAGTGCTGGTAATATGCTCTGATTCTGAGCCACCCTAACCCCCAGGACCACCGTGAATCCAGGGAAGGAATGAGTTTGCGTCATCTGCCGCCGGTGGTATTCTGTGAATCCTCTGACCCCCGTTGCCAGCACCGCCGTCCCTCATTGGATGAGCTGAATCGCACTCGCGGTGCTGTTACAGCGTAACCCCCACTTTTCACAAGATGTGTGAGACCCAGAAGAATGAGGGTCCCTCACATTCCTTCCATGCTGAACGCAGAGCTGCTCCCACTTTGGGGAGGGGGGTGGGGGTACTTCTGGTTTACGTAATGTCGGCAGCGTCGGGCCGAGCCTGTGGCTGGAAAATTGCTGCTGCCAGGACTCTCGTTAAGGGCTGCCTCTGTGAACGCGGAGTGGATCTGTGAGACACCTAGTGGTCAGTTGAGGGAGGTGCCAGTCACCAAAGAATGCCTGTCATTGGTGGCCTTAGTTAAGGCAGGAACGTTCATCACTCACAGTGACGGACAGGAGAGTGATCTGAGTTAGCCAGTCTTCTCCATATGGGAATACTTAGCCAGTGCTATCAAAGTCAGCGTGGCATCTTCAGCTGTATGATCCATGGGTCACACTGAGATGAAATTTCAGTCTTGTTGGTCGTAGTGTGAAAAAAACTATAATGAATACAATATAAATAGACTTTTGAACATGACACACTGAGAAGTGGACATAAGGCAGACATACAGAATACAGTTACAAATGCGAGTGTGCAAATGGGCAGGGAATGACACTATGCATTGAACCAATCGGTCGTGTCCGGTTTTCCGGGACAGTCTGTGCTGCTCCCCGATTCCGCGGGTGCAGCTGGACCCGCATCCAATCCTCCCGGCTTGCCTGAGCTGCCCAGCTCCTTAAAGAATCCTCCGCCTCCTGCGTTTACTGCCCCCTAGTTGCTGGATGGGCTTTCCCTGGCATCCCAGAGTCTCTTAGCCATCATATCATGTCGGGGATTAGGCAGAGCTCACGGCTAGGGGCCTGCTGTGCCTGTGAACAGTGATGCTCAGCTGGAAGTACTGAATGCTGACAGCAGGAGGCAGTGCAGGCCAGAGTATAGAGTGCTGAGCAACTCTGTAGGTGGGATAATGAGACCGCGTCGTTTTTAATGCGTTTGGGAAGCTCTGTGTGTTTCCTGCGCATAATATAAATCTGTGTGGGCTGATAGCATTGGGGCACATGCATGGCACCACGTGCCGCTTCCAGAAGCTGCAGTTCACCAGCTTGGTTCAGGTGAATGACGATACGAAGGCTTAAAAAATAATTGAAAAAGAAGCTTTTTCCCCCCCTCTAGTTCATTCTTTTCTCATTCCTGATAAACTTCTGTCTAATGTGCACTAGTAAGTGGCAGAGGGGGATGAGGACGGAGTTTACACACGGCCCGTTATTCGCAATAAAGCCAGCCGCCTCTCCTTAAGCCACGCCCACACAGCCTGGGTCGAGCTCTAATCCGTGCCGCAGTTCTCCCACTCTATGCCAGGGACAGACCGGCTGCACCACGCCGCTGTGTGGCCTGGCCATGGACTGCCCCCTCGTCTGGCACAGAGAAAGGGTGGCGATCTGAACGTTTCATTTGGTCTTAAAGTGACAAACAAATCACCTTCATTTCTGTAAAGAGACTCCTTCTAGGTAGGAGGGTCACAGTAAAAAAATATTTTAGTGGTGTAATAAAAAGCTGACGTGACTTTAAATCTGCTCTCGCATGTTTCCTCAAAGCGTTCTTAGAGTAAAACGTGCCTCTGTTCTGCCAGAGTGTGGCTGGGGATGCGGGGGCTCGAGGGTGGGGCCAGAGCCCGTCCTTGGAGCCTGAGGGCATCTGCTCTGAAGATAGACGTAGTGGCGGGAGATCTGACGATTTTATATTGTGATCGATCTTGAAGATGTCAAGTCCACTTTTCATGCGAATCATAGAGATCGTGACCTTTTATGTCCTCCCACTAATGTTTCCAAACTTCTCATAAAACTTCGATGGCCAGTAATAAGGCGGATTGGTGCTACATTCTCAAACCAACGGAATGATGTCCTACAAGGTGGGATATAAAGTCCATGCCCTGTCCAGACAGCAGTACCTCCCGCAGAATTTGTTTGCTACGCTTCTGCTCTAAAATCTGCCAGTTGTCTCCTAGTTTGGTGGCTTCTCTCCTGAGTTTGTTGCCTGTTTGTGGAGTCACTTCACAACACCGTTGTAATTATGGACTGTCTGGAAGGGAGTAAGGAGGGAGCAAAAATGTGGACTGTCTGGAAGGGAGCAAAAATGTGGACTGTCTGGAAGGGAGCAAAAATGTGGACTGTCTGGAAGGGAGCAAAAATGTGGACTGTCTGGGGGTCCCCAAGGACCGAGTTGGGAAACACTGGTTTACAAAATGTTATTTTGGTGGTGAGACGTCTTCTAAGCAGTGTCTTTGCTATTTTTCAGGACTTGGAAGTTGTGTACTCGTATCTCCATGGAATGGAGGCTCTGTCCAACCTCCGGGAGCACCAGCTGAGGTAAGAGCCAAGTGTGCCGGCTGCTTCGGCTATCTCCATTCATCGCTGTCAGCTTCCCTTGTCCAAGGCCTGGTTCCACTTTGCTCACTGACTTCATGGGTTTTGTTGAGTAATAAGGATTTTCTGCCATCATGCCAAGTGAAAGCAAAGAACAACTGGCATAGATCGGTCTTTCCGTCAAAATCAGGAGCCAGGGGCTGGGCACTTGTTTTTTTTCTTCATAATGTCAGACTGATATTTAGCCTAATTATGGACTGTAAGACTGGAAAGGTGAAGCAATTCCTGTTCTGGAGCGATGACTTTGTAGTTCCACTGGCTGGAACTCTTATGTTCTTGAGACATAAATGGAGCCATATAGACCTTTTATGCTGAGGACTGGTGTTGTGGCGTTTGACCAATCGCGCAAAGTGGTGTCAGCCCAGCCTGGATGGTTCCAAGTACAGAACCATAACTAGAAGACGGCGAGGACAAGGGAACCCTTGGTGGGATGTTCTGGAATGAGATGTGGGCGGGAGCTGTGATTGGTTCACCACTCTTTCCAGCCGTGCTGTTTTCACCCACTTCAGGATAATGGCCTCTGGCACCATAAAGTCCCGTAAAACGTGGAATTAGGCCACTCTGTCACCACTCTGCTCCGAGCGCCGGAGATTTCTCTGGGCAGTGTGCACAGACGCGTTCTGAAATTACCAAATACTGTGGTGCTGGCCCCACCTGACCCGCTGAGGGTGCCTGCAGAGGAACCCGGAACCATGGAGAGGAGACCTGTTGGCAGAGCGACACCAGCCCCTGCCCCGGGGCTCTCCCACGAGGGCACAGGAATTCCCAGAGCCCTGGCGTAGGCAGGAGCTCACCACAGGAAGTGCCCAGATCGGCGGCGTGCGCGCCCGAGTGGATCAAGGAGCTTGGTCAGGTGGTGCTCCTGATACTGACCTCCTGGGGGCACTAAATAGCTCTTGAGCTAGCGGTGGCATGCGTGGGGCTATGGAGGGAGCGGTTCCCCTTGAAGCAGGCGGAGCTGAACTGAGATCAGTTGGGATAACGTTGAGAAAGTTACTGTAATTATATGTGGGAACGCCCCACAGTGTCACTGCTGCGTCCCTGAGGTAGTTGCACAGCTGGCCGGGCTCTGCCGACTGTTTGTTCTGTAGTCGTTCCCAGTGCGCTGCACGCGGATGCATATGGATCTCAGTCTAGGAAGGCATGGGATCACATGACCTGCGGGTCCGGAACATTCCCACGCTTGACCTTTCGGAGGCTTTACTTTCCACTCGATTATGTAAGAATCTCGTCCAGGGGACAGTGGCAGCTTCAAACGCGCTCAGTCTGTAAGCCACAGCTGTCCGTCTGTTCTGATGCTTGCTCTCTGCGTGCTTGTTTTTAATGGTATGCGATTTTCCCTCTGTTTACCACTTCAGTGATCTCTGTACAGCAAGAACAGCTGATAACATGCGCAACGACAACTGAAACTGATTTCCAGTTAATAGATTTTGGTGGATTTCATAAGAAAATGCCAGAAGGATAATCTGTGTGTCTTGGAGCAGTGACCTCCTCCTAATCCCCTGTAGCTCCTGTATCCGTTTAAATGATCTTAGCTGTTCTCTTTTGCTGCCTGCGTCACGTGCTGGATCTTCACTAACGCAGCCTGTTGTTCCTCCATAGGCTTATGTGTCAGACGGTGCGCTACGAAAGACACGAAGCCAACGAGCTCCTCTACTAGTAAGTATTTGACTGGGCTTCTTCCTCCGTTCTCCTGTCACCAGTGACTGTGGTGCTGCTGTATCTGCAGTCCAGCGCTGACCAAAACGTGCAGGAGTCCCCTGCTTTGCAGAAACCTACACCTGCGTACATTAGAGAGCTGTGCATCCTCGCAGTTACCATGCGCTGCCTCGGTGAAGCCAGCATGACCTGAAACATCCCATATCAATGATGAAATCAGTGCTGTTGGCATTTATTTGCATAGCAGATTAACCCGTGTAAGGATGATTCGTGCTGCAGGTCTTTGAAGTGGAGATGTGCACCGGGCTTGCATGCCTGCCCTTAAATCCCTGTCAGAGAGAGAGAGAGAGACTGAATGTTCAGTCGCAGTATGTTTGATTCACAGCTGGTCCAGGCATGATTGTTGTGAGGATGGTGCACTTTAGCTCTCTGTGTTTCTTCTCTGCTCAGCCCTCGTCGCTGCTTTCCCCGGCATGAATTGTCATTGTGTGCTTGTGGAAAAAGATCTGGAAATATTAGTTTGTGTCACAGCAGAAGTGCCTCTTTCGATGTGCCCTTGTTATAACAAACCTGTACCCCACCCCACCCTTCCAGGACCAACTGACCCCCTCCAGTCCTGTCTTTGTTCTGCACGAGACACCCCATTGCCAGCGCTGGGGCCCCCGGCCCCCTTGGGGCCCGTCTGAATCGGGGGGAGCGATGCTTCTTTCAGCTTCACTCTGCCATTGAAGTTTAATCAGCAGGCAGATCTATCCATCTTTTTCCCTGTCAAAGAAGCTGGAGATAATTTTATTTTACTATCGCTAGGCAGTGGAAAGGGTCTGTGACCTCTGCCGAAAGGACGGACCAATGAGAAGGGCATTTATTATGGCCCGCCTTATGATTGACAGCTAGTCTCACCATCGCATATCCTCTGATTTGTCACAGCTGGCCATAAATGATATATGAGCTTCAGCTGTTGAGTAGCTGCAGGGTGAAAGGGCTGACATGTAATCAGGCGTGCATGTTTATGGGCGTGCCCCTTGTGCAATTTGCTTTTATGTCGGGAGTTTTGACAGTTACTGGATCTGTAAACAAAGGCACGCTGGTCTCTGTCCCCCGGTCCTTCGTTTAGCATGGCCTAACGATGGCACAGGTCGTTTAGCTGCTCTTTATGTTCAGAGCAATTAAGCCCGGTCCTGTTGATAATGGACCGCCCGCCTGCTCTTTGTCCTTCCTGTAATGTCGAATGCATGACCGTTTGGAGCCTGGCGAGAATCTGTTGATCTGCTTTAGCCGGCGCAACAAAAGGAATGCAGAGGGGGGCCATTCCTCATTCCTGCAGATCTCACCCCCACCACCCCGGCAGCCCAGGGGCAAAATGGCAGCACCCTGTGCTGGTCTGAGTCTGGGGAGCGGGGAGCTGTTATTGCTGGTCGTGTTTGTTAGTGTGCGCCAGAAGCAGCGTTATGAACATGGTGGCTTCTGCAAGGAAGGACTCGAATCTCATCTCGCAAGGCCCCTAACCCCAACCCTATCCCCAACCCCGAGGACGTAGCGCTGGGGAAATGGCTGACGCTGAACTCTGACCCTGAGATTCACTTTCGCCCGTCTCTCTCGTAGCAGAGCAAGATGTGTGAAAACAAATGGAAAGAAAGCTGTGTCATGTCTTTATGTTGGAGGGTTGGAGGTGGAAGTACCTCTTATCCTTTGCTTTTTTTTGGGGGGGGTTAGGGGCCCCGTGGCGAGGGCTGCCCTGCAATCCCATCTATCCCAAAACTGCCTGCTCAGCTCTGGACCCTAACTGGCATTTAGGGCCTTTTATCATTGAGAGAGGCCTCTGGGAGTGGGATGCGTTTCTCTGTTTCTGCACGGCTGCCTTCATGCCCCTGCAGCACTGGGGGTTCAGAGCTGAAGCTCTGAGACGGCGTTTCCATGTACTGTGGCGTCCCGGTGCAACTCGCCGCCACCGGTCTGATGATGGACGTCTTATGGGGAGACGTGGGAGCGATCCACCCATTACCGGCGTCACTGAGGGCCCTCCCTTTTTAGCCTTTAATTGGTTCCTGCATTATTTATGCGGTCAGGTGCCGTCCAGTTATGCTCCAGCTTTCTATCCGGGCTGGTTTCTGTGCTTCTGCGCCGGTGTGTCCCCGTGCACCTGGTCTACAAAATGAGAGGTGATGGAGTTGGGAAGTGTCCGTTAGGGCCGGGCAGGAGGCCGGCTGGTTACTCTCCATGACGCGGGGGAAATGCTGATGGGTACCCTGTGCGTTTAAGGCCTGCATTTAAGTGTGATCCCCCCCCCCCCCCCCCCCCCCCCGGGGCCGTGGGGGGGGGGGGGGGGGGGGGGGGGGGGGGGGGGGGGGCGCGGGCCGCCCCCGTCTCCCCCCTCCCCCCCCCCCCCCCCTC
>JAOYFF010000015.1:4407145-4424419 GCA_025773925.1 Cryptomyrus ogoouensis | reverse complement strand
AAGGGGGGGGAAAGGGGCCCGACGCACCGCATGCGCCGGGCCCGGAAACAGAGGGGGCGGCGCACAAAGGGCGGGGGGGGGGGGGGGGGGGCCGAAAGGGGGACGGAGTGGGAGCAGGGGGGCAGCGGAGTGAGATGCCAGAGTTGGAACAGAGCCCAGAGATGATCTGCCGGTTTTGGTGTGACCACCCATGGCTCCTGACTATACAGTACCTTAGCATGGAGTTTCTCGCACATACACAAGCTCCGCTGTCTGTGGACTAAAGTTATGCATAAGTATCGTGAGACTTATGTGGGACTAAGCAGAGTTAGTCTTCAAGTAACCATGGTATGTTTACTGTGACTAAGTGTTATGTATATTATTATTATTATTCTGTAGGGACAGGGTGGGCTTTACAAGAACTATTTATCATCTACAGGCACTTGAGTCAAATTACAAAGAGAAATCTTAAGAATATCATACAGCGAGGCGGCAGTGAGCTCTGCCCTCACGCCTCCGTGGCTGTGGGTTCGATTCCCATCCAGTGCAGGATCCAATTTCACTCTATTTATTTAGAGAACACTTTTATTCACAGTTTCAGAGAGCAGAGTGAGGTGGTTCCTGGAGCATTTGGGGGTGACATCACGTTCCTGAACCGACAACCTTCTGATCAGTGATCCAAACCCAGTGAATTATCAGTGAGTAAATGGGTTGTTTGCACCTACACTGCACAAAACTCCCAGTGTTTTTCCCGGCCATGTGAAGTCTCATCGGCGTCATCGGCGAGGCTCGGTGCCCCCCCCCCGTCAGTAAGGCACGTCGCACTCCCCGCTCTTTCAGTGTGACGCTCGCTGTGGCGCCGACTGCTTCACGAGAAAAAAAGAAATGACTGCGATGACTCACTGCCGCCCCCCCCCCCGCCCGCTAAAGGAGATCAAAGGGAAGGCCACGGGAAAAGTAATTGCATTGTTGGAAAGTGGTGTGAGCATGAAAACACATTTATTTTTTTGTACTTTGTTTTTGAGGTCACCTGCTCCGTTCATGGCCGGCTTTCCTGATCACGGTGCCACCCTCCCAGCCCCTTGCCTGCTGCAGCGTGTTTACAGGTACGTCTGCAGGGCTCGAAATATGAGCCGGGTCCGTTATCTAGGAGTGCCGCCCCCCCCCCGGATGTTTGCCAGCATCCGCTTGGCTTCGCCATGTTTAATGTGGGATGAGAGCGGCTTTGAGGGACCTTGCATCCGCTCGATACGAGAGCGTGCAGCGACAGACGTAAAATGCGCTTTCATATGCATGCGCAGCCCTGCATCCCTTTAAATCCCTTCTGACAGCAAACTGCCATGCAGGCATGACTAAACATATATTTTTTTTTTTTTTTTACATTTGAAAGGCTGCTCCTACTTCAGATTTGTGGGTCCACAACTCGATCTGCTGCTGTTTTTGGCTCCAGTAATAGTTTCAGTGGTAATAAACAATTAGATAGATGGATAGATACATACATACATACAGACAGACAGACACTTTAGTCATCCAGAAGGAAATTGCAGGTATGTGGTAGCAGAAGACAGTAATTTACACAATAAAAAACACATTTAGATATTAATAGACAGTAGAGCTACTTTAGCATCAAGTGTTAATGCTGTCTATGATCGAAAGGTGTCAGAACACATAGTGCATTGCAGTTTGCTGAATATGGGGCTGTGTAGCCGCAGACTGGTCAGAGTGTCCATGCTGACCCTTGTCCACCCCTGAAAGCACCTACAATGGGCACGTGAGCATCAGAACTGGACCATGGAGCAATGGAGAAGGTGACCTCGTCTGATGAGTCATGTATTCTGTTACCTCATGTGGACGGCTGGGTGCGTTTGCCATGTTTATATGTTTATAAACCTGAGAAAGTGATGGAACCAGGATGCACCATGGGAAGAAGGCAAGCCGGCAGAGGCAGTGTGATGCTCTGGGCAACGTTCTGCTGGGAAACCTTGGTTCCTGGCATTCATGTGGGTGTTACTTTGACACATACCACATACCTAAACATTGCTGCTGATCATTAACACCCCTTTATGGCAACGGTGTTCCCCGGTGACAGTGGCCTCTTTCAGCAGCAGAATGTACCACGTCACACTGCAAAAATTGCTCAGGAATAGTTTGAAGAGTGTTGACTTGGTCTCCAAATTCCCCAGATGTCAATCTGATCGAGCATCTGTGGGACATGCTGGACAAACGAGTCCGATCCACGGAGGCCCTCTTGGTACCAGATACCACAGGAGACCTTCAGAGCTCTAGTGGAAGTCATGCCTCCACAGGTCAGAGCTGTCCTGGCAGCATGTGAGACCTACACAATATTAGGCAGGTGCTTTTAATGTTATGGCTGATTAAAGTAAACAGTAGTTTTAACTAACTGGGACCATTCCATTTGTGGATATTATTTTATTGCTGTACATACACATGATTTATAAGCAACAAGCAAAAAACTCTTAAGTGATAATTGTCTGCTATAATGACTAATTTGGTTGATTAGCTTTGTAAAACGTTTTGTTTTATGTGCATAATTACATAGTTACTGGGGCTTTCTTGTTCAGAAGTACAGTATGCAGGTATTCTGTGGGAAGGCATGGTCCACCAAGTCAGACCCGCAGGCTGTGGGTTCCATTCTGGTGCCGGATTCGCAGGTTCTCCTTCTGTTTGGGTATGTTTGTCTTGGGTTCTCCGGAGTTCTCCCACAGTCTACAGTTTAGGTGGAATGGTGTCTTTAATGTGTGATGTGATGTGTCTGTGAGTATGTGTGGCCTGTGATGGACTGGGTAGATTTGGATCTGTGTCTTTGTCTGAAAGGTTGTGGGGTCAAATCCCAGTACAGTAATCATATCACCACTGGGCCCTTGAGCAAGTCCCTTAACCCCAACGACTCCGGGGACACTGCCTGTCTCTGGTCTCCACCCCCAGACTTTCCTCACAAGTCGAGTTGGACAGAAGTCTCTGCTTAACAAATGTACATAAAATAAATCAGAATAAATCTCGTCCCAGGTGTTTGTCTGCCTTGTGCTGAACAGGTCCGGAGGTGATCTCCTGCTCACTGTGACCTTGTTTGGGTACCTGGTTATGGAAGATGACGAGATGTTTAGTTCTGTTAATTTCTCAATACTCAGACTGCCATGTGAGAATAAATAAAAAATAACGTTGCCCCCAGGTTGGTTATATGAAATGCACAGAGTCCAGCTTGTCCTCAATATGAATGATGCATTTTTCAGCTGCAGGCTTTAGTCTCATTGAACTGGCAGCCTAGACAAACTGCTGAAGATTTTACAGAATAGTGATTATGTCTCTACCGTGGAAGGCTGTAATGAAAAGCAAATTAAAATGATAAGGCATCTGAATGCGGCTCTGCTGAAGAAAAGCCACAGGCCAGGCAGACGGGTTTCAGTGTTTAAATAAACTGTTTATTTCTCTGTCTTACGGGTAACTGTTCTGTTTGTGTTTTTCCAATATTTCTGTTCAACTGCGGGGCTCTGTCCACTCGTGACCTGGATATGGTTGTCCTGGAAACGGCGACCACTCCTGTCCTCATACACAGAGTTATCTGAGGATGGGTTTAAGAGATCGGGGAGGCTTTCAATCCATTGCACATTTACCTTTGTGATTTCTGGAAATACCCTACAGTGGCATTTTTTTTTCTTTTCCCTATAACGGTTTCCATGAAAAACAGCAAAAATGACAGGGTTCATTATTATTATTTTGGTCCAGACCCATTTAATATGTTTATTTAGCAGAAGTGATTGAGCAGCTGCATTATAGAGGAGGAACAATGTGTAACTCATGGGAAAGCAGAACAGCTGCAAACTCCAGGCCCACAATGTAAGCTTGGGGAAATGGTTTTATAGTTCAGTCATGACATACAGAACCGCCAGAGATGAAAGGAATCACATCCATCCATTCATCCATCCAGCCAGCCAGCCTCTAATTCTGCTCAGGGTTGTTGGGAGTAATAAACGGCATAAAAAAATATTATTGAGTTATTTAAGTGATTTTAATTTTTTAATTTAATTCTTGTTCACTTGTGTGTTTATGGACATTTTATGCAAAACATGTAAATTAGACATTCCGAAAACCAAAAAAGGACGGTTTTAACAATTACAATGGGCTGTACAATATCGTAAGTTTGATTGCATTCTATTTTACTCAAAAGCACAATACCAATACCAAACACCCTCCTCACGCACTGTCAGTAATGCAAGAAAAACAAATATGAGTTTACTTATTGAAAGTGAGCACATTTCATGAGGGCATGCTTGGCTTACTGGGCTGGGGCGCAGTGTTATGAGTCGCAGTGTGTTTGCCAAGGGCTCAGACCTTGGCTTGTTAAACGTGCTTGGAAAAACAGTGGGAATGCCGGTCCCGAGTCCGCTGACCTCCTAATCCGCGAGCCGAAAGGACAGGCACTCGGGCGCCAAAACGGACGGCGCGCCGCGCAGTAACGAATCCGCGAGCTCGCCCTTGGCTCGCCAATCCGCGCGGGAGGAGCGCGAGCAGCACCTTCAATTAAAACCGTCAGTCTCTCTAAATCGCTACCGGAGACAGGCGGCCTTCCGGGGGAATACTGATGGATCCGGCGGCGCTGACAGGGTCCCCGGTCGCTGTCAGCTGTTATCAAGCAGCTGGCAAACTGCACAAAGGGAAAAATTACAAACAGCGCGGCTTTTCTGTACCGAATGAGTGAGCGGGAGAAAACGCCGCAGACTGGCAGCATAATGAAGATATGATGTGAATTCTTAGTATGCATTGCTCTTTTTACTCGTTCGGGATACGTATATTTGTTGTTTCCACATTCGTCGATGAAGCAACTTTAAAAGGACGAAAGTATTTTATTTTATTATATAAAAATATTTTCTGCTGGCTTCGCCTCCAAAGCGGCAGCCAGAAATGACTATAATCGCAGGGTTAGTGTGGACAGCAACAGATGGGCATGCATAAAGCAGCGCTTTCGATTCCCTCCCGCAACCACATTATTTTCACCCAGCAAATAAACGCTAGAATTAATTAGCTTCATCTGAACGTTATCAAAGTGGCGCGCTTTTACTTATTTAATTTTTTTTTTTAACTGAAAACAAACACGACAGAGTTGTGTCACCAGAAAGCGTGATGATTATTCAGAGGGTATAATTACTCTTTCATGGAGGAACTCAGTCATGAGTCTGAATCCTTCAACCTTTAATCTTTCCACTGCTCCAGAGTGCGGACAAAATGTTACTAAGCATTTGGTGTCTAAGGAAATTTAAAGATGTTTTTATACATTTCAATTTGCTTGTGAAGATTTACATTTTTTATAAAGTGTAGAAGTGAATTCTGCTGTTAGACCTATAAGTAAGGAAATTGTCATGATGTATTCAGATTCAAATACAGTCGTCCCTTGTTTATCGCGGTTAATCCGTTCCAGACTCTACAGCGTTAAATGAATTTCCGCGAAGTAGGATTCTTTATTATTCGGCTGCACCTGACGTTGAAGGATTTGCGGGTGTGCTCGAATACATAGACCTACAGTCCATACGTACAGTAATTTTAACTGTAATATAGAGGTGTATAATTGACTCAGACAACCGAGCGCGCGCTGTATCATTTTCATTGTCTATCAACTTTTTAATGAATAAATGTACTTGAAATAACCGCGATAGAGTGAAAGTCGAAGCGCGAAATGGCGAGGGACGACTGTATATGCAGTCAAAAATCAGGGAACCTTTCAAATTTAACATTTACAAATAGAGTATAGCCTAAATGAAGGACAGAGTGAGGGAACTGCTGAACACTCCCGTTACTGATGTTTTCAGTAATGAGGGACGATTGATCTATCATGACGTCGGCTCAGAATCCTGTTGGGAATGCGTGGAGCTGCTGACAGGGGTGCGATCTCCTGGGCCGCGTTGTCCACACGTCGCTGTGAGATGCAAAGCAAAAAGGGCAGCTGACTTCAAAGAAGGGGGTGGCTTCATCACCTCCAGTGCCACCTTCCTCACCACAAGCAGCACCTGGTTGAACCCCATTTAGTGCCTTACCCAAGCTTCACTACCAACCACCACCCCCCCCTCCCAGAAGATGGTGCCGTGGGCGGTCTCTGTTGCCTAATGGACTGACTGGCACTGCATACGGGAAAGTGGGCCATGGTGGAGTTAAGGTGCTTAAAGCCCTGATTACACCTACACATGCACTTTTGCTAGTTAAGTGTTACAAAGATGGTAGGAACTGGCAGTGTGTGTGTGTGTGTGTGTGGGGGGGGGGTTATGTAGCTGGATCAGGCTTCGATCTCCTAATGTCAGAAACAGAGGCCTGTTTCAGTGGCACGTACCCAGTGAAGCCTTTGGGGGGCATGAGTGGGAAACCCAGGTCTTTGCTTTGTCCTTCCTGAGCATCTTTCAGTTGAATCAATGTCATCGAAATGTCACTTTATCATCTACAGAACTTCTGTATGGGGCTGAGGAGCAGAACACTCCTGGGTGAGGAGGCGATAACAAGTCCACCCCCGGGATGCTGTCTGATAAAGGTCAGGACGTAAGGTCAGTGAAGTACACCTCAGCTCAGGACTGGGATGCTGGGATATGGTGACAGTGACTCTCGCACATGACGAATTCAGCAACAAATCAGTCCATACTACAGTATATACTGAGAAACAATGAAAAAATTTGAAAAAATCTATATTTCAAGTTTTATTGTAATGTGTGTTTGGAGGAAATTTTTTATGCCACAGTTACAGGGGAGGGGATAGGTACATGGGAGGAGAATAGGACACACAGCAGCACGTTACAGGACAGACAGCAGTGCGGTACAGGACAGGCAGCAGTGCGGTACAGGTCAGGCAGCAGTGCGTTACAGGACAGACAGCAGTGCGGTACAGGTCAGGCAGCAGTGCGATACAGGACAGGCAGCAGTGCGGTATAGGACAGGCAGCAGTGCGGTACAGGTCAGGCAGCAGTGCGTTACAGGACAGGCAGCAGTGCAATACAGGACAGACAGCAGCACGTTACAGGACAGACAGCAGTGCGGTACAGGACAGGCAGCAGTGCGATACAGGACAGGCAGCAGTGCAGTACAGGACAGGCAGCAGTGCGATACAGGACAGACAGCAGTGCAGGGCCAGAGAGTGCAACATAAAAACAAGTGGACAACAAAATAAGCAAAAACAGGTGGTAATTTCTTAAGAAAAACACCTTAGAGGAAAAACAGAGGGACATTCAACTCAAATTCCGAAAGCCAAGAGTTTATTATTAATGAGATAGATTGTATAAACAGATAAAATTACTACCATATTGATATATACTCTGCTGATGCAAGAAGTCTAAAAGGCTTTTTACAAAGTGAATGAAAACATAAATATGTATAACTTTTTCAACATTTTTATTTCTAAATCTACTGATAACTAGTATAATTAATTAGATAATTAGAATTATTGAAAGATAACTATGGCTGTCAGTATCGATTACATCATTAATCGCGTAATCTATTGATTAAGATGACAATTCATTGAGTGATCGTTTATAATATAATACACAGTCAGTCCTGCTACAATGTGACTAATTTGTTCCTGAAAAACCTCATGTTCACTAAAATCATGTACTAAAATACACATATCCAATGGGAATAATAATGTTATAGGAATACGGTCAATAAAATGAATGAAATAATAGAAACAGTGATACCAGTGGCCAATAACGTAATTAGATGCATTTCAAATGAATAAACCAATTAATTAATTGATTGATTGATTGATAGACTGCAGAAAAAACAGTTTCAGCTACCAAAGGTAATACCAACAATTGGCTTTAATACTAGCAATATTTAAAATACAGTGGGGGCGGCATGGTGGTGCAGTGGTTAGCACTGTTTCCTCACACCTCTGGGACTTGGGTTTGAGTCTCCGCCTGGGTTGCATGTGTGTGGCGTTTGCATGTTCTCCCCGTGTTGTTGTGGGGTTTCCTCTGGGTACTCCAGTTTCCCCCCACAGTCCAAAGACATGCTGAGGTTAATTGGAGTTAATAAATTGCCCGTAGGTGTGCATGTGTGAGTGAATGGTAACAGTGTGTGAGTGTGCCCTGCGATGGGCTGGCCCCCCATCCAGGGTTGTTCCCTGCCTCGTGCCCATTGCTTCTGGGATAGACTCCGGACCCCCCGCAACCCAATAGGATAAAGCGAGTTAGAAAATGAATGAATGAAAATACAGTGGAAACTGCTTATAGTGATCACGGTTATAGTAATCAAGCACTTATATGGATCAAAAAGCTTGGGACAGAACCATTCCTGTACAAATACAGTTTATATAATTTGCTTATAGTAATGAAGTAGTCCACTCACGGTGTTCATTTAGGGTCTTGTTTACATAACATATGGAAAAAAATTTAAAAATAAAAAAATATATTTTTACTTGCCTACTTTACCTTGCAGTAACCCATTTGCTTGTGGCTAGCTACCTGAGGCTAATGCCAAATGCTAATGCATAGGACTTGGATACTAGTATATCGCTCGTGTTAGAGCAGAGTTGTCACATCACAAGGACCGCGATAGTCTGCTAGGTTCAAATCATCGATAAGTTGTGCTAAAATATTTTTACTCAATCATGGGAAACCAAACTTGGCAAGCTCTGCAATTTTAATGATGGTTCCTTTTCAACACTATCTAGTATATGTTGTTGCTTTTGCATGATACTCTGCATGTGCTCTCTGAGACAATCATAATCATTGATGTTGCTGCTGTTGGACTCACTCATACATCTTGTGCTGCGTTTGTGAGAAATTAAAAAAGTGAAGAGGAGAAAACTGAAAAAGAACTGGTCATAAAAAGGCATTTGTTTTCCGCTGTACATATATTTTGTATTTCATGGAGACAATATTGAGCAGAAGCTAGTGATTTGCTGGCACCGCTCTGTGTCTGCTGGCACAACTCAAGGCAGCACCAACTTTTCTTTTTACAGACTCTGCTGGTAGATAATAAATTCTGTTTGGCTATATAGCTAATTTTCAACTCCTAAATATCGCAAACGCTTCAGATATTGCAAAGTGAACTTTTTCCAGTATCGTTCAGCTCTAACGCACAATACATTCACAAGACAATAAACTATATTAGCTGGTTATATACCATTTTATGTAAAATGTATGCGGCTAAGCGACGGGGCTAACCTTTGTTTTCAGCGATTATTTTGACATACAGGAATCGTAGAAAGTAAATTTAAGCAAAACAATTTAAGGCAAAGTGATGACAAAGACAAGTTAGCAACTGCGAGAGGTTAAATGGCACGTATAGATGGCTAACCTCGCATTACTGGGTGAGTCTGTCAAACATGAATGGCTTCTTTTAAGCTATATCTGCATAGCAGTTGGGCTGTGGTGATATTTAAGTTCTGATGGATGGCTGCATTTTCATTCACTTTTAACGTGAGGTGCTTCCACACAAATGATGCTTTTACTCTTTATTTGGAACCTTGTCCTTTATGTTTTCCTTCCACCATATTGCCGAGTATTTAATTAGGAAGTTTTTAATCAATGATTTTCAATAACCGAGTAATCCTGACAGCTCTAACAGCATCACTAGATGACTACTTACTTTTTTGTATATTGTATTTTTTTATCAGGCAGAAAGGGGATTAAGGGTTATAAAGTAAGAATATATCACATCCAGTTGCTTGGTAACCAGTATTACCTAAAGGTCTGGAAATTAAGTGTGATTTATTTTTGCAGTCGTGTAATTTTATGTACCACTGTAACATGTTGTATATGTGTCTGGAACAAGTAACCCACGGTTTTTATTAACATAGAAATTGCTGCCGTTCTGATGGATGGCTATTCCTGGGTCCTCAGATATGCAGTTTTGAGTATGAGACCAGGAGGCCTGTTGCTGGTTTTTGGGTGGGTTAAGCTTTTTGTTTGTAGTAGTTGGTTGACCCATTGGTCCTGGTAGCATTTTTTGAAGAGCTAATATTCTGCATTTGGCTTCTCTTCAAGAATTTGCCTCTTGTCATTATGCAGGCATAAAGCCATGCTTTTTCCTGGATGTGCTTCAATTTCTGTCCTCATCATGGGAAAATGCTACAATTACTGGCTTATAACTTTATTTATGAATGTTTTTTTTTTGTCCATCTGTTATTATCCATTGCCCCTTGAATTTAAGCGCAATACGTTATTTTTTTCAAAATGAGTCGAGTACATCTTCAATTTGTCACAATGCACGGCTCAGTAGAATACTCCTGTTTTCTGTGATTGTTTTCCCTTAACTGGTGTATCGCTGTGTTGTGTCCAATGCATCTATTAGGTGTCAAGCTTCAGCTGTTAAGGTGTCCACTGCCAGTTCATCCAGTGCAGGATCTCAGAGAACAGAGGATGCCCTGGATGGGATGTACACACATACAGTTGAGAGACATAAATTAACATAAACTATATGTCTTTGGACTCTTTGTAGGAAACTGGAGCACCTAGAAGGAAAGGCACAGAAAGGCGGAAAGAATATGCAAGCATATATTTACAAAGCCACATCCTCACCCATGAAGGATCTGTCTATCCCTCTATCCATCCTTTCTTCCACCCCTTATTCTGGTGATTTTAGGGGGGGGTGGAGAGTGCCTGAAAAATTTTGTAATATACTGTTGAGACTGCTTCAGTAGGCTTCAGTTTTTCGGGCAAGTGTTTCTGAACTGCTAATTTATTTAACCATCATTAAACAAACCTAAATTCTTCTGCGCCTGATGGACCTTGTCTAACTGCTCGGTTTTTTACATTTTATAAAAAACCGTAAATAAACATAGATGCAGGACTTCGGTATAGCACTGGAACTGTTTCCAGGGGAGGCTGTAGCAGAATTAACTGTTAACAACATGATGGAGTGCAGTAGTTGCCCTTATGATCATGCTGCCGTTAGTATAAAAATCCTCATTAAGGATTTTTCCACTGGCTGACTTTAATAATGCACCCATCGCATTTCTATAACCCAACTGCTTTAAACACTAAGATCTTATCTTAAAAATGGCAGATGAATCGATACTAGAGACAATGAGCAGTGTAGAAAAAAACAGTGACTTTCATTTGGCAAAAACTGGCAGATAGAACACAGACGTCTGAGGGATTCAATGCAGCATCCAGTATGCAGATTATCACCTCGCAAGCTCTGCATTTCTCCACAGCCGCCTGCCTTTCATAATGACAAAAATGGCTGGTTTATCGTCAGGAGTAAATTATCAACAGGAGGGGCATTATGGACCTTTTTTTCCTACCTTGTTGTGAGAGTGTTGCTTCTGACGAAGGGTCGGGACGTAAGCAGCGATGATCGTGAATGGGGGGGAGGGGGAAGGGAGGATAAGGGTGCGGAGGATAAAGAATTGGAGTGACACCACGGGCTACAATTAAGATAGGATGTATCTTGAAAATCTTGGCGTAGGGGACTTGAACTTCAGGAGTGACAAAGGCCAAAACAATAAACAAAACCCAGTGAACTACCTACATGCGTATCGGCGACTTCCCTAACCCAAAAGAAAAATAAAACAAAAGACAATTACTAACCTAGCCCTTTCTAACGACAAAACAGGGACAAAACATCGTACACGCAGAAAACAAACAGCAGTCACACCCTACAAATCGAATCGAAATACAATAGTGCAAGAGTAGAGAGCCAAAAACAGGTCGTAACAGTAGGTTAGAAATACAGTAAGAAACGCAAAAGCAAAGACGGAGAACGAGAAAAAAGCTGTCAGATGAGGGGGGTGAGGCGTCTTTTATAGTCCATGACTGGAGAGGCGGGAAATGGGAATGAGGCGACGACAATCAGTCCATCCAGTTTTGGCATGGCTTTCTTGGGACCGGATCGGCAGACTTGCGGAATGGGATCTGAAAGGGAAAAACAAATACACGCACATACACATGCGGACGTAACAGGGGTACCTGCATCTTCACTCCAACCTGTCGCCACGCTTGATTAGGATTACAGCTGTACGGAGATCGAGTGCACGAATGGGACAGTGACCCCACTACTGAGGGGAATGGTCCTACATCGCATTACCTCAGAATGTGGCTTCCTGCGCCATTCATGTGCTGCTCAGTGTGCAATCCTGTCTGCTCTGCTCATTTTGGGAGATAGCCATCGCAGGTCGTGATTATTCGTCACACGTATCCGTAAATTAGATAAAATGTCTCTGGATGATGGAACGGAATTTATGCCATGGGGAATACTAATGCTACAGAAATCCATTTGCCTTCAACACGCCTTTTGTTTTTCAACTAGTGGCTTGTCGGGCTAACCGTTCACCTCCGCGCAGACATCAAATTGGCCCTAACATGTAATTCACAAACGCCTTGCTCAGATCACAGTTGCTCGTTCTCTTAAGACCCTTTCAAAGCAGATGGAATTAGTCTGAACTTCAGCAGCAGAGCTTCAAGACTGAAATAAACAAAGACTTTTGTTTGAAAAATTGTACATATCGCTAATTACGCTGCCTGTCATGTCATCTTTGTTCTTGCCTTCAAACCATAACCGTCGCTTTGAAAATGGATCGTCACTTTAAACGTAGCAGAAGGCTACATTTCGGAGTCGTCCATCAACGTCGGCCGTGGGTGAAGCTCTGCTTTTCACATTTGCCTGCTGATATTATTTACTAATTACACTGTATGTCATGTTTTATGAGGTTATCAGTCAAACAAAGTAACAGTAGTGGAACAGCTAATAAAAGAATAATTAATAATTTGCTGCAGTCGTTGTAATTCAGAGACAGCATGCTGTCATAGTTTCTTCACAACCCGGTTATCAGGATTTACAGATAATGCTTAATGACACACCGATATCTAGCCTAAAGAGAAGTACCATATAGTACTATAGATGTTTGCCATGGGCTAAAGTAAAACAACAGCCTTCATTACTGACAGGAGAAACTTGCTTATTGAAGTGTTGCTGGATTAAGGTAGCTGGACATAGAGAAAATGTTGATAAGTAGAGCAAAGTTCAGGATGAGTTTTCAAGGCTGCAGTAAGTTATTTAGAGAATCAACAGTCAAAGGACTGGAATTGGAAGAGTGAGCAAAGTAGGGTTTCTCTTGTGACTTTGAGTGCATTTATTAGGCTGGTCAAGGGTTGTGTGACTTCCAGGTAACGTGAGTCAGAGCATCCATTCCTGGTGGATATATTCCAGGGAGAGGGACCTGTAAGTAGAGGTGATTGACATCTTCCCTGCAGAAACAGGTAAATCAGCTCCTCTACCTACATGTGGTATTCACATGCTCTTGGAGTATGTCTGTGATCATGATTGGATTTGCGAAGCAGGTGTGACGGCACATTCTCTGGAGTACTCAGGATTCTGAGAGGTCCATTCTGGACAAGGATGCCAGTTGAGATGTTTCCAGCATTTTCTTCTGTGTCTGTGGACATATTGCCTGGAGGCTGACACAGATGTGCTCCTCCATGTATGCAAGCAGGTTGGTCGAAATAGCATGAGGCAAAGTTTTTTTTACCAGGAGGCAGGGATACTCCAGCTGTAACTGTGAGAACAGCTCACCCAAAGGTCTGGTGTGCAGTACACTGAACAGTCAGCAGGGGCCACCTGTCCTGCAACAGCCCTCAGCACTATCACAGCCGGTGTCTGGATCGCAAACGTCACCTCTTACACCTGAGCCCCTGGTAACACAGGGGCCAGGCTGTCCTCAGTGCTGTCACTTGTGAAGGGAAGTTCATCTGCTGCTGAGACTGATTGAAATCGATGTTCAAAGAAAAGGAGCCAAAAAAGGCCTGTTTCTGAACGTGCCCCATGTGGTTACAAACCAGGCAGAACATATGGAGGGAAAGGCTGATACATATTCCAAGTTTCTGGATTCATACATTTTTCACCTTGTCTATGCAATAATGCCAACAGTCTCCCAAAGCTGATGTTTTTAAACTCTAACACTGTAGTATTTTTCTTTTATTTTCTTCCTTTTGTTGTTGAGTGTGGCGCTGTACCTCCTTAGCTGTGGAATAGAATCCTGCCCCTGCCCCCAAGTGTGCAGAATTTGCATGTTCTTCCAGTGTTTGTCTGGGCTTCCTGCAGCTACTCCAGTTTCCTCCCGCAGTCCAAAAACATGCAGTTATATGAACTGGTGTCTCAAAATTGCCTATAGTATATGTATGTTATGGACTGTCCAGGGTGTCCCCTACTCCATGCTTCCTGGGATAGGCTCCAGGCCCACTGCAGCCCTCTACTTTATGAAAGATGGATGCATTTTCTTTGACACACAGTAGCCTAGTTTTGCAGATCCATGTAAACTCTGATCAGTTAACAGTGCTTATTGTTCTTAGTGACAGCTGATCATATTTATAATGCAGAGGATCCTGGTGAGATAATGACAGACCTAATTGAAGATGCAGTAGTTATAGGTTGTTGATTTGCTCATCTTGACGCGATAGGGAATAAAAACAATAGGATCTTTCTAAAAATACTTCGATGTGATTAGAATTCACAAAGCCAGTTAGTGGTGGAATTAATGAACGGCATCAGCCAAAGTGTCCCTTAGCCACTAACTGAACTGTACGTCAGTGAGTGATTACAAAAACGAAAGCTTTTTACTCTTATCCAGGTCAGCTTACAAAGTTCTTGTTTCTACAGCTTGGCATTTCAAGCAGATGAGGTAATTTCTTCCTCAGGGGTGTAATTTTAAGGTTCCACCCAGGATCTCACTATGCAACTGCAGTCGTAAGTCCCATTTCGGATCAAATTTATGCTAGAAATAAATTATTTGCGTACATTTTTATAAGTCATAAGATAACTTCATTAGACTTATTTTAATTTGGATTTTAATGTCTAGTTAGGTAGTTATTTTTAATATTAGCTGCTGCCCAGTTGATGTGCACTCCCAGCAGTCATATAAACGGTGTTCCTACCAAATGTGTTCCGTCGTGAATGTCCTGTTCCTCAAGCTTCCCAGTGGTTTGTTCATTTTTGTGCTAAGCGCATCCATTTTGTTGCCGAACTTTCTAGTTTGCCTACAAAATATCATATAAGTACTATGGTCTTCTCCAGTGAGTTTGGAACAGAAAAACCTTCTGGCTTGATCCACTTGTTTGCTTTCATGCCGGCCCATGATATTCTTGAAGCTGACTATACACTCAGAATTGACGGAATCAACAACAATTTTTGCAATATTACATCATATGACACAATCACCATTTTGGTACGCTGCCAGTGCAGAGCCCCCGAGGGAAACTTCTGAATTTGTTCTGATCCCACCCACTGTCCATGATTGGCTGACGTAAGTGTGATGCTGAGTGGTTAGTCAATTGGACTAATTATGTGGTTACCAGCATGCTTATTATCGCATTGCGCACATATCTTTAAATAGTGCATATTAATATGAGTATTACCATATTTGTCTTGATAACAAATGTAACTTTAATGTTTGCTGTGGAATGCATGTGTTTCATTAGTGAGTAACTGTATGTAGGTGCCTTTGAAGTTTTGGAACCTGGTCCCTGGTTAAAAGGTCCTGGGCTGTCCTGGGGACTTTTGAAGCTTGTGGCCACTTTCGTGTGTAGCTTTCACACCACACAACAGAACTGGAACGTATGATAAATAGCATGGGAAGTGCAAAAGGCTTGTAGTTTAAACTTAACACATAATTCGAAAGTACACCACCACCCCAAAGAATGGAAAATTAACAAGTTATTTTGTTAAGCTATTTGTTAGTTATTTGTTAATTAATGGGGGGGTGTCAGTGTAGCTGAGAGCATGTGGCAATTAATGACCTCATGTGATTATGGAGGCGGGAAGGACTGTAGCAATGACTCCTGCCAGAGATGGAGGAGGGCTCCACATCAGTCTGAGTGAGCCTCTCCTCCCAGTAATGATTTTGATGAAATTGGCACATTCTATTCATATGACCCTCGACATGTTTATATTGTATTATTAAGTCTGTCCAGTAGATCAATCTTTCCATTTCACAGAATAAAAAAGGGTGTAACGTATTCCACTAATTGAAGAATAAAACCAAGGAGTACATTACCCCGCCCAGATTGGAGAGACCGGGGCCTTGCCCTGGAGCCAGGCCAGAGGCCGGAGCTTGAAGGTAAGCGCCTGGTGAACATGCCTCCACCCATGGGACCCAGCTGGGCAAAGCCTTGGCAGTTGCTGAAGCAAAAACTTTGTTATCCTCGCAAAGGCTCTGGTAAACCGTCAGGTAACTTAGCACATGTGGCGGCAGGTCTCTACTCATGTTATTTACAGCTGGATCTCTTGAATCCCACTGAAACGCCTTCCTTGGAAGAAATACAGCTGGAAGACTCAGAGGGGGACTTGCCGATCTCTAAGGCTGATGTCACTGAAGTAGTCAAAAAACTCTTTGGGTGGTAGGACTCCGGAGGTGGATGACATTCGCCCTGAGTTCTTGACAGCTCTCAGTGTTATTTGGCTGTCTCAGCTGACACGTTGAAACATTGCATGGACATTGGGGATAGTGCCTTTGGATTGGCAGCCTTGAGTGGTGGTCCCAATCTTTAAGAAAGGGGACCGGAGGATGTGTTCCAACTTCAGGGGGATTGCACACCTCAGTCTCCCTGGGTAGGTCTATGCCGGGGTACTGTAGAGGAGGGTCCATCCGTTGATCAAACCTCAGATCCAGGAAGAACAATGCGGATTCCATCCTGGCCGCGGAACAGTGGACCAGCTTTTCACCCTCACAAGGATACTGGAGGGTTCATGGGAGTTTGCCCAACCGGTCTACATGTGTTTTGTGGACTTGGAAAAGGCATACAATTGTATCCCTTAGGAGGTCCTGTGGAGGGTGCTTCAGGGGTATGGGGTCTGTTGTTGCAAGCCATCAGATCCTTGTACAAACGAGTGAAAGCTTGGTTCACATTGCCAGCAGTAAGTCAGACTCATTCCCGGTGGGTGTTGGACTCCATCAGGGCTGCCCTTTGTCACTGATTCTTTTCATAACTTTTATGGTCAGAATTTCTAGGCGTAGTCAAAGGGCAGAGGGGGTCTGGTTTGGGGGCCTCAGGATCTTGTCTTTGCTTTTTGTGGATGATGTGGTCCTGTTGACTTGCAGCACCCACTGGGAAGGTTTGCACCTGAGTGTGAGGCAGCCGGGATGTGGATCAGCACCTACAATGCCATGGTTCTTGACTGGAAAAGCGCAGATTGCCTGCTCCTGGTGGGGGATGAGTTTCTGCCCCAGGCAGAGGAGTTTAAGTATCTCAGGGTCTGAAGTGGCGTGTTGGGAGGAATGGCCCCCTTGATCTGAACCCGAGCGGTGCTTTGTTGTTGGACTTCTGTGCTCGTCACGGATTGTCCATAATGAACACCATGTTCAGG
>JAOYFF010000015.1:4388874-4401552 GCA_025773925.1 Cryptomyrus ogoouensis | reverse complement strand
GATACTGATCTAGCAGCAGAGAGGCTACAACGGGATCTGGATTTAATTAGCGACTGGGCTGATACCTGGCAGATTAATTAATTAACTATTAAATATCTCAGAAACTAGAGCCAATCTGGCAAAACCAGAAGTCATATTCTTAATCAGCACCATAAACTTAATATAAAACCGCTCAGACGCTGGCACCAAAATCACTGTATACCAGTGTTATCAACGGTTCATATGTCTGCAAGAATAGACTCTTCAAGTAGGTGTAAAGCAACAGGGATGCAGAAGCCAGCTGCAGGTAACATGACCTCTAATTTTAATTTGAACAGTGTCTAATTATTACCATGTGAAATCAATGTCGCAGAGAGTGGCAGTTGCTCAAAGTTGCAATTTATCATTTCAGCACCACTGGCATCAGCATGAATGAAGTGCAACATATTGTTGGGGTTGCATAGTAACACTTACTTGAAGCTGTGCCAGTTTTTAATATGAGAAGTGGCTTAACGTGTGGAACACACAATACTGTTTATCTGAATATGAAACATTTATGGATTTTTTGATGTAAAGATTAGAGTTCTGTTTTCTTACAAAACATTTAATGGTAATTTGTGATTTCCCAATAACAATATATAATTTCAGAAATGGAGCACTGCAGAAAATATGAGGATGGGCTAAGTCTGAAGGTTATGGTCCAGTAAGTAATGTTAGAAGTTGAAGTGTGTCAATGTGTCTGATGTTCTCTGCAAATGAAGAAACCTGAAGAGGAAGCACATAAGAAAACCGGAATTAATTTCAATGTGCACAAACATGATAACAATCAATGAAATCTATATCTCAGAGAAAATACATTTATGTTCAGAGCTTCAGAATGTATGAAGTTTGTCTTGTTTGATGCAGTTATTTTAAAAATTGGCTGGATTTATGTGTGTGTGTGTGTGTGTGTGTGTATATATATATGCATATATATATACATATATGCACACATACATACATATATATATATTTTTTTTTTTCTTTTCTTTGCCCATTTAATTGTTTTTTTTGCAATGTGGAAATTGCAAACAGGCATTGAGTTTGGGGCTCTGTGTTTAGGCTAGTTAGACTAACGACTGACACATGTTGGCAATCAAAAGGCTCTTAAATAAGCTCTGCCAGCCTCAGGCACAGATTTTACAAAGCTAGCTGAGATGTTTGGTGCTGGCTTAGGGTGTGGTCCTGCTCATCCAGTTTAGTGTTCTGTATCTCTCTTAGGGATATTTGGTGGTTTTAAAGCAGTTAGTTAATGCCTGAAATTAGCAGCCTGCTTTTCATGCCTTATAAAAACTCTGGGGTGTCTGAGAGATTTATGTAATATCTCACGCTCAACCCGAGGTTGCCATTGATCATGAGGGTGATTTACTGTGTTTTTTTTTTTTTATTATTATTAATTTGTTTCAAACATGAAGTACAGCGATATAAAACATCTTATGGCTTTTGATTGCCATAAACTATAATGCCTTGCACTTAATAGTTTGGGGATTGAATTGCATAAATTGCCTTTGAATCTTGAGATCAGGTAGATTTGTCACATGGTTTGGTCTTCGCGTTTTCTGCATTAAAACTAAACCGCACATACTATGTGAAATTAGCGGAGCTTTAAAACCATATTTGCACATTTCACAAATAAGGATGATGGTTTGTAGACTGGTCAAACGTGGCCATTTTGTTTTCTTTGTTTAAGTTTGGGATTGCTTCACAGTTTCTTTTCAAAATAGCTTGCACAAATAAAAAAAAAAATCAATGTTAAAGTTGGGTTATTTTTGAAGGATGTTTTTTGCACTGGACTGGTTCAAGCTGTTGCTTGCCTCCTGGGACAAAGATACAATCACAGCATAGAGTTCAAAGAGGACATCTGAAATGGCTTTAAACCCAAAGGGAGGAAAAGTTATTGACTTCTGTTTGAAAATAAATTGTTCAATTCATCCTCGAAAACATTATAATGGAGGAACATTTTTCATTTAATGAGGGTCTAGTTATACAAATGGAGCATGTTTATAATGCTGACAGACAGAAACTGATTTTTAATCAATTTTCAGTCTTGAGAAAAATTCATCTTTCAATGAAATTGATTTTTATAATGAGCTCGACCAGAGTCCTCTTGAATCTCTTAGGTGGTGCATGAGCAACATTTTTACAAGTATTTATTGACCCTTTAACTGTTTCGATGACTCTGCTCTTCTCCCCACAGCAAAAGTGTTAATACAGGTATATAAAACATAATAACTAGGGCACCTTGGTGCTGTGCCTGGACCCCTTGTCTAGACGTTAATAAGCCATGAAGTGCAGAGGCTGTAGACAGGGACTGTCTCCTTTTGGATGACAGAAGGTCGAATGACACTAATTAGTGAGAGGGGAGAGAGGGTGTGCTCTTAGGGAGATTTCACTTTGCCTCCTATGGGGGGGGACGGTGGTGAAGCTCGCTTAGGGCACCACACGGGCTTCCAGCAGCACTGCTCTGGCTCCATGGTGCTTGAAACTAGCAGACCACCTTTGAAGTTCTAAAGTTGATCCCATCATGGGAACATAAGGCCGGCTTAGAACAACAGCTCAACTTTTAACTCCGACACCAAGTCTGACAACCCGGATGGATGGTGTCACATGACCAGAAACCATGCATCCTGATTGGCAGACATCAGGGAAGGACCAGCATCACATATCGCTAAAAAGTACACGTGCCCAGCCCTGCCCTCAGCTCGGAGATGGTCTACATCTGGAACCTAGTACTATGCTTTCATTTCAGGCGACTGGTGCATTAGCATAGCATACTTTCAGGAATCACAACTCATAAAACTCACTGTTCACCCTCATTTTTGATTTTGCTCTCATTATTAATTTGACTAACTATGAGTGAAGTATGGGCTGCACAACAACCTTTGTGTTTCATACCTGCTAGCTTTTTGGTGTAGCGTATGAGGATGGAGGTAATATATTTCATGCTGTCATGGGCTGTGACCTGCGGTCGGTACATATTAGGTGCTTCTTATGAGAATGGAAGCAATATTTTAATATTTCACACCTATTACCATGTGCTGTGACTATCCTTCACTACAACAAGTAATGAGATTAATATTTCGCATTTGTACCAATGGCATTGAATTACACAGTCTGTAGAAATAATTATGAAATATAAATGAATTCTAAAGACCGTGGAGACGCTCCTGAGGTTATTGTCTCCGTCACCAAAGGGCGGCTTAAACTCTTAATGTCAAGAAGCCGGAATCCACCTGGGTTCTTCTGTTCTCCTGAATGTTTCTTGCTGAATAGCATCATAGAGTAAATTGACATTTTGATCAGCGATGATGCCTTTGCTTTTGCATGAGCACAATGTCAATTTCAATCAGTTAACTTCAAGGCATTTGTCACCAGTGTTCGTAGCAATGCATTACAAAGTAACATGTTGCTATAATTCCACTACTACGAATAATGTAACTAATTACCTTTTCAAACTAAATAATGCAATTAAAAGTACTGAAATTTAAATGGGCTCATTCCTTCTTACCTATATCTTACGTGAAAATATTAAAGGACAGATGCAGCCTGTTCCCCTAATTTTCTGTTTATCCATCTAACGATCTCTGAGCTTACGGTGGTGCAATGAATGGGTGATATTAGGCACAGTGAGAGACTAAATTTGACAGTTATATTGTCCCGCGCTGTCACAGCAGCAACACTAAAATAATATAACTACCGAGACAGCACAAATACATAAGCACGATGTCTCCGCGATGTTTTAAAATCTAGGGCAAAGCATGTCTATGGGGTCCTTTGCTCACTGGTAGACCGACGCAGAGACACTGAATCGACATCACCAATGTCTGCACGATGCATTGCAACAGCAACACAATGTTATCGATGTTACCAATATGCGACGTTCAGCCTACTGTTATTGTTCCCCATTAGGCTATATAACCCACAATAGAGTTATACTATATATATAATACACACACACACCTTTTGTAATGCGGTAAGAAGCATTCTTAATGCTTATACAAACCATTATAATGCATTATAAAGGTATCTATAAGGCATTATAGATGAGAGCTTCATAAATCATGAAGTGTTATGCCTTTTGATGAATATTGATAACCATGTTTACAATGCTTTATGAATGCATTATTATTTGTTATGAATGTGTCAAATGGCCATAAGTAAAGTGTTACCACATCTTTTTATTGGTGAATTAGATGTCAGACGATATCAATAGACAGGAAAATGCTCTAGATGGAATATGCCCAAAATCACAAATGTCAAAAAGTGGACATACACAGTTTTCATTGGACAGAGAGGATATGTTGAATAGTGTTTACTTTACTGATTGGTTTACAAAAAACATCGATCCATCTTCCAACCGCTTGTCTTGGAGGCATTCCCACTCTCTGGGCAGTTCTGACACAAATGTAAGTTGTGGGTTTTCCAAAAGGTGGATGGGATGTCTTACAAATAATTAGCAAGGGAAGGAGGCAGATTCATCCTTGAGTCATTTTGTCAGTATCCCACATGGGTTTCTAAAACATGCTAAAACTTCCTGTTTCCTCCGTTTGCGCCCCCCCCCCCACCCAATCACATTCTCAAAACTTAAACTAATGCATAAATCAGCAGGTTCAAAAGATAAAAACGCAGATGCTAAAGAAGTAGCTTCTAAAAAATCTGATTCTAAAGATATATTAATATTTTAAATAAAGAGATAATTCTGGAATTGTCAGCAAACTGAACAATTTCTACTAAAATAATCTTAAAAACCAATTAGCCTAACTGCAGGAGTAAATCCATACTACAGAGGGAGATCATGCATACTACCAACACACACACAGCAGAAGCTGGATTCAAACCTTCTGCCCTGCAGGTGCGTGAGCAGCCCTACCTACTGAGCCAACATGCATATTTAATATGCATTTTATATATTTTGCATTTTAAACATGGCTTTTAAGCTTTGATGACATGCAGCGACCACTTTGTGATGAGTCAGGTTGCTTTATTAAACATACTTAGTTCTTGTTAAATAAAAAATGCTGTTTAGATGTAATATCCCAGGAGACAAACTCCATTGCTGGGTTCACATTTAAAGTGTCAGATTAATAACATTGGTGCCTTCAGCCGCACCAAATTAGCATTTTATTCATGGAAATGTATAGATTGCATTTTACCAAGATCCATCCGGCCCAGGGTGTGCTCCAGCCTTGTGCCCTGTGCCATCTGGGATAGGCTCCAGGCCCCTACCAACAACCCTGACCAGCATAAGCAGGTGATGGATGAATGGAATGAATATGCAGGGATCTATCCACCCCTTTTCAGCCTGTGTTCCACATTGGTTAAAGTGTATTATGAATGCAGCTGATGTAAACCTTCCTACAGCAGTAGAGATGAGACAAAGAAACCATCTTTCCTTTTTCCTGGTGCTGAAATACTTAAAGTCATATTATCTGTGCTGTATTTATTTATTCTGAATGTCATGTAGGTCTGTTTGAAAGAGTTCCGAGTCATTTCTCCTTACTGAGTATGGTAGAATTAATAAAATCTACTCAATGTTTTGTCAGTTACACTATACAGGCATTAGCACAGTAATTCTGGAATTTTTAATTTATTTAACAGACATTTCTATGACTGAGAGCCTGATCAGATAACACCTTGAGCAATTGGGGGTGACGGGTCTTGCTGAAGCACCCAACAATGAAATCATTCTGCCAACTCTGGGATTTGAATCTATGACCGTCTGATCGCAGACGCAAATCCTACATACTGCCCCAAAAGCTTTACTGTTTGCGGGGGGAAATTCTTGAGAAATAAACCTACTGACCCCAACATGATTTAAACACAGATCCTCATCTGAAGTCATATGTGCTATTGTTGTGTCATGAGGTAATATTTTTATTGCTCTTCTAAACAGTGCTAGCTGCTCCAGTTTGGTCCGATCAGGCTGAAGGCCGGTGCACTAATATTCACAGAGCAGCAATGTGACTCAGATGAGCAGGGCAGAGTCTGAGCAGCTAAATCCCACCAAAGCTTATACCCCACCTTCCTTCCAGCAAAGTCATTGATCGATACCTTTCAGTAAAATGAGACTCGAACTTGCGACCTCTTACAAGAGCCAGCGCAGTATCAGAGGCTCACGTGTTTCATGCCGTCATAAAAAAGCCATCCTCTTCCCCGGGCTCCCAGTATTAGCCAGGACGGACGCACTTTTTAAAAGGTGATTTTTCACTTTTGCACAGTAAAACACTGCTTCGGCTTTTTGTGCAATATGTCGACACAGGTGTAAGATCTCCGGACACAGTCACGCTCGGTTCACCGTATAAGCAAGTCTGGGTCATGCTGTATTCCCAACCTCACATGCAGACCAAATTTTCCCCCCGGCAGCACCATTTCAGTGTCTTCCTGGTGTTGGAGGAGCGGCTGAGTGAAGCAGTTCCAAGATTAGCAAGGATGTTTGCGCAGACGAGTAGTGCGTGAAGATTCTGTCCGCCGGTAGTAGCCTACATGTTGCGTAGCATCTTTTTCATTGGGTTTTAAACCAAGCGTGTTGTGATACCTGTCTGTAGGGGAGGACACAGCAGAAGCACCCCAGAGCTGTGATCTTATGATCACATGGCCTCCACTGTCCTGCCTCCTACTGGTCTTACAAATAAATGACACTACAGCCCAGCAATTGGAAATACGGAGTTTGTTATATCTTGAAGCACAACGTAGTCTGGGTGAAACCCACTAAATGCCCGGATTTACTCTTTGCTAAGTTGCTCCCCTAAATCAATCTTCCACATAGATTTATCTTCTCCTTTGATGTTTCTTCAATGCCTGACTTAATACCTGGGTGCTGGCATGCATGGGCGTAAATTATGGGGGGCTTGTAGCCCCCCCAATAAATAAAAACCAGCTAATACAACCCACCCCAATAATCATGTTTCCCCTGTAATGGGTGGAGACCTCAACCCCCCCCCCCCCAATGTTCCAGCCAAAGTTACGCCCTTGCTGGCATGTATTGCTCCCTGTGACCTTTATCTCTGTTAGCTACATGCTACTTGCTCAAAAATATGCCTAAAAAACCTTTCATATTTTCCTCCAGAGTTTTAACATCTGCTTCCCGCTTTCAGTCATTACCACTCTGACACCCTAATCCAGGGGTGTCAAACTCCAGTCCTGGAGGGCCAGAAACCTGCACATTTTTGGGTTTCTCCTCATTTAACACACCTGATTCAACTCCTTGTGCTAATTACCACACAGCTCTTGAGCTGAATCATTTGTGGTGGATCAGGGAAAGAACTAAGCTACACAGGGCTCCGGCCCCCCAGGACTGGAGTTGGGCACCCCTGCCCTAAGCCTAACCCTAACCCTAAACCTAACCCTATCCTTATCACCTTTTACCTATAACCCTTAACTTTGATGTTCTTACATCTAGAGGGCTGGTCATTGTCTTATAAATAAGACTAATTTTTGTTGCTTGCAATATTCTCCTAGTTTTTGTCATAGTCATGTTCCCGAGCTAC
Source organism: Cryptomyrus ogoouensis (assembly GCA_025773925.1). NCBI lineage: Eukaryota > Metazoa > Chordata > Actinopteri > Osteoglossiformes > Mormyridae > Cryptomyrus > Cryptomyrus ogoouensis. The sequence continues at coordinate 4,394,047 of JAOYFF010000015.1, read as the reverse complement.
AATACACAGTACTGTTATAGTGTTTATGGCAATGGTTGGATTTACACAGTATATGGTTTTAAAGGAATTTCAGGTGAATTTTTTTGCACCATTTCAACAAACTGACATGCAGCAAATGAGAGGTTTTGGAGGAGCTGTCTGTCTGAGTGTCTGATAAATGACACATAGCTGAAATTCAGAGGCAGTGAGAGCATGGCTTGACCCACGCTGGCTCCAAGACGTCAGTATTTCAACTGCAGCTGCAAGGGGTTAAGTACCCTGTCAAAGATTACAACAGCCGGGTCACTCCTGTGCCTTGGACTGGAGTCTCCCTGATCATTCCGGAGTGAAGCGAGTGGTCAAACATCACTGGCGCTGTGGGGGGTGGGTGGGGGGGGGTTTGAACTGACGGGGGATGGCTGTCAGGCTCACTCAAAGCACTGGCTTAACAGCCAGTCACAGAACAGCAAAGTAAAACACCGAGATACCTATGGCCCACAGACCAAACAAACTGACTCGCAACAATAAGAATAGTGCTCACAAATTAACGAGCTATAAAACAGTAAGACGGTCCTTGTAGAAGGCACAGGACACCAGGAAAGATGGGAGAATGCATTATTGAAATAGCAATCAAAATACAATATAATGGAATAGACTACTGTTATTATTCCTGTACAACGAAACTACAATATATGGGCAAAAGTATTGGGATTCCTGGCCATTACACCTACAGGAACTTTTGTGATATCCCGAGTTGGGTAATTCAGATCCAGAGAGTAAAAGTCCCAGACTGGGATTTTGTTTCAACCAACTAGTTGAGTACTCTGTGACTGATTCTTTATGCTCAGCTATGCTTAAATCATAGTCTGGACTTTTATTCTCTGGACCTGAATTACCCAATTCTAGTGACATCCCATTCTAAATCCATTGGTTTCCAGTATGAGTTGGTCCCCCCTTTGCACCTATAACAGCTGCCAGTCTCCTGGGGAGGCTTTCCACATGATATTGGAGTTGGTCTGTGGGAATTTTTGCCCATTTATCCAGAAGAGCATTTGTGAGGTCAGGCACTGATGTTGGACTTGAAGGCCTGGTTCACAGTCTCCGTTCTAGTTTATCCCAGAGGTGTTCAGTGGGGTTGAGGTCAAGGCTCTGTGCAGGCCAGTCAAGTTCTTCCACACCAAACCATGTCTTTATGGACCTTGCTTTGTGCACTGTCATACTGGAACAGAAAAGGGTTCCTTCCCCAAACTGTTACCACAAATTCAGAAGCATAGAATTGTCAAAAATGTCTTTATATGCTGAAACATTGAGTTCCCTTCATTGGAACTAAAGGGCCTAGCTGAGCCCATGAAAAAAAGCCCCATACCATTATCCCTCCTCCACCAAACCTTACAGTTGACACAATGCAGTCAGGCAGGTAACGTTCTTCTGGCATCTGCCAGACCCAGACTTATCCATCACTGCCAGACAGAGAAGTGTGATTCGTCACTCCACAGAACACGTTTCCACTGCTCCAGAGTCCAGTGGCAGCGTGCTTTACACCACTCCATCTGAGGCTTGGCATCGTGCTTGGTGATGAGAGGCCTGCATGCAGCTGCTCGGCCATGGAAGCCCATTCCATGAAGCTCCCAGCACACAGTTTTTGTCCTGTAGTTAATGCCAGAAGAAGTTTGGAACTCTGCAGTTACCAAGTCATCATTAAGTCGACTTTAATGCACTATGCACCTCAGAACTTGGCGACCTTGCTCCACTTCATGTGGTCTACCACTTTTTGCTGAGTTTCTGTTGTTCCTGTACACTTCCACTTTGCAATAATACCACTTACAGTTAACCATGGAATAGCAGGGAAGAAATTTCACAAAATGACTTACTGCAAAGGTGGCATCCTATGATGGTACCATGATTGATTTCACTGTGCTCTTCAGAATGACCCAGTCTTTCACAAAAGTTTGTAAACCTGGCTGCATGACGAGGTGCTTGATTTTATACACCTGTGGCAATCAGTCTGAATGAAACACTGAATTCAGTTTTTAAGAGGTGTTTCCCAATACTTTTGCCCATATAGTGTATGTGCTTCCTCCTCCAGTTATTATATAAAATAAAATTACAAAAACAGCAAGTAGTTCTTAAAACACATGAATTTCTAGGGGTCAGCAAGGGCACTTAAATATTGAAGAATATTGAGATTATGTAAGCAGTTCAAGGGAGTCTTTGTAATAAAGGACGTGCAGTTTTGTATTGAGGGCCTAAAAGATAAGAGGGAAGGATGCTTCCAGAAGACAATGAGAAAATATATCTCGTATTGAGCTTATGATTCAGCCAGATCTATCCAATCCTCTTAGTCTTCTAAAAAAATTTGATCTGTGAATTAGACACCAGACTTGCACAGAGCTGCATCTACGATGGTCAACACAGACTCTGCAGATTGATGCTAGGGATCCAAGTAATGGGTGAGGTAGTCAGAGGCACTTTTATGGTTAAAAGTGGGACCAAACCAGGGGGGGGGGCACATACCACAGCTGGGGATAGCTGAGGTAGTTAACAGGCTGTGTACCCAAATAACTTGGCAACAAAGCAATGTCTGTATCCTGTTTGTAGTTAGACAGACGGACACATGCATGCATACATACATACATGCATACATGTTTTATTAATCCCAAAGGAAATTGCAGGTTTGAAGTGGCACAACACAAAATTGGATAGTAAGAAAGACAGGCACTTGCTCTCAGATCAGGTCTCCGTTGCATTTAACTTGCTCAGATTTCCATTAGTGGTTAGACTAGTTGCTTTCAGAGGGCGTGATTCAGCCTATGTTCTTTTAGGAGGAATTTCCCCCCAGTTGCCTAGTCTCCGGCCCGTCACGCTCCAGGAGAGGCACGGACCACTGCTCCGTGCTTCTCTCCCTGAAGCGGCGATATCAGTGAGGAAATGGAGCCGGCCAGCACCATCGGTTCCTGCGATTTGCTTACTCCACTCTCTCTCTCTCTGCGCTGATGTGATTCTTTTCCCCTGCAGTCGTTCTGTTGAACAGGCCAAGCTCAGAGCTCTGTTGAACCACCTCCTACCAGCCAGCTGTTATATAGCTCTAGTGACATTAGATCAGGATCCATTCTGGAAGCTGAACTGAGCTGATATCTACACACTAGCTGCACACTTTGCATTTTTTACTATTATTATTATTCATGTTTTTTTATCCCTGCCATCTTCACAGTTTATTTATAAAATCTGTAGTTTAGTAAAAAAAAAAAAAAAAAAAGAGTTATGAACCTTTTTCACCTGAGCTGCTGTTCATTCATCCCTTTGCTGGATAATTTTTAATGGAGGTCACTGTCGAGGATAGCCAAAGCCGTTAAATAAATGTATAGCCCTTTTGTCTCAAACAAAGGTCCTAACATGTATCTTAGCTACTGTCACTTCTATTAAACATGACCGAAAACATCGCACCAAAGGCCAATTACTTAACATTCCATTTTATGATGAGCCCAACACAATAATGATTTTTTTTCTTTCAGTTACATGACACTTCATTAATACATTTCGACCTGCCAGCCATCTTCTCGCTGACTCAAACCCCTTTTCTCTTATATTTCCATCGTAATTTTAAGATGCGTGATAACTGATGCGTTTACTGCATTCAGATATCATCTGGGATCTCATGTGCTTCTAAAAATCATATGACTTGGCAAATTTGCTCTTTGCACATGCACTGGGATTTTTGATACAACGTCGTGTATGTCCATATTTGACCGTAATGGCAGAAAACACCACACTGTTAATAGAACTGCATAGAACTTGACGTGCAGTCTGAACTCACCTCCCGTTGTTAGATTTTGCATTCATCTGTAAAGCATAAGGAGATTTACGGTGTTTATTTGTATGCAACATGGAGTCTTTAGCTATCGGACAGGCTAGATCAGCTTGCGCTGCCAGTGTACTATGTTTCCATGTTAACAGGTTTCAGGTCATGCCTCGTGGAATGTGCTTGTGGAAGCACACCGCTAGCCGATGCATCGGGGTCGAGCAAAGGGCACAGTGGCAGCTGTCCGTCTCAGGAGAAGAGCTGCTCATGGAGCTGGGATGGAGAATGGGACGTAAGCACACAGCAGTGACCTCATGCCAGCCACACTTGTGACAGTATTAAATGTAGCACTTTGCAGTGGATGAGATGTCCAATGTCCAATGCGGTGCTGTATAACTTAGCTGATGGAAGTGTTAATGGTGCTTACAGTTTCTGTGAAAGAATAAACATTGTTGTTTATTCTCTGTAAATCCATCTTATGACATTTGGTACAGAAAATAGCAAGACAGGGAACACCCCAGATGGAATGCAGTCTATCACAGGGTACAAGACAGGGGACACCCAGGACGGGATTCCAGTCCGTCACTGGGTACAAGACAGGGGACACCCAGGACGGGATTCCAGTCCGTCACTGGGTATAAGACAGGGGACACCCAGGACGGGATTCCAGTCCGTCACTGGGTACAACACAGGGGACACCCAGGACGGGATTCCAGTCCATCACAGGGCACACATACATACACACACACACACACACACACACACACACACATACATACTTTTGTATTCATCTTTGTGGGGGCTGTTCATTCATTTCTATAGGGATAACCCCAATCCCGAAAATGATAACCAGAACCCCTACCCAGCCCTAAACTTATCCATAAATAACCAAATAAAATGCAAGACTTTTGGCATTTTTAGTATTTTTGATTGCATTCGCAGATTTTAATAAAATTGAGTTTCCCTTTGTAGGGACCAAAAAATGCCCCCACAAGGTAAAAAGTTGCACAATGTAATAATTACAGAAACACACAAACAGTCTGGGCAGAATCAAACCCACAGCCCTCGAGACGTGAGATCAGAGTGCTACCTACTGAGCCTCGCCACTGCCTGCAAGGTGTTTAGTGCTTTAAAGATTACTAGCTAGCCAATTGTTATTTATTATGGAAATAATACCTTGTAGAAAAGCCATTCTAAACGGCCCTCAGATATCATGCCACAGCACATAAGCGCTTATTTGTTTATTTGTAAATTAATTGATTAATTAAGCAATTATCTTGATCTTATTTACAGACTTCTGTGCCCAGTTATCCAATGCAAAAAAACTCTGAAACGCTCCAATGAAAGCAGCGGTCCCCGCTGCCACGCTGCTTCGTGATCTAACGGCTGCTTATG
>JAOYFF010000015.1:4344291-4366919 GCA_025773925.1 Cryptomyrus ogoouensis | reverse complement strand
GCCCCGTGCCCTGTGATGGACTGGCATCCCGTCCAGGGTGTACCCCGGCCCCGTGCCCTGTGATGGACTGGCATCCCGTCCAGGGTGTACCCCGGCCCCGTGCCCTGTGCTGCCTGGGATAGACTCCATCTTGAATTAGACTTTTTTCCCATCTTTAAAAGAGTTATTTTAAAATTCCTGGCTTGAGTGCCTGGTGCCCACAGGTAAATCGCAACCAGCAGTGTGTGAATGCTGCTCACTGTAGGAGTCCTGGGAGGTGGTTAGGGTTTGGGGGGTGGGGGGGGGGCTTCGTAATGCTGTCATGCCTACTGGTGAGATGTGGCCTTGCCTTTCCACAGTTTGACGCCACTCTGGGCCTCTAATAATAATAAAAGTCCACTTGACAAGGAGAATTTCAGATGAATCGCTAGTCAAGTGCTGCTGGGAATTCTGTTCGGTTGCAGAAGGCTGCTTGCTGCACTGTAATTGCAATTACAGAATTAATTTGGTGCCTCCTGGGTTAGTTATTAACATCTTTGCTCAGCTGTGGCTGCACTGCTCTCTCTGATTGTTTAATGCCTAAATTTTAAACGCAAAACAATGCGAGTATGAATGAGCGTACTGTAGACACCTTTTACAGCTACCTAGGGCACTTTAGCCGCTGCTGTACACACTGGCGTGTCCTCTAGGGGGTCCCGATAAATCCAGTGGGGGGGCTTAGGCGTTTTCAGCTCTCCGTCGGCAAGCTATTGCCTGCAGCGAATCTCCCATTCGGGACTTTTCTCGCTCCTTGAGCTGCTTCAGCGTGGCTTTGCCTCATGGCAGCCTAAAATAAACACGAACATATTTTACATTACTATATATGTTTTTTTTTTAAATTTCTTTAAATTTTGACCTGGTCTTAGAGGTGAATTCATGAAATTGTCATGAAGAACAGCAAAGGAGACCCCCCCTCAGAGTATCATGAAACAGCATAATAATACCCCACATCCCATACTCTTCTATGCCAATCAGGCTCCTTTGATGTTTGAGCTGCACAGAATCTCGCTTAAGGTTAAGCCTTTCTCCACTCAGTCAATCCATTCCGCCTCACAAGTGCTTCGTTGTACAGTAATTATCTCCCTTAACAACTTATTTTTATCTGGAGCGTGGTAGTTAACATGTCCCGAGGGTTTATGTTAACATTCGCCCACATACTGCACAAAGCCACCCACCGGCTGGCTCTCCGTCACTCCGAAAGACCTTCGGTCATTGTGCTTTGGACCTTCGCCGTTTCCGAACCTTTGCCGCCGTATTCGTGCGTGACGGCTTTTAGTGGAGCGTTTCACGTGCTTTCTTTGTTTGACTGCTGTATGCCATAGAAAAGTGCAGATGACTTCCATTAGTACCACACAGATCGTAATCTGTGTATATTACCATTGCGTATATGGACTCGTATGGTTGTGCGACGGAACTTGCCGTCCATCCGCAGTGACATGCAAGAGCATTTCCATTGTTCCTATTGTGAGAAATGTTACGCGGGCTAATCCAGTCATTACCTCTCCTTCGGTCCATGTAGCAAAATGCTAAACCCGGATCGCTGTCAACAAGGGCTCTCATTTGTGAAAGTCTGAGTGCCACACTTAACACACTGCAGCTGTCTTCACTCAGCAGGTACTCGTATCCAAAGAAACATGCATTTTTGAGAAGGCTGGGGCAAAATGTCCCTGGGGCAAATGTGGGATAAGGGCCGTTCTCAGGGCTGCGACGGTGACATCACCCTGCCGAGGACCTTTCGATCATAGACACGGCGCCCTAACGCTCTGAGCCTCACACCGGCCCAGTCTCCAGCTGCCACCTTCCACGTCCTGCGCTCCATCGCGTCGGCTTGAGTGTTTACCGCCGTAACGCCAGTGTTATTGAAAACCCCCTGCGTGCTACATGTCCTGACTCACAGCAGATCCGGGCAGCCGCCCCCCCCCATCCCCGATTGCTGCGGAGGGCCTATTTAATTTCACAACTGAATAGCTCGGTGGACATTAGCGTTTGGCATGTCACCCAGAACGCGCAAGCCTGTCCCATTTCGGCGCTGCCGTTTTGTAGAATCGTCACCACCTGTTCCCAGCGTCTTATTACCATTAAAATTACATCAGATAGATGAGGAGTTTTCATCACGGGCAATGAGCCGTGCTTTTCCGTCGACGAGGGGCTGCATCTGTGGGCCTTCCTCGGATGTCGGTACCTGAAGGCACAGTGCTGTACGTTTAGGGACTGTCATCGGGATCTGGCAAGGCACAGGTAACAGAGGCCTCAGATGTGAAAAAGTTATTTTTCACTTCCAGTTTGGTTACATCTCTCTGTTGGAGGTCCATTTGAATAAAATTTGCATTTGGTGATGAAAGATGCAGATTGCACACATTTCAGAATCCCGCTCAGCATTGGAGTAAGAGTAAGATTTCATTAGAAAGCATGCCTGTCAGTCAAATCCATAAATCACCCCTGGCCAAAGGTAGTGTGGGTGGGAATTTTTGACCGATTCCTGATAGGTGGGCTCAGCTGAGGGGTGTGGCTACAGTCACACAGCTTTGCACAGTATGTCTGCTTTGATAAATTACGCTGTGGTTTTGGGAGTTTCCAGGCTGCCCACTGAACAGATTACTGTATGAACCACAACAACAGTATATGGTAATGACAACAGCAATAAAGATGTCACAATTAAAACTGGTCTCATACAGAGACAATTTCATTTACTTTGAAATCTTAATAGTTATATATTTATTTCAACTGCAGTTATGTGCAATATCATTTTTTTAGTAATAGATGTTAGTAGTCATTACAAAGATGCCTCATTAAGTTGGAAAGAAAGTGGCATTTTCCCTCTAATTCAGTAAACTGAAATCTCTTATCATGGTCAGTCTAAGCAATATTAACAAATGTGTCCGTTTGAATTCGGACAAGGCAGCCAACTGATACATTTGGCACATATATGATGTCAAACCTCTTTTTAGCATGTGATGTTATTACAGCAGTAATCAACGTTGGCTGATAACCAACTTTAGAAGCCTTGGTACGGTCACAATATTCTGTGAAAACACATGAAATATCCATTTATTATTTTTACATATTTTGTGTTCTTTGGATAAGTCAATAAAAAACTCATTTGTCACAGCAGCATACAGCCCAAATAAAGTTTTAAAGCACGCTTGACTGGAAATGATGTCATCTGATGTTAGTTAGTTACATAGGTCACTTAAGCAGCTGTTGATTAAATGCAAAGGCAATGTTTTGGTGTTAGAATTGGCTGGCGATCATAAAAGGTATGGAACAGGTAATCTATTGGGGGGGGGGGTTTGGACAGAGTGGGCAGCAACAGCATCAACACAAGACAGAACTGAGCGACGGTGCGAGAAATGATGACGATAAAATCCAGGCTGCAGTAAGGCTGTATGGGGAAATCAGACGCAAGACGTGTGGATCTGGGCCAGTTTATTGGCTTTGTTACCTTTATAGGTCCAAAGAAACGAAGAATATGTGAAATAAAAGCGCTGTATACTACAGGGAACGCTTCATAAACACTAAATAAAGATTTTGTATTTGTACACTGTGGCTTTTTGCCTCCACTCAAACCAAACTTTGTGTGGTGCCCCCTGTTGACCACAAACATTCACTACACTAAATAATAAATAAATGCATCCCTTATTGAGAAGACGGCGAAGCAGTGTTTTCTGCTAAGCAGCTAGCTAGCTACGACCTTTTGATTCTACCTGCGAGCTATTTATTTAGGTTTTGAAACATCTACTCAAAAATTTACTATAAAAGTAAATGAACTACGAACAGGTATAGTTCACTCTACCTACCAGCCGCTCCTACAACTGACACTATTCATACCTGCAGGTGCCGCTAATCACCTCAACCATCTGCAACACGCTCCTACTTATGAGGGAGCAGGGTGTCTGTATGCTGTCTCACAATCTGAGCTGCAGAAGCCCACCGGGCGCTGACCGGATCTCACCCGCCCCGCTGAAGCGGAGATCAGGCCGTCTAGCACCTATGCTAGTTGGCACGTGTGCCTGATTCCTCACCTTGGGTGCACTTCCCTTCCTGCTTAAATATATATGTTACTGTTCCTGCAACCCCACAGGGACCAAATGTCCTGCATCAGTGGCTACAGACCCATTACCTTCAACATCGGTCGTCATGAAGCCTTTTCAATGGTTCTCTCCTCTTTTCCGTCGACGAGGGGCTGCATCACTCCTAGTGCAGTGTTTCCCAATCCGGTCCATGTTTTTGCTTTCTCCAGGGAGCAAAAATGTGGACTGACTGGCAGGGAACTGGGATGGAGCAAAAATATGGACCGGCTGTGGGTTGCCATGGACTGGGTTGGGAAACACTGCCTTAATGGACTCATTTCTTGAGTCTCTACAGCTGGGCTCTGGGGCTGACAGGTCAGTGGATGATGCTATGAACATGGGCTTTCACTATCTACTACAACATGTGGAGAGCTCTGCTACAAATGTGAGGATAGTGCTCAGCCTTCAACACAGTCAGACCTGAGGTTCTGCACATCACATTGTCAGAGGTATGCATCAGCCTCTATCAGTCAGTGGATTACTGACTTCCTGGCAAACACAAAGCGAGTGTATCTGGGACCTCGCTCACTGGACTCCCGAGCTGCAGAATGAGATCTCTTTGGTCTTTCTCTTCTCCCTGCACCTCCCAGGATCCATCTTCAAAGCTGTTCACTTTTTCAGTTTGCAACAAACTTGACGATGAGGAAGAGACCATGTACAGGAGGATGGTGCACATCGTCCAATCAGCAGAGAGGGTTACTGAAGAATCACCAATGACCCCACCGACCTAGGTGACCGTTTATCCAGAAACTCATGTCTGAAAAATGTGTAGGGTCTCTGCAAGCCAGAAGAACCTGCCTTTTGAACACCTTCGTCCCCAAAGCTGTCTCACACCTCAAGGAGACCTGCTAATCACTACACCCTCTAGACAGGGCTCCCCAATTTGGGCCAGGAAATCTGCAAACCGTGTCGCAAACTGCCCCCCCGCCCTGAAAAGAATACTCCTCATACATGCGTAGTACAGGCAACTTTTAATTTTATATTTTTTGGTACAGGTATATGTGTTTTTTTGCTATAAGGTGACCAGAACAGTCTGGGGGGTAAATCAGACTTAAGATGTGACTCATGTAAGGGTTTCTGGAACAGATTGCTTACATTAGTTGAGAACTTCCTGTACTTTGTGAATAAAGCTGATTCTGATTTATTCTTACTGGGGTAAGAAAGCCAAAGATGGAAGTGAAGCCTAAAGCAGCCTGAACCAGACCGATATCCACACATGCTTTGCGTCCCAGTGGACGTGACACACGGAGGCACAGCACCATGTCTTCCAGTAATGAATTACATTTCGGAAATCCGTCCTTGTAAAAACCATTAAGCAGGAATGAGTCTCTTCATCACCACTTTTTATTGGCTCTGCTAATATGTCTCCTCCTGAAATGATAAACTCCATGTTTTTTAATATCTTCCCCCTGTCCTTTAGTGCACAGCCTGATCCTAAATCGAGGGCCCATTTGCATCATCCAGGCTCTCTGCTGTGGCTAATATCTTTCATTGACTTATGCTCCAGGATATAAATTGTGTTTTCGTCACCATGCCAGAAAGAATCATCCCAAAGATGCAGGAATCCTCCTGCCAGTCTGTCTTTGAGCCTGGCTTCCAACTACTAATGTTTAAGGACGTCGGGGTCTTGGACCCCGTCTAATTTTGGGAACCTGATGTAGCTTCAGGACGATTCTGCAATTATGATGCTCTGAGGGGGAGGAGGGAGAGCCGAAGAACTTTGGGTGGAGGGGAGCCTTCCTGCTGTGCTGGAGAACAAAGAGCATCATGGGATACACTTGAGCATAGGACTTTGGACACAGTCGGTCTCACACCTGTGATCATTCAGCGATGAGGAGAGGGTCACGTTTCTGGAGAAGGAGAGCTGGACACTAGATGTATGGAGTGCAATGGTCTGTGGTCCATCAGAATGATGGTGGTGTGAGGCTCAGCAGGTTATGGCTCTCTGTTGATGATCAGAAGGTTGCTAGTTCAAAGCCTGTGGCCAAAAGAGTGATGTCACCACCGAGCCCTTGAATAAGGCCCTTAACCCCAGTTGCTCAAGGGACTATTTTGACCTGCATTCTCAATGGTACATCGCTTTGATTAAAGCATCTGCTAAATAAATAAAATATACAGGCTACCGCTGATATTTTCCGCCGTATGACTTGTGGATCACCAAGGTTTCCCTTCCCAGTTAAAGGAGCCGTTTGAGGTTAATGCTGAGGAGGTTTTGGGGTGTTTGTTGGCATGCTGATCTGAGCAGTTTGTCCCCTGGGTCCTGACCATGAAGCAGAATGCTGTATTAACTCCAGCTTCAAGGGTACGAATGCATATGCAACTTTGCGGTCCCCAAAATACGATTCTGAAGCGCAGTGCATTGCCGAGGGGGGAGAACTCTGTTAAAACAAAAAAAAAAGTGTCTTTTGAAAGCTGTCTTGTGAAATAAAAGTAATAAGAAAAAATGCTGGTGTCATAGCAGTAAAATTGCTAAAAAAGTTTGACTCTCGTGTCAGCAATATGCAAGATACAGTCACCCATTAACAATATGCGAGGTGCCATTACTCAGGTACCCTGCTAGGGGGCAGAGGAATCCTGCTCCCCTCACACCATTCGGACCTCAGCTTGAGGGATAAATTGGTTCCATCAAGACAATTAATTAAATCAGGTGCTTCCAGGCCCAGCTGGTTCAGTCCACTAGGACTGAGACTGTGTAGGAAGAGAGATTCCTTTTAGGCTCATAAGAGGCCTTTACTTTACGCTGAAGGACTTTGCTGTCTTTGTATTCCCTCCCACTTGTACCATTGTAATGTTTTACTCGGAAACCTGTAATGCTTTACTGCTCTTGTCCAGCCTGGAGGTTTCGGATAACGCATCACATGGCAGCCCCCGTATCCTCCTCCGCTCGCGTCCCCCACTTCCCACACAGTGCCCCCCCACAAAAGAGTCACTCTGGCTTTGTATTCCTTCATTTTATGTATTCAGCAGACACTTTTATTAAAAGAGATATTCAACGGAGAAAGCAGGGTCATTTGGGGGTTTAGGGCCGAAGGACAAAATCTGCCCACCCTGGGATTTCACCCGTTGACCTTCTGAACACAGGCAGCACCCAAACCCTAAGCCTAACCCTAAGCCTAACCCTAACCCTAACCTGCCGAGCCACACACTTCTGGCTCTCTCCTTCCTGTAGATCTGACCGATTCCTTTAACTTCTTTGACCTTGCAGATCCTGAAGCCCAAACCATTGTTGAAATCTCTTCTGACCCCATTTATATTCTTTTTAACCCATTTCAACAGGCGGGCAATCTCTAAATGCTCTGAATAGTAATCTTTATTCGTAGTCTTGCATTTAGCCCTCCGTTATCAGTGAAAGCATCTGGCTTTGTCCAGGCCTTGCAAAATGGACATCTCTGTGCCTTTACACACTCGCTCCGTCTATCTGAGGTATTCAGCAGCGCTTTAAAGAGCTTTACATTCATGGTATTTCGTTTGATCTTGCATCACAGCAAGAGAGAAATGTATCTTTTATGAGAGTGAGAGAGCACACGCAAAGGAAGACAAAAACATTGTCAGATCATATTGTGGCTTGTGTGAAATTGCATAAATCACATCACATCTGCCAGTTTTCACTGGCAGTTTTCACTAAGAAGGCGGAGGGGCTTGAAAGATGGTGGCTTTTGCTCAGGATGGCTGTCTTCACTGGCACTAGCGGCAGGGGGGAGTCCGGCAAGCAGACATGTACCAAGCAGCCACTACATTACTCAGAGAGATGAGTCATGCGAGAGATCTTCCCGATCTGCCAGGCAATTGCCGACAACAGGCAAACAATCGAGAACAGAGCAGCTCAATTTGAAAATAAGCAGATGCATGAATCAGGGAGGGTGTGCAGGGGATGCAGAAATGTTTTACCTTATGCGCAAGTCAATTCTGCTTCTCATTTTATGCCTGAATCTGGGGCCTTTTCAAAACATCGTGTACAGACTCCAGGGACCGGCATGGCTGAACAAACAGGAAATTAAATATGTTGGAAATTGATACGTTTTTGCTTAGGATTTTTGGCAAAGAGGCGCAGAATGTTAGTGCTCCCCCTGACATCCATCACGACGCTACGTAGCCTTTCATTTTTGTCCAAAATGGCTTTATTTTATAATTATGTAGTATCTTATTCAATAAATGGTCCCTGTGCATTTCAAAGTATGCTTTGAAGGATTAATGTTAAAAGCACACAAATATGAACATACATTAGTTTATAGGAGTAATGAGGAATGAAACGCAGACTTGTGTTTCTGAAGAACAGAGACTCAGCAAATGCGATTTTCCGTAAACTTTAAACCTGCAATAAATATAAATTCTGTGAATATATTATATTGCAAACAGTCTTGTTTAATGTTGAATTCTGCTTTGACATTGTTGAGTCTAAATAGCAGTTTTGTATTTCAGATCATATTGTAACGACACATTTAACGTGAGCAGGAGTTTGTGGCATCAGCACCTCTTCAAGTGATCAGTGGGTATAATAATGAAAACAATACTCCAGGTGCAGTGCTTTGGAGAGGCTGTGAAAGGCTCACTTGTGGGAACATTTGCATTTAGAATGCAACCTCTCAGAGGATTTTAGCTCAGAGAAATAAGGTAAAGAGTAACATTTGGCATAATGGAATAAAGGCAAAGAATAACGTTCGGTAGAGTGGAATTAAGGCAAAGAGTAACACCAGGTAGAGTGGGACTAAGGTATAGAGTAACATTGGGTAGAGTGGAATTAAGGTACAGAGTAACACCAGGTAGAGTGGGACTAAGGTACAGAGTAATATTGGGTTGAGTGGAATTAAGGTACAGAGTAACATTGGGTAGAGTGGAATTAAGGCAAAGAGTAACATTGGGTAGAGTGGAATTAAGGCAAAGAGTAACATTGGGTAGAGTGGAATTAAGGCAAAGAGTAACATGTGGTACAAGGGAGGGAGTTATAGTCGAGTATAACATTGCTTTCTAATTATGCCAAATAGTAACATGAACCCCATAACAGTATATAAAGAGATTTGTATTCATGTAGCAGTAGCACAGATTTCATATTAGTTCCATATTTCATAATTCATATGTCCTTTGCCAAACGGATGCATTTGTATAGTATGTTTACGTAGCATATCACAATTCAGTAAATGACCGAGAACATCATTCATGTACAAACTAAAACTTTTATTTATGCTTTTAAACTATTTATTTGTGCATTAAAAAAATATATGTGCCTCAGGAGGAGAACATTTGTGCACGTGTGACAATTTTGTACCCTTTGTGTTATAATCCCAGCAAGACCTGTCTTAGCAAATTCTGAAGACGCACAAAGAATTGCCAACTCCCAAGCACAGGCATAATGATCACTGTAGCTATCTGAATTTTCCCAATATGCCTCGGCATGTGAGCTGTTCCGGGGGGAAAAGAAATGTTTTTCCATTATGTCCTGTTTTAAGTTTGATCCGTTTTATCTCCAGGAAAACACCAGGTATTAAGGTGTGGGGCAGAAAAGCCAATAATTCTGCAAGCTGGTATGAAGGGACCATTAGCGAAATCAGAACAATCCCAACTCAGAGGGCTCGTTACATCAGTCATGTGACCCTGATCGGAGATGGAAATGCACTGCATCGCACTCGCAAAACCTCAGATTATTTAAAATCCAGAAGGAGTGAAGCACATTAAATGCACTTTTAAAAAGTACAGCAATATTTTTCATCAATTCATAGTTAGGTCTCCAATCTGGAAATGTCATGGTAGAAATGTAATCGCTTAAATGTTAGTCGTGCCTCTGAGAAGGAGATGGGGTTAAGGTCAGAATGCAACTGGTCACGGCAAGGGGAAGTTGAGAGAAACTCATTAAGATTATACTCACTGTGAGTAAGAACGACCACCAGTGTGGAGACAGGGAAGAGTACTACATATCCAGGTTACTCAGATTGTTTTCTCAGCCTGTATGGAATTTTATACCAGCCATATAAAATCCCAGCTAAAATGCTGCCTAAAATCTCTGCAGTTATGTAACCTCTAGCTGTCTGGTTACATGTTGTGCCTTTTCTACTGTGATGTCTTTTCAACTTTAAGACCTGTTTAATGCAATTGTATTCCATGTTTCATTGACTTCCTGCCTGTCACTCTATCACCAGCCCAGGCACAGAAGATAAAATTAGCCCTATTCAAGCAGGGATGGGGATCAGCCTGCTTAGTGCCCCCCCTCAAAGGGATGTGTGCAGAACCAAGGTTCAGAACCAGCCACTCTGAGGGTGGCCGGTGTCTTTATGTGACTCAGAACCGTCAAAGAACGCCGTTTCTTCTCGGGTGACCCATTCAAGTGAGCGGGTGGACAGACATGCATCAAAAAAGGGAATCCCTCCGTGTTTGTAAGAACTGAGTTCAAAACAGGACTTCGGGCCACAAATGAAGCTGCTTAAGTTTTCATTTAGAACACACACATATATTTTAAGTGAAGAGCGAGTAGATTTTACTTCACTGCGCGACATCCAGACGCTGCTAGACGGGGGCCGGAGCTGTCAGCCTCCCGAACAGAGATCCTGCTTCAAGGCAGCAGGAAGGAAGCTGCTGGTCTCCCTTCAAAGCCTTTCGGATTTTGCCAGGCCTGATGTCATGTGTGATGCTCTGGCCTGTGGTCACATTCTTAGAGAGCAGCTCGAGTACAAAAGCGGCGTCTTTTTCCTTTTCACTCATCTGAGCAAAGGGGCCCAGCGGCAAAGCAACAGGGCACATATATATTTTTAGATACAGCTTCTTCAATACTGTGTTGTTTAATAAAAGGGAAAAATTAGATCTTCAATCTCATTCCCCCGCTGAGGCAGATCCTCGGTTTAATTACACATAAATTAATATTCCAGTTGCCTTTTCAATCACGTGGTGAAGCCCGATCAGCTGATTAAATCTGGCTGCCGCCTGTCAGGGGGGCGGGGGGGCATGTCAGGGGCTGCTGAGATCCAGCAGAGGCAGTTTTAGATCTTATTTAGAGCGGCTTCTGCCCTCTATATGTGTTGGTGCCCCAACTAGCAATTTGTCCTGTATTTAAGTACATTTTGTGCCCCCCCCCCTCACTCACACACACACACACACCTTTGTGAGGAACTGGGGGTATTATCTTTTATTAATAATAATAATAATTAATATTATTTTATATAGCTTCTTTCTCAAACTCATGGTCGCTTCACAAAATCAGTGATAGGCACAATGATACAATATTACAAAATGCCTTATTTTATCTGTTTTTTACAGTGTGGTGCATTGGGTATCATTATTATTGCTTTCTGAATGCACTCTATCTGAGGAGGGGCAGTGAGCCGCACACTTAACAAACGACGGAGTAGAAATGCAACAGGCCACATCGCAGCGGCTTATTGTCATCCAGCTCTCAACCCGTGATTCTATTAACATGGAGCTCAATTCTCTCAGGCTGGTAATAAAACGACACATGTTTTCTAAGTGCCCTGGATCTGTGTGTGATTGCTCCGGTCTGGCCATAGCTATCCTTCCTAGAGCCCTTCGGAGTGGCGTTCTGCATTAACAGCTGCTAGGGGACGGTGGCGTGGCATCAAAGCCGCGGCTGGTGGCGCCGTGCCGCGTGCCAAACCTGGCAGAGGTGCACCGTGCCTGCAGCTCCCAGGCTCCCTCTGTAATTGAACAGGCGGCCGAACCGCCGGAAACGCGCTCTGGGGTGTATATGAAATGTTAAATCTCGGAGGAATAATCGAATGCATTCTCTGCGTTAGCGATGCAGTACGCTCTGGTTACAATGCTACATATCTACGGAAGATGCGTGGCATTCTCTGCATTAGCGATGCAGTACGCTCTGGTTACACCATGCTACATATCTACGGGAGATGCGTGGCATTCTCTGTTACTGCTGACATCTGAAAGTCGCTTTCTGAGTGTTATGATTTACCACACTGTCTACACAGAGGACTAGGGCACCAGATTCCTCTTGCAGAAAATACAGCATTTGCAATGTTTGGGGAAAAAAAATAACGTGTTAGCGCTGTCAGTTGTAGCTATCGGGAAAATTAATCATGTGGTAGCAGAGCGGCACTGCCGTTCGATTAAAGTTAATGTAGAGAATGTTCCGGACTGCCCTAGATGGAGTCACACCTTGAGTTCTCCTTCAGCTGTCATGGATGAAGGACAGGAACGCTCTTGTTTTTGACTCGGGCGAAACGCCTGGAATCCGACGCAAGAGCAATCAGCCAACGGGAAACGACGTGAGGTACTTAGGAAACCGTTCACCTCCCTCTGACTTTTATCTTTCGTAGCGTGAGGTTTTGCTCAAAGACGTTTTCGCTCTGAGTTTTGAGACAGGGCAGCAATTGATCCCGCATTGTTGGTGAAAGTTCAAACCAGGACTTTGTAAGTTTTCATAGAAAAAAAAAAAAACTTTGCATATATTTTAAGTGAAGAGCGAGTAGATTTTCCTTCTGTGTCGCTTCTTCCCCATAAACACAGCAGAGCAGCCACATCCAGACGCTGCTAGACGAGGGCCGGAGATCCTCCTTTAAGGCAGCAGGGAGGAAGCCGCTAGTTTCCCTTCAAAGCATTTCAGATTTTCCCACTTTAAATGTGAAACCTGATGCATTAAGCTGATTTTACTACATATCATGAACCTGCAATGATTCTGTTCCTGTCAATCATCCATCTTTCATAACTATTTATTCACTATAGTGTGGCAGATAGACTGGAGTCTATCAAGGAGCCATGAGCCGGGAGCCAACCTGGACAGGATGCCAGTCTTTGGATATTGTAGTATTTTAAAATGTTACGGTTTGGCGCTTTATTTTTAAAACATCACCATAGCATTTTATGACAGGAATGATGCAATAATACAGCTGGGCACCCGAATTTCCCTTTTGAATTTCTTGTACATCAGCTACTCAGTGCACCGGGGCAAAAAGTCAGCTCACGGAATTATCGATCGTCGCCTCCTGTGAGGCAGCTAGACCAGTGTTTCCCAACCCGGTCCTCGGGGACGCACAGACGGGATGGAGCAAAATTGCAGACTGTCTTGTAGGGAGCTGGGAGGGAGCAAAAATGTGAACCAGCTCCCTGGGAACTAGCTCCCAAAAATGTGGACTGCCTGTGGGTCCCTGAGGACCAGTTTGGGAAACCCTGAGCGGGAGACACAGGCCAACCACCAATCGGATCACAGCTTCCTCAGTTATTCTCAGCAATGCAGAGTGAATTCAGTTATGATAAACAGGCCTTTGCTTAGAAATATTTCTCCTTGTCATTAATGCCACAGTTATTTTGTGCAGGTTATAAAACTACGTTATCTGAAGCCTGGAGAGGAGCTGTTTTTTTATGTGGAGCTGTGCTTGAAAACGTTAAAATACAGCCTATATATGTCCATCCCCATATATAATCCCACTGTACATGTACATATATAATTATTATTTATGGTTAATAATTTGTCTCTTTGTACTTATGACTCCTGTCACCACAGTCTTGACATTAGGCGAATTGGCATCTCATTGCACATTGTACTGAGTATGTGATAAATAAGACCGAATTGGTTTGTGCTGGTAGTTGTATTGGTATGATGTAGTCTCACACCTTCAGGGTCCTTTGGGCCACATTGGTAAAGTTTGCAAAGAGGGGAGTGGGTTGGAGTGTTCTCTGTAAGTTGCTAAGCTGTTGCAAATTTGATGTGACCATCTGTTATGGAAAGGGACATTCTGTTATTGTGCCTCAGGTCTGTGTCTGAAAGGTTTCAGTGCTCTCCATGGTGTCCTGTCTAGGTTCCCGCCACTGGACTGGCATCAGGGCAGTGGCGGTGTTTACCGACACGTAGGCCATGCGTTTGAGTTGGACCCCCCATGCCTCCAGAGAGCCGTGCTGTGAATGGACGATATGGTCACATGGCACGGTCCTGGTCAGTTGTGGGCCGAGCCTTAACCCTGTAGACAGTGGGCAGTGTGTAGGATGTGAAGAATGCCTTTTGTTATTGTGCTAGTCTTAAGGAGGCCCATAAACTGAACCACTGAGTGTGGATTAATTGCAAGTAGATGTTTGAGGACTTTCCATACTTCATCAGTTGGAGGTCATTGCTGCCCTCCCCAGTGCTGTGAGCAATAAATTTCCCATCTGTTCCAATAAATAATAATGGGGGGAGTGAGAAGAGGAGACCTTAGAGTTATTCCTGCTGGATTTCAGCTGCGCATTCGTCCTTGCAGTAACTCAGAAGCTCTGCTCTGAATGGGTTTTTTTCATCACCTAGCTTTTATCGAGTCATTCTTAATTTCAGAAGCTAGTTTTTCAAAGGCTATGGGAAAAAATGAAGGCAAAACAACAACAGCACCAGCAAAAAGCAGTGCAGTGTCTAATGAAGAGTAATAAACATCAACAACTTCAGCAAAAGGTAATGCAGTGTCTAATGAAGAGTAATAAAAAACAAAAACACCAGCAATAAGTAGTGCAGAGTCTAATGAAGAGTAATAAACAACAGCAACAGCAATAAGCAGTGCAGTGTCTAATGAAGAGTAATAAACATCAACAACTTCAGCAAAAGGTAATGCAGTGTCTAATGAAGAGTAATAAACAACAAAAACACCAGCAATAAGCAGTGCAGTGTCTAATGAAGAGTAATAAACAACAGCACCAGCAATAAGCAGTGCAGTGTCTAATGAAGAGTAATAAACAATAGCACCAGCAATAAGCAGTGCGGTGTCTATTGAAGTGTAATAAACAACAAAAACACCAGCAATAAGTAGTGCAGAGTCTAATGAAGAGTAATAAACAGCAACAGCAATAAGCAGTGCGGTGTCTAATGAAGAGTAATAAACAGCACCAGCAATAAGCAGTGCGGTGTCTAATGAAGAGTAATAAACAGCACCAGCAATAAGCAGTGTGGTGTCTAATGAAGAGTAACAAACAGCACCAGCAATAAGCAGTGTGGTGTCTAATGAAGAGTAATAAACAACAACAACACCAGTAATAAGCAGTGCGGTGTCTAATGAGGAGTAATAAAAACAACAGCACCAGCAATAAGCAGTGCGGTGTCTAATGAAGAGTAATAAACAACAACAACACCAGTAATAAGCAGTGCGGTGTCTAATGAAGAGTAATAAACAGCACCAGCAATAAGCAGTGCGGTCTCTGGCAAAGAGTAATAAACAAGGCTGAACAATGAATTTTATTAATCACAAAATAATTATGAAATATTTAATTAAATGAAATTTAAAACTAAATGGATTTAGCGTTTTTTTTCCCTCTCTCTAGGTTTCATTTTTCAGTTTCTGGGAAATTCAGTAATTTAAGAAGATTACTTTTTGCAAAGAGGAATACTTTGTAAAGAGTGTGGGAAAGGAGGATAAGGAGCCTTTGGCAATCAGCCTGACCAGTCATGCAAACAATATCTGTCCATTCATGCAATGAAAGTCTCTATTCATGCAGCTGATGTCCTTCCAGTCATGCAGTCAATGAATATCCTGTCATGCAAACAATACCTGTTCACCATGCAGTCCAAATCTGTCCCAGCTGAGATGGACCCTTTGGTTTTCTTAACTCGATGAGATCGTGTGTCAGGCAATGTCAGACCACATCAGTCATCAGTCCAAAGCAGTACAGGCTAGAAAAAGAATTTGTAGTCTGTAGGACATTATTAGTGCGAAACTTCACTACTGGAAAGTCTCAAAACCACAATTACTGCACTTCAGTCATTAATAATATGTTAAATGAGGCATGGGTGGCTAATAGAGTAAAGCTGCTTTATCAGGGTGCGAGAGGCCGAAGCACACGAACAGCAGAAAAGCTGTACAGAGCTTTATGGGAGCCAAAAGCGAGCATTTTGTTAATGTTGGGGACGCAACTGGTGAAAAAGCCAGGGTGATAGTGTGCAGCGGGAGATAACGGCGCCACAATGCATCTCCGATAGACAAAGGTAGCTGCTTGCTTATTTTTCTCAAGGGCACCTGATTTTTGATGGACCAGGAAGCCCTGAAGTGCCAAACAGCTGGCTGGGGAATCGCAGAGGCCTCTCGCTGCCGCACTTGTCATAATAAGCAATTCTTTGGGCTCGGGGGTAACAGTGAAGCAGACGTGATGCACGGCGACGTTTCTCACTCCAGAGGAACCACAAATGAGCTGCGCTGGGTGTAATAACCCATCATTAAAGGTGTGCGCATCTGGTGTGCAACAGCGTTACAGACTATGCACTCGCTTCAGGCTGGAAATCTGAAGTACACGACCGAGACTAACTCATAATGTGTTCAAACTCCTACAATAACCTGTTAGTGTGATGTAAGAACGCTTTTCTGTAAAACAGGAGTTCCTTCGGCTAGTTTTGTGAATTTAATTAACGGTTTATTGAATTAAATTTAGGTTGTCATGCACTTAATAAGGACTGAGTGAAAATGTGCTGGATGATTTATGATCATGATACCTGAGACCACAATTCCTTTCAGTTTTATAAAAAAAATACTAATAAAAACAGAGAAGAATGGTTTAAGGGTGCAAATGAGAAAAGTAGGAATATTAACAGTACTTTCCGTTTCTTTTAGGCAAGTTTAGGTTGCCTGTAGGTATTGGGGTCACTATGAAGATGTCCACTACGTAACAGATTCGGCTGTTTATTTGGACAAAGAAATTTGGTCCAGGACTTAAATTCATAATTCATGTCTTTAATATGTCCCAATCAGCAGAAGTTTGAGACTTCATAACAGCATAATTGTTTTTTTTCTTCTTTGAAGCATTGCAATCCCCAAAATGAGAACATAAGAGATTAAAAATGAAAGTGGTGTATCAGGCTGTCTGTCTCATTTGGTCTGATTTTGTAATATCACGACTTTCAAGCCCCTAAAATGCCTCATGAAAGTATTTATCACATGACTCTGATGTTTGGTGTTTGATTAAAACTTATGAATGAGTGGAATGAAATCATTTCCACAGTAAGACAAACTCTAAATAATGATCTTACCTTTAGACCGACCCAGAATGCTCATGTTTTATATGTATACACACCGTTAAATGGTAGCATACACTACATGGACAAAAGTGTTCCTGTAGTAATTGCAGGATTTGGCCACATAAGCCACAGCCATTGCTGACTTGCAGGTGTATGATTAAGCACACAGTCATGCAACCTACAGTATCAGACAATGGCAGCAGAATGGGGGGGTCATACAGAAGAGGTTAGTCAGCCCAGCACCGTCACTGGAAACCAGTGGACACCTTTCCAGCAAGTCGGATCCCCACGTCTGTCCTGCTAGAGCTGCCCTGGTCAGCAGCGAGTGCAGTGACTGTGAAGTGGAAACATCTGGAAGCAAGTTCAGCTTCAAAGTGGGGGCCACACAAGCTCACAGAGGGAGACCTGATCACCCAACATCAATACCCAACCTGAATGGCAGCAGATCCCACCTGCAATGTTCCAGTATTTAATGTGAAGCCTTTCCAGAGGAGTACAGGCTGTCATAGCAAATAAGGGTTAGCCGGCTTAATGCTAATGCCCTGTGATTCAGCGTGAGATGTTGGACAGGGTGGGGTCCCAATGCCTTTGTCCATATAGAGTTATCGCTCTCACTTCAATTTATGTAAGTTCAGCTTATGTAATATAAGAATTCAGGTGTCGAGAAACTTGTGCAAGACTGTGTTGGGTTTTTTTTTTTATTTGGAGAGGAGATTAAAGAGAACTAGAGGCTGCTCAGTCACATGGATTTATAGTCACACACTTAGTCGATGACAACTGGGGTTCACCAATCAAGCAAATGAGCAATTGCTAGTATCTAGTATATAGTGAGCCCCAGGGAGTGATTATTTGTATTTAGTGTATAGTGAGCTTGAGGGAGTGATTGCTAGTATTTAGAGCAGGGTTATTCAAATCTGGACCTTGATTCCAAATCCAGGCCTTGTTTTCAGTTCTCCCAGGTAGTTAGTTTAATAATTACTGATTCTGATTGGTCAGAGGCTTCACACCTGACTGACAGGTAAAGGAAGGCTGGAAAACCCGCAGTGCTCGGACCTCGAGGACCCTGATTTGAATAACCCTGATTTGGAGTATAGTGAACCCCAGGGAGTGATTATTAGTATTTAGTGTACAGTGAGCCCCAGGGAGTGATTACTATTATTTAGAGGATATTGAGCCCCAGGGAGTGATTACTATTATTTAGAGGATAGTGAGCCTGAGGAAGTGATTACTAGTATCTAGAGTATAGTGAACCCCAGGGAGTGATTATTAGTATTTAGTGTACAGTGAGCCCCAGGGAGTGATTACTATTATTTAGAGGATAGTGAGCCCCAAGGAGACTTTTTCCTTTTTGAGCTTTGTTACTGGAATTCTTCCTTATTTCCACTGTAGGAGTTTTTTTTTCGATAATTGTGGCATCAGACCCGCTGAAGATGAAAGATACATGCTGGCACCCCCAAGCCCAAGAGATTAATGAGCAGAAATCCTGACTTGCATGTACAATCCTGTCCCCTGGGTGACAGTGGGCGACGGGACCAACGGTTAGGCAGCACGTGATGCTGAATCTTGGTATCCATCATAGAGGCAGGTATGCAGTGGGAAACCACCTCGAGAGAGGAGCCCCTGAGAGGACTGGTGGTGTCTGTTAGTGAAGGTCTGAATGGTCATAACATAACATGTGACAGCAGCTCCGGGTCCCTCAAACCTGGAGAATGAGCTTTACGACCAGAGCCCGAGTCTGCAGCTGAGAGCCCCTAATGAGCTGCTCAAACGGCGGCCAGTAATGTGGATCCTTCATTCTCCGCTTCCTCTTCCTCTGAACATTCTCCTGTCACGTCACACCGCTTCAGGACGAAGAAAAATGTTCTGGCAATAAGTGCAAGGATGCAGCTCTTAGTGGGAGACGAGATGACACGCCGCAAATCCTGGACGACGACTCCGCCAAAGGTGCCAGCGATCTGCGTCTGGCAGCGTGTGCCCGCCCGCTGACCCCTGCCGATGTATCTGCATGCGACACCAACATTCCTTGGGTCGTCAGACAAGCTGGCAACAGAACAATGGAAGATTACAGCCATTTCCAGAGGTTTCCTGGCCCAGCAGTGCTGTTTACCACCATTCAAACCATGCATTTGCATGGGGCCCTTAATATTTGGGCCCCCCCTGTGGGCCACAAACAGCCACTACACTAAATATAATATAGTAGATAGTGAAGTGGCATGTTGTGCTAAGCAGCTAAGGGGGGAGAGGGGCAGCTAGCTAGCTATAATCTTCTGACTGCACTCACTAGCTATTTATTTAATTTTGGCACCAGTTTCTCAATAAGCAGCATCGAGTGGCTCCAAAGACAGCAGATGCAGTATGGGGAGCTGGGCGTGTCCCACCTGCTGTGGCTGTGACAGCAGTGTCACATGACCCAAACAAAGACAGCAGATGCAGTATAGGGAGCTGGGCGTGTCCTATCTGCTGTGGCTGTGAGAGCAGTGTCACGTGACCCAAACAAAGGCATGAAGCTTGTGGGCACAGGAAGTCATGCACACAAACGTGTATACCCACACGCATACATGAACACACACACACACTAACACACATGTCGGGTAAACATATCTTTATGGGGACCGCTTATTCATTTCTATGGGAAAAGTGCTAATGCAAACTATGACAACCTTAACCCCTACCCAGCCCTAACCATCACCATAAGTAACCAAACAAAATGCAAGAGTTTTTGCATTTTTAGTTTTTTCATTGCAGTCGTGGATTATGGGGACCAGGAAACTATTTGGTCCCCTCAAGGTTAGGTATACCTGGACCACACACACATGAACACACACCCACACACACATACTCACACATGAACACACACACCGACTATTATTCCTCTTATTAATTTAATTAATTATATCCTTTGAAATAATTTTTAAAAATGCTTTTGAGACCAGTTGGGCTGAAATGAAAAAAGGAAAATTAAGTGAAAAGGTGCAAATTCACTTTCTAGAATGAACAGATTAATACAAGCATTACCAGGTTACGTAGGTTATCCGTGTGAAGGTGTGTGAAGGAGTGTGAAGGAGTATGAAGTGCACTGCAGTCCTTTGTTTACTAAAATCGAATGGTCTTTGGCTGGCCAATCAGAGCACAGGTGATGTGTAAATTCTCCAGCTCCACAGAGAAGAAATCAAAGGTACGGTTTGCAGATGGAGTCCCTGCAGATGGAGTGAGTGTCTGACCTGGGGTCAGTGGGGACACGTCAGCTCTGAGGAGGTTTCTGGGATTCTGAAGGGCTGCGTAGCTGGAAGCCAATTTGCTCTGCTGAATTGAAATCATTCTCAGGGTCACTTGAGAGTTGGGTGTCCATTTGTGCAATAAAACCAGATCATTTTCACTCTGGAGTCTATATATCATTTCATATTCAGGTCTGCTCATAGAATTACATCTATACATTAATACCTTGTGGATAAAAATATTCAGAATTTACACAATCAGTCCATTGGAAAAAGACACAACAAAGAAATCAAACAAGTAATTTTGGCTTCTTCTCAAAGATGTCAGTTGGCTGATGATGACATCAGACACTCCTCTAAAATACGCCCCATGACTCTTGCCAGCGCTCATTTAACACGGAATGCAAATCGGCTTTATTGATTTGAGTTTGGCTCGGAATGTGGACGTGACACCCAAGCCCATTACGTCTCAACGTCCGAGAAGCCCAACGGCTTCGGATCATCGATTTTAAACTTACCTCACTGCCGTGCATCGACCGTTGACGCAATCGACCTTTGAGGACCTTTGTGTGCCTGTGTGCCTCTCTGAGCATCCGCTGGGATCTGCCCCCCGGGACCTCGAATCCCCGATAGGTAAATTCTCCCGGATGATGGTGGAGTCTCGCACGCTAATGGTCTTTAACACAGATTCACCTTTGTTCATGTGAATGATCCACAGCAGAAGTTTGCCTGCGGCTTCCTTAACTCCTTAACTGCTTTTCCAGTGCAGGTCCCCGGGGTCACCCTGGATGAGATGCCAGTGCCTGACGGGGGACGGACACACACACTGGGCAAATTAGCAACACCAGTGTATCTAACTGCATGTTTTTCAGCTGTGGGGGAAAAGAGTAAGTAGTATAAGTCTTGGCAAATAGGAGAACTTACAAAGAGCTTACACCGTGGAGTAGTTACTGAACTTACAACCTACTGAGCCTGCTGGGTTCGCATTTGAGAGCGATAAGGAGCAGAGTGCCTCTGATGTTCTTGCTAATGGGAAGGGTTTCTCCGTCTTTGTTTCCCCTGAATTTTTGGCAGGTTTTCTGGGAGTAACACACTGATGAAAGCCAGAACACTGCAACAGTCACTGTAGATTGGACACCGAACAGAGCCCACAACCCAAGGATGAGGCAGGGAGTGACCTGACTTACTGACAATGGGGTTTTCCCTGAGAGGGCAGGGATAGGTTGAACCCAGCACCGAAGGAGGAGTCTCAGAAGAGCCTGACAGTCCCGATGTATCAAGGAACATCTTTGCGAGGCACAGGAAAGCAAGACATCAACAAGCTGCCAGTTTTCCTCTGAAAGATCGGCCGTTATGGATTTCCGACGCAGCTGATGCTGGATATCTGATCCCGCTGTTTATGCGTCGTTGACTGTGACCTTTATTCGCGCTAACCTTTAATTTCCGGCCGTAAGCTTGCCGTGTGTGCAGCACAGTGTGTAGCGGAGGCACCGCACAATGAATGTTACTTACGGAACTGTTCACAGTGCCCAGAGCACGTGGCCCGGAATGTTCCAGAAATGTGGCTTCATAAGTACGGATGGTTATACATGATGCCCTTTACACGTGTATCTGTCATAGAATTGAATTAATTTCAAACTTAACTGCCATTTTTACGTCACTGTTGCTTTGAACCTGATATGACTGATTTTTCAGCGCTGTTTTGCGAATAGTGACACACTGTGAGTATGCAGGCTATAGAATTACAGTCATAAAAAGTTTAAGACAGATGCAGATAAAGAAAACGTTCATTTCGTGTCACATCAAATAGAATCGAGTTGTAGCAAACCTATCCAGCAGCCCAACCGGATAGCTGCATTCCGCATGTCCTGCTAGCATTTCGGTGGTCCGCACAGAGCAGACCTGCATGGCCGCGCTTCTCCAGTCAATGAGAGAGCCCTCCACTACCTCCGAATCTCACCCAGTTCTTCCCATTGGTGGTGGCGCCCCCTGTTTGCCACTACATGAAATATTAAATAAATGCATTTTCTTGCTAACCAGCTAGTGACCTACAACCTTCTGTCTATATTTTCTAACTGTTTAATTTATCTTGGAAACATCTTGGGGGGGGGGGAGTCCTAAGGTGACTTTTTGAGTGGGAGCTCAGACACGACAAACCCAGCCCTGGTCAGACGTCGGCGGCCTCACGCAAATGCATGGATGCATGGTTTGAGAGGCGGCAAGTGCCTCGGCTGATCCCGTGGATTCTGAACGTGGTCTTCACCGAGGTTCCTGCTACAAGTGATAGACGATAAGGTGTCCAGGATCTCCTGTTTCCCTCTGCTTGCTCTACAGCAGGGGTCTCCAACTCCGGTCCTGGAGAGCTACCGTCCAGTAGGTTTTCTATCATACCCGGCTTCTGATGAGCCA
>JAOYFF010000015.1:4325545-4340174 GCA_025773925.1 Cryptomyrus ogoouensis | reverse complement strand
CGTAAAGGGAAGCGAGTCGGACCCGATCCAGGCCGCTCCGCGCCATCGTTACGTAAAGGGAAGCGAGTCGGACCCGATCCAGGCCGCTCCGCGCCATCGTTACGTAAAGGGAAGCGAGTCGGACCCGATCCAGGCCGCTCCGCGCCATCGTTACGTAAAGGGAAGCGAGTCGGACCCGATCCAGGCCGCTCCGCGCCATCGTTACGTAAAGGGAAGCGAGTCGGACCCGAACCAGGCCGCTCCGCGCCATCGTTATGTCGGCAGTTGATCTTCAGGCTCCTCCTGCATCACAGAAGGTCACTGTGTCCTTGTGGCCAGTCTAACAAAACCAGCACAGAATCATTCTCGCAAAACGATTCTTTTTTCAGCAAGGTCCTTAACCCCCTGAAAAATGCTCCAGGATGCTGGATGAGTAGCTGACCTTGTGCTCAGACTCCAGGCTTCCCTCTCACCTCTGTATATGTGTGTGTGTGTGTGTGTGTGTGTGTGGGGGGGCTAAAAAAAAAGCTGAGCATTATGGGATATGTGGAAAAAAATACACGTGCAAATGGCAAAAGCGTCATTTCCTATCTCATAAACTGAAAG
Source organism: Cryptomyrus ogoouensis (assembly GCA_025773925.1). Taxonomy (NCBI): domain Eukaryota; kingdom Metazoa; phylum Chordata; class Actinopteri; order Osteoglossiformes; family Mormyridae; genus Cryptomyrus; species Cryptomyrus ogoouensis. Next base: position 4,339,589 of record JAOYFF010000015.1, on the reverse strand, counting down.
GAATTAATCTGAGGTAAAGTAGTAAGGAACAAATATGCAATATTAAATATGCAATATTAAAGAAACAGGGTGCCCATTTTCAGAGGTGAATGCTTTATTATTTAGTGAACGTCTAGCAGTTTTCTACATTAATATCAACCACATGAATCGATATACATGGCCAGCCGCAGATGGAGAAGACAGGGATGGTGCATGAAGCCTCATCGTGTTTTACACTTTCACGACAATGGAGAAGTTTTGTGTCAACGTCATTTTTCTTAAAAAAGGATGTAGATTCAGTCTCTAGAAATTATCAAAGAAGCCCTCGAGTACATTCAGGCAGACTGACGTGTGGTTCGGCCCACAGACACGGCATTATATAACAGTATGTACATAACGGTCAGTTTGTCCATCAGCATGAGCCATTTTGAAAGAAAAAAAAAAAACTCAATCTGTCATTTACTATTGTGCAGGGGTTATCATAAAGAGAATTAAGTTCAATTTAAAGTATTAATCATAAATGTTCCCAAAATGTACTTATAAGACAGGAATGCATAGACTATGACTGTCCATAACTTGGAAGCACACAACAGCGTGAGCTTGTGCATTTTACAACAGGTATGGAAGCTGAAAATGCAATTATTCAATAATCTGTTTCATGTCTTCCTGGTAAAACATTTGAACACAAACCTCTGATTTAGAGTATCTATCTGCTTTCAAAGCATGCTAGCATAATGCGCCCGGGACAGAAATCACACCACGATAGACAGAACAATCAACAGGACTGTACCTCCCTATGAAATCCAAGCCACACTCCCATCTAACACTGTAAGCTTCTCTGCTATGTACTTCAACCTACGTTTTTACATCTCATGCCCTGATTGGCCAAATATGGGTTACAGAAGCATCACTGGGCCCTACCAAGCATCCTACCCCCGCCAAGGACACTCAAGGTGGATCGTCTCCCACTCGCGCGGCTCCTTATGCAATATGTGAACACCGTCACCCTCTGCCCTGTCCCTTCGTGCTAATTAGCAAACCATGACCACGTGCTTTGATCCCTGCTCCTTGAAGGTCGGTCTGGTGTAATCTACAGTCGCGATGGTAATAATCAATCCACCCTCTTAGTGACTTTTTACACCCTAGAGGCACCGAACACAATGGACACAAGTCTGGTTTGGAAGTACCCAGCCTTAAAGGGCAGTCAAAACATTTTTTGTCTGCTCAAAATAAAATCAATCAGATATAGGAGCCACAAATCAAATGGGTTTTATTATGGCAGTTGAAACTTCCCAAGAACTGAAGATAAATTATTTCTCTCTATATTTGTTTTTAAGTACAAGGGGCTGCAGCTTTATGTTCTACTTTTCCCTTTAATTGAAAAAAAATTCACTTGCCTTCATTATCTGCTTCCTTTTGGAGGTCTGGGGGCTCAGTAATATGCTATACACGTTTTAAGCAGGCAATTTAACTCATTTATTGGTTTGCTCTCAAAACTGTGTGGATGGTATAATATTTACATCCAGACTTAGTGCAATATTACCTGGTCAGCTATCATAAATCTGCGTTTATACCTCGCCCACCCACACCAGTGTGTTGCTTTTGAGGACGTCGGTTATCTCACAGTTGAGCTTGTTCAGTCTTCCATCCAGGATGAAGAGCGATTCCCTAGCGGGTGTTATCAGGTACCGTCCAAAGAGGCCGCTGTCCACGATGACGCGGGTTTGCCGACTCCAGGGCCACTCCGCCGTCTTCATGGGCTCCTTCACGCCTTTGATCATCTTCACTTTGCCGGTGTTGAGCTCCACGTAGAGGACGTCGGTCTGGAGGCCCGAGCTAGCGAACATGTTGTACTGGTGCACCTCCGTGAAGGACGTCTGGAATGCCACGTGCGAGATTCGCAGGTTGGTGTGGATGTCGAAGGGCTCCTGGATCTCGCCCCACGCAGTGACAGGCTGGATCCTCATGAGGCCGTCCATGTCGTCCACGCTGATGAGGTAACGGCCATCCGGCGACACATAGGGGGTGCCGGTGACGCCGCCATTATATCCGACGACGGAGTCCGTCAAACCATCCACGATCAGCTGTGCCGCGCCCGAACCGGATGTGTCCGGCTTGCACTTGACAAAATAGTACCCCCCCAGATGGGTGTAGGCCAGGGAAGTCGGCACACAGCTGAACTCCACCAGGCTGATGGTCTTCACGTAGGACGCCGTCTCAAGGTCGATCTTGTGAAGCGCGGCTTCATCTTTGTGCAGAATGATCCCAAACCTAACAAAAAAGTGGGCGGTTAAAAATGTATCACTTCTATTCCCTTTTCATCAAAACGGACACGTTTCCGCTGATAAAGAAGTTATTAAATCGTTGCCTGGGAGGACAAAAGCTACATCTGTTAATACATCTAAGAGCGCAGACCTTTTATTCTTCAAAGCTTGTCTTTGATTTGGTACAACATATTTTATTAAAAACAAAACAAAATGCAATGGAATTTGGCGGACCAGCAGAAGAAGTGCATGCATGCAGGCTTCCTGGTCGGGGTTAAGGGGGAAAGAAGAGAAGCGGGTTGGAAAAAACATGCAATAGACCCCAAGTATACATGTGGGGAAAGTGTGTTTAATAGAGCAGCACTACAGGGAGATGACAAGAGGCGCAGTAATGAGGGGGATCGAAGGAAAGGAGACGGCCGCTGACAGCAAGTAGAGGAAGTCTACGCCGAGCTGACCTCATCACAGAGCCTCGGGGGGGGGAGCCGACTAGAGAGGTATTTTTGCTGAAGGTGAAGGTGAGGGCCAGTTCGCTTTAAAATACTACAGGTGAGTTAAATCAAAAGGTAAAACAGCAAAGAGGGAGCAGCTGAATGTACGGTGGGGGCTGTACACGCCCTCAAAGCTGGGAATCGGCGACTCCCCATCGCTCAGCGTGTCCGGGGGCCATTCACAGCGGGGGCTTTTTTTGGACCGTCTTCATCTTTGATTAATATCTGCCTTTCCTGGGAAATGAAGAAATCGTACAAGTGGCTGCTGCCAGTTAATTGAAATCCCACAGTAACGCATCCGTTCCAGGAACTAATTTGTTTGTGCTATTTAGTGACTGTTACGTGGTGTCAGATACAGGTTCCTGTTTTATTATCATTCGATTAAAATGATTGTTTCTGCATTCATCACTATGAAATACAGAAACAAAGGGGAATATAAACGATGATATTTGTCGGTGATGCCATTTAATTCAAATAAGATTAAATAAAAATATATCACGTAAGCACTGTGTAATCCATACTCGTACAAAAACTCCCAGGAAGGATGTACATTAAATTAAGTAGTACATACATAAACTAAATGCTACGCTAAAGGCCAAAGAGCACGATGGCTCGGCGTTTAAGAAGCTGCAGCTTGCTTGTGTGTCTGAATAGTCTGTTTTATCTGCGGTTTCACAGGGACGGGATTACAGGCTGGCCAATCCGAGCCCCCGCCATCCTGAGTACGACCTCGGCCCTGCGGAGTCCCCAAAGGCTCATGTGGCGGGCAGCCACGTGCGTGATGAATCGAAAGCCTCCCTGCATTCCCACTCCGGAATACTAATACAGGCCGTGAGGCAGGTCCACTCGCTTCGGGTCTGGGGGAGCATCGACGCCGCCTGGGAAATGGGCGCGGCGTGCGGCCGGGCCTGGCTGCGGGAGATGCAGGGCTTTGGAGGTAACGCTGGCTAACGATAACAGGGCTGGAGAGTATCGATCGATACCAGGGCTTGGATCCCCCCCGGTCTAAAAAATGTTTTACAGCTGGATTTATGACTGAAACCATAAGCTACACTGAAGTGACATGAAATAAATCAGAATTCATACACGTAATGTAATCAGTGACTCATATTAGACATATTACATGCATCGAGTGGATACATCAAGTGTAACGGTGTATCTGACATTGTGGATATATAAATGTATATACCAGCATGTTGTAAAAAAAATAAGAGGAAATGCTAAAAATTAACACATTTCAAGGAGCGATACCAGTCCCCGCACTCCAGATGCCCCTTGTGTTACAAACCTCAGGATGCTGAATCGTTCACGTGCATTCTGTTAGGAGCTATTAATGAATAGCATCCGTCACGTGACTCCAGAGAAAAATCTATGCTATTATGAACGCCCTAAATGACTTAATGTAGAAGTTTTAAAAGAGAGATAAAAATTTAATACTATTATTTTCTAGTGTGGACCACGTTTAAGCCGTAGCGGGAGGGGGGAGTGTGGCCAGCGGCTTGTCTTAGTTTAGGGGGTGTTCAATTGTAAAGAAAATCTGCCTTGGGCAATGGAATTGGTTTGGCCAACAGAATCATGTGACGTTGGTATTGGAAAGGAGATCGAAGTTTATTATGGTGGGAGTTTTGGGGCGGACCAGGGGCAGCCGAGGGTGCCCCACCCCCCCCCCCCATGTCACTCACTGATTCAAAGCACATCATTGACTGATAAGATTGGCCCCTCTGTAGGAATTATAGCCTCTGATTGCCTCCCTTCAAAAAAATTATATGCAAAGAAATGTGAGACGTGGGAGATAACTCCCCCAAGCATGGGGGTGGTGTCTGAAACTGGGGGGGGCATGGTTATTGGGGACCACAACGAAATGCAATGCATCAATGAACACATATTGAATGGACAGGTGGGTCCAATCAACATGCAAAACACCAGTCATGTGACCTCTCTTGATAACCAACTGGCCTTGCTAAATATGCAAACTATCTTTCAAGAACACCTCAAAGGTGTGTAACGGGCACCCGCTTAAAGTGGAACACGGCGGAGTGCAAAAGTCCAGGCCTTCCGGATCATTCTATCAGGAAAGATGACAGCGGCCAGGTATGTAGTGAGCCAGAAAAATGAGTCGGTCCACGCGGCTCTCAGGAAACATCTTGCATGTCAACGGCTTGAGTCTATCTGGGGCCTGACAGAGTGCAGCGCCAAATCAATCCGTCGTGCATATGTTTAGTTTCCACACCAATAGAGAGGTTCAGCGGGAGCGGCCCTGCACACCGCCCCCGACACCATCGGCACACCCATCCAGACACTGCGGACCTCAAACGCAGGTCTGAGCGACTCGCTTACCTGACGTGATTAATGACGAGTGTTGTGGCAGGGATGAAGAAGTCGTCTACCCTGTCGAAACGCCGGCCGAGGGGCTGCGTGTGGATGGTGTGGTGTGACATGCTCCCACTGGCCTGAGTGATCACCTACACACCAGCAACAGACAACACATTCAACACCGGACCATAAATAATTCCCAGTGACACCCAGCTCTGCTTTATTTGGGTGGATTCTCGAGCACGTTCTGGTCTTTGTGAGTCTATAGGTCTGTATCCACTGCAGATATCTTCTCCCTGCCTCAAGCAAAGAGAGAGCAGGTCCCAGCTGACAAACTCTGGGAAAGCGCCCTACTGACAACAGTGGATCTCCAAAAGTCTAAGAGCCTGAAAACAACCAGAACGGCCTATGAGACTTACAGCTACATGCTGCATTAAAGTATAATTAACTGTTTTAAAAAAGATGCTTCTACACATTACTGAATTCTAGACAACACAGCACACATAGATCTTCTGGAACTTCAGCAGGAGAAACACTGATAATGTATCTCTGGGGCTGTGGAGTAGGAGTAAGTAGTAAGGAAGTAAGAAAAGTTTACTTAGAAAGTGGACTTTACTCAGACAGACGTCACATAGCTGAACAGTAAAATGAAAAGAAGGGACCTGCTTCCTCACGTGTTTCCTGGATTCCCTTTGATGATCCTCCTGTGTTACCTTAAATTTCCCTTAGTGTGTAGTTATGCATGTACCCTATGATAGACTGGCATCCCCTGGCATCTAGAGTGTACTCCAGCCCCGTGCCCTGTGATGGGCTGACATCCCGTCCAAGGTGTACCCCGGCACCGTGCCCTGTGATGGCATCCGGCTGTTGAGTGTGGCGTCTTTACCTGCAGAGTTGGGCTGGACTTTTCCATGTTTCCCCAACTGTGGACCCACACCTGGTCGTGGGATTTGTCATAGTGCAGCTTCACGGGCAGCGGGTCAGTGCTCACGGCCTGTGGTGGAGAAACAAGCTCAGCCTATACGATAACATGAATCGCATATATCGCGCCTCCAGGGCATCCCTGCCAGGGCAACCCTGCCAGGGCATCCCTGCCCCGCCTGCCAGTATGATGACATTAATCGCTGCCGCTCAGTACCATGCCATCCAACTTCTATGTTATTGTATGTATATTGTATATATTACACATACGTTATTGTTGACTATTCATTTATTCGTTACCTATTGTTCTTTCTCGTTAGATGTTCACATCTGCAGGGAGGAACGCAAATGTGTATCTGGTTCAACTTCTACAAGTGACAATAAAGCTTTTGAATCCTTTGAATCTCAAAAAACTGAAAATGCCAGATATACATTTTCATGTGCATGCTGACTGAGGTGAGCGAGGTCCCCGACAGCACCGGCCGCATCTCCATCGCCGTAGGGACAGTCCTGTGTTAAGTGCAAGGCAAACACTCTCCTTCCTCTTATCCTACTAGAAGAATCTCAGTGGAGGTCCCACCCTGCCTGTTATCTGCTCCCCGCTATCACAGGCCTCTTTACGCTCTTATAAATCTCGGAAATTGGCCGTTGGCGGCGCTTGCTGGTTTTCCGCCCGTTCCCCTAATTCCTGGGCAACCCATGTGTCTGCAAGAAACATGGAACTACATCCCAAATCCACAGAGAGAATTAGGTTAAAAAAAAAAAAAGTGTGGTTTCTATGACAACCAGCAGTAACCGTGCAGATTCCACACAAACATTCCCTTTGTAGCACATTTCTTCATTAGTGCATTTTTTTGAAGTGATCTGTCCTTCGCTCTATTAATGTTTCACAATGTCTCTAGTAAATATGACCATTGTTCTGCTGTCCTCCCGTAATTGTGTACATGTTGGTAACACTTTGTTCACAACATTTACTAATGTTACCGCATATTCTAAAACATAACAATCCATGTGCACCCGAATAAACCCCCATTGACGAGAATGAATGAATGTTTCAGAGATTTTACATTTTACACCTTTCCAAACGAAAAAACGCTATTACATTTTCTACCAAATTACACACTTGTGCATTGAGAAGAGCTGTTTCTTATTTCCGTTGCTAAATTGTTTCCATTTAATTGACTCCCTCGGCATTTTGACAATGAGACTGAACATTTCTCTGAAAGGAAGCCATAGAACGCAGTATGTTCACACTCTAAAATGTTAAATTAATATTAGTTTTGAGAATCAAGGCAAATATCTGCAAATCATCCTGCTGGGGGGACAGATGTATGAAATATTTATTTATATTTGCCTGACTTATTTTCATAGATAAAATAAACATCATCTATCTCCTGTGTAAATATAATCGCATTTGTATATCCGTCCAACCAAACACATGTGCATAATTGATTATATAAAGCCTTAGTACTACATCAATCATTTAGTCATTCTTTCAACATCCCTTAATACATTCTGCTCATTTTTAGAAATAATTCCCCTCTGCATATGATCAAATTTGGCTGCTTTGTCCCCTTGACCATCTCATCTTAGCAAAATATCGTGATATATGTTCCACAGAAATTTGGTTTCATTTAAGACCTTCAAAAGGCTACATCGCTGACGGTGACTCTGAGGCGTGAATGTCCGACCGTTTGGTCCAGGACCGTGAAGGCAGGGAAGGAGAAAAAAGGCGTACAGAGTGAGATGCGTGCTTCGTTAGCGGGGGATCAGGTGCCTAATGAGGAGCGGCTAATCTGACGTAACAAAGCCAAACCTCCAGGTGACCTGCTAATGACTACTCCACCGTCGCCGGAGCAACAAGCCGTGGCAACGATCCCTTAGCGACCCCGGGGGGTGTCTCTGGCCCGGAACTAAAGATCTGCGCCTCAGCGGTGCTCCTTAAGGGTTTCCCCACACCGAAGTAAACAAGCCATTTTCACCCGGCTCCCCGGGGGGGTCCCCGTGCTCGGAGACAAAGAAACACGTGCGTCGTCTGACACCCGGACCCGACGACCGTATCACACGCAGACTTAGTATGACCTAAGTAGCCAGGCCGGAAGGTGCCAGAAAAATAACGGCGTGTTTGAACTAAAACCTGCAATGGAATACATGACCCTAAACAGTTGGGTAGGATGGTGCCCCAAAAGATCCAAACGCAGAAACAAAGAAAATCACAGGAAAACAGCACGAATGCTTAGATAAAAGGGCTGTCAACAGGGCAAATGGGAATAAAAAAATTATTAATCCTTTCTCTTTACTAATGAAGAGAAATAGAAAACCGCTGACCTGCACAGCCTTCTGCGACTGGACATCTATGATCAGCACCCTGTTCAGGGCGGGCTGGGAGACGTAGATGTACTTGTTCTTGACGTTGACGGCAGATGCCCACACACAACTCTGCGTCGCGTCACCATCAGATTTGGGGCAGACTTCCTCCTGGGGACACAAGCACACGAAGACAAACAGTAATGGATAAATATGGCGGTCTCCAGAGGAGGAGGACGACAAAACCGGGGAATATGAGAGGAAGGAGAATAATTTAGTAGACGTTAAAAAAAAAATGCCCGACAGTTTGAAGAATGCCTGGTGTCACTCGGGAAAGGGCCCTTAAGCTGTATATTCCCCTGGCAGTAATTCACTGGAAGACAGGACACCCGGAGCTCTCTGCCAGACCAGCCATATGGAACCAATATGAGGCTGACTCTCGGCCAAAGATACAGTGTCAGGGAGGTGATGAGATCTCGCCCATCTGATGTTAAAGGATGGTGCCAGCGAAGGGGCCAAGCCCTTTCAGCTACGCTTACATATCCATGATGAGACTGTAATCACCTCTGTGGGTGTGGAGTGTAAGGTAACACCAACGGCTGACTAGTGCCAAACGACATAAATATACTATAATGTATTCATTGTATGCATTCATCCATCTTCCAAACACTTATCCTGGATAGGATTGCAGAGGGCCCTGGAGTCTATCCAAGGCAGCACAGGGCACGGGGCCGGGGTATACCCAGGACGGGATGCCGGTCCGTCACGGGGCACGGGGCCGGGGTACACCCTGGACGGGATGCCGGTCCGTCACAGGGCACATACACACACTACGGGCAACTACCTGCATGTCTTTGAATTATGGGAGGAGACTGGATGGCCTGAAAATACTGCAACAATCCAAATCTGATTTTGGGTTCTTCTTATTTTTCTTAGTGCAGAAAAATACTGCTTCATCATTTGAGTCAAGAGGCTCTCTCAGATTCCATCAAACCCTAATGTCGTGTTTAAAATTGGACATGACTGTCAAGTTCAATAAAATTTTAAGTTTGCACATATAGGTAGCATTTCCACCAGTATGGAAAAGTTGGCTTGATGAAGAGACGTTAAATGTCGTCCCTCCGCCGTCTTCTCCCTGCTTTGATAGTGAACCTTCACTTTGTATCTGTACAGATACACAAACCCGCTCCTCTCGAGGACTGAACGAACTTTCCTGCATCCCCAGTGGCTGCCAAGCAGGATGAGGTCACAGAGGACAGGACAGACTGGAGCATCGGTCATTTAAATATCCATGTAAATCTCCAGGGGCGGCTGATCACGCTTCCTCAATTATACATCACTTAAGAATAAAATGGTCACTAAATAAATGGGTAACACTTTACTTGACGGGCGCAAATAATAATTCAGTTACCACTGAAGCACGAATCATGAAATACAGCAGCTGGTTGTGATAAAAGATGTATCACAATTCATTAATGATGAATTAACATGAGTTCAGTATGCAATTAAGACTTACTATGTGGTTAATTAATACATAAGTAATGGTATAATTCTATATTTGTGCCCAGTCAAGAAAAATGTTACCAGTAAATATAGTTAGCTCACAGCCAGTTTTGTTCTGCACTTTAGCTCTCTGTGCCTGTGAGGTCGCCGGTTTAAATCCAGTGATCAGCAGAATAATCACATGTCCGTTGGGCCCTTGAGTGAGGCCCTTAACCCCACAAAAAATGCTGTAGGGGGGTTAGGGTGGGGGGCTGACCCTGTGCTCAGACCTCAGGCTTCACTCTCGCCTCTTTATGTCTGTGTGTCTTAAAATGGAGTGTGAAAATCAGCATTCCAATGTACCTGTACTTATAGTAAAGCGAATAAAGCAGCATCCCCCATAAAAACCTTCAGATGTCCCCTGGACTGTAATCCAGCTGCAGGAACATGAAAGATGACGGCACAGTGAAGGATCCTTTATGGCCACGTTACGGCATGCTTACCGTTGCTTCTGATGCCAGGAAGCATGTTAGCGATTAGCGTCAGGGTAGCTAAATGTGCAGTGCATGTCCTGCGATGGACCAGCAGTCCATCCCGAGCATCCCCAACGAGGCGATGGAGGAAAGATGGATGTGTGCACGTTACAAGCGTGACGAACCGTACCTGGAGTCCGAGCAGCTTCTCGCTGGGCTGGATGTGTCTCTGGATCTCACACGCCACTGGCTGTATGACCTTAACGCCGTCCTCATAAAACACGTAGAACATGTTCCCAATCCCGTAACCTGAGAGGGAATGTTAGCATAGTCAGGTAAACTGCAAATACTGTGAAATGCATGCAAGGCAAATGTATGACTGTAAAGTAACAAGCGAGGAGGAACTTCATTACAATTTGCCTTGCAAATATACGTACAGCATAACTGCAAATAAAAACAGATGTTTTGTCTTTTATAATTACAACTCAGGTAATTTCCAGTTCATAGTCATTGTGTAAAACACAGCTGGGCCAGTTTTAAAACGCCTCTTTTTTGACTGTTTTGTTTAATTGCATATTTTAAATGCATAATCCAAATGAATGCATAATTAGCAATTTGGTTGCTGCCTGCATTTTATGCTTTTTGTATTTAATAATTGCATAATGCAGTCAGTGAGTGTTTAAGACACGTGCTTTTTTCGTGACAGTTTGACAAAGAAAAAGACAATGAAATGCCTGAGTTTTCAACGGCAAAAGAATCGAAAACAAAAGTCAGGTCACTACTCTATGTTAATTTAGCAGTAATAAAGGAGAATGACTGAAAACTATTCATAATATACTGTACAATACTATATAAATAATTCTACACAAATACAATACAAATGAATACAATGAAAACGAGTATCAACTGTACCTTCTTCTCTCCATAAAATGTTTGCCACTAGGAATATTAAAAGTAACAAAAGAATATATATTATGATTTGTTAAACAGCAACACAAAATAATCATAAGATAATTATTATATAATTATATATTTATACATATTTTTCAACTCAGCATGCATGTTTGTTGGGGAAAAAATGCACTGAAAGTGAAAGACCATCTGTACAAAATGGAAAAACTGACAAATGCATGTATACTGTTTTATGTGTTTGACTAGGGCTTTAAAAAATGCAGTGAAATCCAGTGAGGAACAGCAAAGGCTGACATCAGCCCCATAACCGTAATTCAAAACGCAGCTTTCCAGGCAGAATGAACGTGACTCCTAGAGGACAACAGGTAGGGTGCATCGGCCCAAGGGGAGGGACTTGCAATATTGCCCCCTGTGGGCTGCAGGCAGAAGTGCAAGCGTCAAATCATAACATACCCGAATGAGCGTTATCATAATCACACACCGGGTTTCTGGCCTGAAAGGCAAAAAGTTTCTGATCCTTTCCAATTTCTCATGGAAATTCAACTTCCTCCAGCTGCCATGTGCTCCCACAAACCCTCTGATTCCATCTCCAGTCTCTCCATCTCCAGTATCTCCATCGCCAGTCTCCCTGAAATCCTGGTCAGGGTGAAATATTGCAGATTCTGCTGGGATTTACTGCTTGTCCTTCTCTTTAGTTTTTCTGTGCGTGAGGCGGAACCTGAGGATGAAGCTGCGGTTAAGTTCTCGTTTAGTCCTCTTTGATCTTCACAAAACGCTAAGTCTGGTTTCCGAGGACCGTGAACGTATTAGAGGCCCAAGATGTCACATCAAACACCACGATCTGCACAGAAGCCTTCTTTGGATTAAACAGATCTGAGCATTCGGTCTAGGAAATTATTCCCGGCAAGTGTACCACATGTGGGTAAAACTGATCACTGCTAACCCAGTTTCTTTGAGTAACAGACTGAATTGGTACAATTTATCACTGCATAGGAGGGTACTGGTGCTGGCAGTCTGATGAAGACTCATACATCATATTTTCCATCCGAAGCCACCACATTTTAGCAAGTCATCCATGTTGACCTTCGCTGGCCATTTAACGCAGATACTGTGGGGGAGGATTCTATATGAGGGTCTGCTTCTGCTTCACATCAAGATCTACCAACTCTACTGCTTTGCAGAGCCATTATGAGATAATAGCCGAGTTTACTGGGTCTGAAAAAACCATTACGGAGACTGTAACAAACAGACATGTAACTCACTGTCATTAATACTTGGTGATCAACCCAACTCAGTATTTTATAACTCTTTGCTCCGTGGGAGGTTAACAGGTGCGTAATTATAAATATTACTGCAGATTGTTATGGTATTTTTTTCTGTATTTCTGTATCCAGCATTATTTACCAAACACGAGATGCACATGACGACCGCTGCGGATTCAGCTGTGCTGATTCTCTCCGTACGGGGCCACAGATCTGCACATTTTAACAGCTGGTGAGAATATGGTTTTATGACCATCAGACCAGGGGAGTTGGACAGGCATGGATACCCTGGCATTCAGGGGCCCAGCGCTTGACAGGAGACCTTGAATACATAAAATTACAGGTAAAATTGGGTAAAGGGACCCAAGGTGACATTCCATCAGGGGGCTCGGAATTTCGACGTATGCCCCTTACAGCTTGGAGATTCTGTGGTGGCAGGTGGGTGGAAAATTCCTGCCAAATGTCTGACACAGAGTGCAGGGGAGCCAGAAGCATTTTGAATGTGGGGGGGACACACTGGCATAAAGCTAATATTTTATGTTAATTGTGGGGGGGGAAATACACGCCTTTTTAAGATATTTGGCTGTATTTCCTCTCTGCTGTTTTTTTTTTTTTGCTGAAAAGAGACTTAAAAACTGGGCCCCTCAAAATCCGCCTTGTTTAGCATGGACATTGAGCATCATCCACCCTGATGTGGCGCTCAGAAGCTAACGGGAGGGATGGGGGGGTGTCTGGGGAATACCTGAGTCTCTCCGGATGAACCGTCACGTCTTTGGGATGCACTGTTTTATGCAGCGTGAAAAATAGGTGAGGATCCAGAATAAACAAGCCTGCCCCCCCCCCCCCCCATTTCAGCCAGAAGCGCTGTGGCATATTTAACAGATCGCTCTGAATAACATTCTGTGGAACTGCACTATGAGAAAATCACGGCCCGACTGGAACGTCTAAAAATATGCATCGCTTCAGTATCCATTTCGCAGACGCCAATTTCATCTGAAGCGGATTTGATTTTTTTCTTCCTTTCGTGTAACTGTTTGGCTACAAATATTACCATGCAGGAACACACTCTGGGACAAAATACATATTAAAACGGCTTCAAAAAATCTGTCACTGCATTAAAAAAAAAAAAAAAGCACTGTGCTAAAACACAAAATTGCCTTGCATATTAAAGAGATCCCAACAGACACCAGCAGTACAGGAATCTGAACGTACAATAAGGTCAATGTAAGCTGGAAATAAAGAAAGTGTGAAATCACAACCATCTCAGTAGAAATTTATTCAGTGGACACCTTCCATACGCTGCTCACAGAAATTCACTTCAAGCACAGACAGCATGATCAGTCCAATGTTAATCTGGCTGGCTGTAACTAAAACTTAAAAAGGTAAAGTTACATGTATGTGTAATGAAGTCAGAATTGCCTAGAGGGCCTAAAAGCAGGTCACCAACCATAAAAGAGAAATATTTAGAAAGTTCTAGAAAGGAATCACTGCAAAAGAGAGCAGAGTCAGAGGTTGCTTGATCTTATCATGCTCGCCGCAGCCGCTCCGTGGGGCGGGGGGGGGGGGGGGCGGCACAGCAAAACCCCCCCCCTACAAAGAGCCGGGGGGGGGGCTTGGCCAGCGGACCCCCCGGAAGTGGG
>JAOYFF010000015.1:4312131-4323124 GCA_025773925.1 Cryptomyrus ogoouensis | reverse complement strand
TTATACTCAACTGGTTGGTTGAAACGAAATCCTGGTTTGGATTTTTACTTTCTGGACCTGAAATGTCCACCTCTGGTGTTGAGGAAACATTCGCGGCATTACCATTGGCAATGTTAGTAGCCTTAGCCTTAGAAGAATTAGCAGCATTAGCTGCCTTAGCATTAGAAGCATTAGCAGCATTAGCATTAGCAGCATTAGCGGTAAAGGATGAAAACTACGGTATCGTGAGCATCAGTCCATCACTCAGTAACTGTGGTTTGGGCCATAATTCCAGCACACAACCAGTTTCCAGTCATGCTATAGCTGTTCCATACTGGTGTCCTTCTTCCGGGGAGTGAAGGACTTAAGACAGCCAGGAAAAACCCAGCTTTCCCACTACAACAACATGCCGTTCCTTGTATATCAGAGTTAAGTTATTCCTACATCAAAGCGCTTCTGGAGCTGTGGAATTGGACCGGATAAAGCCTCGGGTGCATAAAGTATATTTGTTATGTTGAAATTGCCATTTAGTGACGAATTATTCCCAAGCTTCACATGCTAATCATACCAGCAGGGAAGACGAGTGCCAGATCGCATGCATAAATGATACCTTAAGAGCCAGTGCTGTTCGAAGCCCACGTGGCACCCTAAGCGAGCTTCAGTGCCGTCCCCCCAGACAAAGTAATATCGGCCTCAGAATATAACATCCTAGTGACCACCTACCTCTCCTAACGTGTTGACCAGCACTGGTAAGCTTAAGGAGACACACCGGCGTTCACTGAGCTCACCTTGCAGGCTGAGCTGCTTGGAGAGTTTGGTGGTGATGTCCATGCCGTTCTTCATCCACGCCAGCCGCGGGTTGGGGATGCCCTCGGCGTGGCAGCGCAGGCTGGCAGTGACCCCTGGCTCCTTTACCTGGCTCTGCGGGTATACCTGAATAACTGGGGGGACTGCGTGACCCCCCCCCACCACAAAAGGGCGACGCATGTCAGGACGTGCTGAAAACGTGGGAGAGCAGAGCCCATGCCAAAAAAACCACATCGCTTAATACTTAGCCAAATTTGTTTATGTTAATTAATTGTCTATAGACAAAGGGTATATGTATGGTTAACACTGCTGTCATTGCATTTCATTTGTGCGGACACTGAATGTGTGTGTGTCTGTGTGTGTTTACATGCCATTTGCCCAACTCCCATTTGCTGAAAAGTCATTTGACTGATTTTACCATAATGGGACATTGTTTATGCAGTTCTTATTTTTTTCTCTGTAAATAGAGTTTAAACTGGGTAAAATCACCCTTTGATGTATTTATTCTTTCTGTGCTACTGTGCAAAGGCTAAACTAAATCAAATGTTTAGTTGGACTTCAATCTAATGTTATATTAGATATAAAGTGATTAGTGATTCACGTTGTGAAACAGCACAGAACATTAGCAGGTTCTTCCAGGCAGTGAGATGGTGAGAATCGAATCCCTTGCATGAGGTAAGTATTCTCCAGTGTACAGAGATCTTAAGATGGATGACTGATTAATCGTTGATTTGGCACGTCGGTGTGGGCTGGTTACCAACTCTAAGACAAAGAAACATCCCCTCTGACTGTGTTGGCTGTGTGGGACGCAACAGGTTTCGTCGCTGCCTCACTGAAGCCAGGACAGCGGAGCTCACACTCACATCTGTCTTTGCATTCTCTTCCCACTAGGGGCGCAGTGATTCTCCAAATCCCCGCTTTGGTTTCCAGCTCGATTCTTGAGCCACGGTTCGGTTCATACCTCAGTGTTTTTGTTTTTTTTTGGGGGAGGGGGGGTTCATTCGAAAAACCAGGCAAAGAAAATTCTGGGTCGCAATCGCTTGATCATGATTGGACAAAAATAGTCATGTGACACGCACAGTATAATAGTAAAATAATATTTTCATCATTTACATATATTATAGTGTGAAAAATGAGTTTTGGAACATTAATGACATAATGAGAGCTCATTAGGATGTACCTGCAGTGGTGGGGGACAGTGAGTCTTTGTATCACTGTTTCGGTCATGGTTTCAGAACCATTACATCCCACATCTGCATAGGTAGCTCAGTGTGAGACAGAGAGGAATGCAGAGATGCAGGCATCCAGGTGCCAGGAGAAGTCACACTGGAGAATGTTCAAGCGATATGAGATGTTATTGCCCCAGATTTACTGGAGACGATCAAATATATCCTTAATTTAACGCAATAATTAATTTGTGCTAAGAAAAATGTTATTTTATTCATAGTCACGGAAGTGGCTTCAGTTTGAATCATAATAAGTTTGATACACATGGGACTGATGGCCTTACATTCTCGCCGATGCCAAACGCGTCCGCGGTAAACCTCACGCTCGGTCTCCTCAGCCACAGTGTCGTGTCTGATCCCGTTTTTCTAGGGGGACTGTTTACACACATGCATGCTCCTCTGCCACCAAAATGCTCCTTCGAAGGATTTGTTTGGGAGAACCATGGGGGCATCGCGTGCAGAGGGCAGGGTGGTGCCATCTGCTCCGACGCCGCACTCAGCCAAGCTACCCCCCCGCTACCCAGTCTGCTGCCTTTCGAAGAGAACCAAATGGAAAATTCCAGAAAAAAAAATGCAACAAAGCACAGAAGAAAATTTATGCAGAAAAAAACAGCCTTGATTTTTGAACTTAACCCAGCATTCTTTGGCACCACAGAATAAATATTTGAATTGTAAAATACAGTGTTATAAAAAAGGTTCATGATCATTTGAGTACAATAGCTATGTGTGGAGATGTGCGATGGCGTGGGGTGCTTTGTTGCTACGGACTACGTTTTCGGAAAATCATTTGAAAAGTTGCAGCGGTTTTCCAAGGGCTCGCAATAAATTCATTAATCTGCACAGGCTGCTGTCATTCAGCGCCTTTGCCATCAGCAGCGAGGCATTTGGGGCACACTGGCTCTTTGTTGAATATTACGGTGTGACTATGTGTGATTGAGCTGCCTCTGAGGACCCGGCCTGTCCGCATAAAAGCCTGCACTCTTTCTAAAGACAAAACCCACTTCTGCCTCTCAAACATTACTGTGAAGCTCTGAATCTCACAGTAGACAAGCTAAACTTTTGTAGAATACTTCTCTGTCACAGACTCTTCTTTGCTCTCACACACAAAAAGCCCTTCCCAGGACCCGAACGTGATAGTCGTCCTCCTGCTCATTCAGCGTGAAAGTCCTCGCTCTTGCCAAAATGGGTGTGAACAGGCCCATATACAGTAGTCCACAGATAGTTCCTGTGCTAATCCCCCAATAATCTGTGGGCATTGCATGCACACTCAGCCAAATGAGGATCACAGATGCAGTTCTGGATGAAGGTTAAGCGAGGACCTGGCACAATGAATGCAGACATTCAAGAACGTGCCAGTCATGTGATTCTGCCTGAGCACAGGCCTCTAAAATAATGTGGCCACACAGTATTAAAGTAAGATACACTTAAAATTTATTTTGCCTTTGATATCTCCCGCTCATCTAAAAAATTAAACTGTTTAAGAGGCTGACACAATTCAGAGAAATTTATCCAAAACAAATAAATTGCCCGCTGACAGGTCTTGGCTGGTTCTTCTTAGAATCTACAAATGGACAGCAGTAGGAACACCTCACAGATCGACCAGCCACTTCTCCTAATAGGACACACTTCCAGGCAGTGCAGATTGTACATCTTTCATCAATGACTAGACGATGTTTCAAAGGCTAGCTAATTTGTTTTCGACAAATTTGAATAAGATCCAGTCATCGATTACCCCTTAAAGCTTTAAGGTCATTGTTAATTGAACGGCCGAAAGTCACAAGAGGTCGAAAAAACTGGGACGATGCTGAGTTACAGGATATGTAACTTATCACATTATTGGCAAAAAAATATGTTATCGGTTTAGAAAAGTTATTACATTATCAACTTTTATCACATTAAGAATGAAAAAACGATTATGTTACTGGCAGTTATTACATTATTGGCTTCTACAAGCGAGCATAAATTTCAGAACGTCCATCTCCTGGCTCAGTAAACATGCCCAGATTCAAATGCTGGCTCTGTTCCCATGACTGTGGGACCTCCCCCCCCCCACCCCCTCGCACACATAATCACACCTGAGTCAGTGTTTTCTCATACTTCCGCTTGCCGTAAGGGCTGGGGCCAGCGCACCGGGCAGAGCTGATGCCTCACACCTTCAGGATTGCAGTTTGAGTCCCAGCCCCTTGCCGTCTGTGGTGTTTGCCTGCACGCACTGTGATCTCCCCCCGAGCTGGGAAAGGTGCCGTTAAGCCAGTGCAGAGGTCCAGTCCCGGCCTGCTGGCTGGGATTGGCTCCAAGCCCCACCTGTGACCCTGTGCTCAATAAGCAGCTACACTATGGAAGGAAGAGCTTTTCTTTTTCAGGCCGTTCTGTTGTGTCGACCCCGTCACTTCTGCCGTTCCTCTAACGCTGGAAAACCTAAAGCTTCCCCTATAAATCCGCTTTTCTGGGTCACATCTCCACACAGCCATATGGTTCTGTGCTCAGGGCAAATTTCACGCCTCCTTCAAATACTTTCAGCATAAAAACATCTATAATCAGCATTAAAAGCTTTAAGCTTTCATACCGCATTAAATTCACTCATTCAGAGGTGGAGTTTTAATATTTTTTTCAGATTTAAGATTCCCGATATTTACCCAAGTTAAATAATAACAATAGTTAAGGGCCCTTCTGACAGTAACAGAAACACGTTAAACCAGCCTGCCAATGATTTATTAGCTCTATTAGATGTTTCCAGATTTATAAACATAATAAAGCTTTGTATTTTTGTGAGCCCAGACCTCCATTAAATTCCATAAAAAATAAAATAACTCCCTTTTGGCTAAATGTAAGTTATAATGTTTGATTTTGCCCGTTACATTTGATTTTGTAATAATGCTCCATTGTGCTTTGAGGAAACCATGTGCAGGAGTAATTATTTAGTATTTGTGGTGTTAGTGTTGACCTTGGGGGAAAATGGAAGTTTGGTTGAGATTTCCGCTAACGCCACCGCTGTGCCGCAGATGCCGTCCCCGTAAACCGCGCCATGTGATGGTGTATCAGAGACGCATTAGCGATTACCGTTCACTCGGAGGACGTGTGTCTGTGGAAGCTGCTCGTAACCCCTGGCATAGCAGCTGTAGTTCCCCATGTGGGTCGTGGTCACCTTGGTGATGTAGAGAGAGCCGTCGTCTCCAAAGTCCTGGCGACAAAGGGAGCTCGTCACCGACCTTGCAAACACCCCGCGAGCGGCATGCATCAGGCAGGAAACGTGCTCGCCAATTAGCACGTTAGCGTAAAACTTGTGTCCATTGATTTAGAAATTGATTTTCGAAGCCAATAAAATTCATAAAAGCCCTTTAGAACTCAAGTCAAATTAAAGCTAAAGTACTTTACAACAAGCAATTTGAATGGATATCTATTCAAAAGTAATGCATTTTTTACCGTTTGGCAAAAAAGTGCCCCCATTTTAATGTGTCACAATTATTTCTAAATCCATTAACTAGCCTTGAGTCTCAATTTTAATTGTAATTACTTGCTTTAGAGTTGGAAAAGTGGGAATTCAGGCGTGAACACAAGTTTAACAGAAGAGCCGCAATTAAACACATCATAGCACTTAAAGGAACACGCAGAGCCACTGTGACGCATGTGACATCGGAACAGCAGCATGCTTACCCTGCTGGAAAAAACAGTTTGACCAGCTTGAGCTGGTTGACCAGTTTAAGGTATGATAAACTGGTCACCCACCCAGTTATATCATCAAAGAGCAGCAAGAGCTGGGACATGACCATCTAAGACCACCTTAGACCAGCTAAAACCAGTTACCAGCATAAGCTGGTTTTTAGCTGTTTTTTTCAGCAGGGCGAAGTCAACAGCTCCTAGAAACATACAACATAAGGAATCCGCAAAATAATATTAAACACAAGTTACAATCTTTCTGATCACTGCTGCATACAATACTAATGATGAGGCAATCACGCATGCTGAAAAGTATAGAAAAAAATATGCATTATTACATTTACAATCATCATCTATGAAGCTAATGAATTCATAACGCTTAGGGGGGCTGCACAATTAGCTAGTGGAGTATTTGCCCAGAAAATAAGAGCATCTTTGCTCTTATTTTCTGCCTAGGGCACCAGCAGCCAAGAGCACCGAAGAAGAGAGGCAGGCCTCTTGTGAGGGATTACACGGCGCCGCCGTTTCCCTGGGCAGCCCTGCCATGGCCGAGTTCATTCCAATCTTTTGAATAAAAAATGGGTGAAGGTAAAATGAAAAGCAGCTGGTGCATTGGGGTGGGGCCAGCGGCCACCTCCCCGCAGACGCAGCCTGCCGTACGCAGTTTGGCCTGCCCTCATAGTCGCCCTCAGTTACAGGGCCGACCTCCATTAGCTTCATAGGGTTTAAAATGCAGACGGTCAGACGGTCCAGCTCCCAGCAGACCTACCTCATGGGGAATCTGAAAAACAAGATCGAGGTATTTGTTTAAACCAGTGCTGACACAGACCACATACACGTACAGATAAATATTATCAGGCAAACAGGAGAGCACCAGTCATATGAAAAACTGTAGGAACCAAATTGGTAATTTTCTTATTTATTTCAATGCGGTGTCTTATACTCTGTTTGTGAGTTACCCCCTCTAGAGGCTGGAGAGGTCAAGACAGCGTGACGGGGCAATACCTGGTGGGTGTGGCCTGAAGAGGAAGAGGCAGTCCTGACCTCATTACTTGTGTCTCCACAGAATCTCACTGCAGACTTTACAATATCTACACAATCCTAATTCAAATCAACCCATTGAAATTCTCTGTGATACATTTTTCATCAAATGCAATAAATAATACTTCATTTTTGGATGACATTGGGTTTGTGTCTGGATCTTGAGTGTCAAACCTACGTTCAGTCACCAAAGTGGTTATAAATTAGATTATAAGGTTTGAGTGTTGAGGTAGGTTTGAGTGTCAAACCTACGTTCAGTCACCAAAGTGGTTATAAATTAGAAAGGAAAAACCACCGCAAAAGTTTGACGTATGTAATGCCGGTCAACCCATTAGGTGACAGGCAACAGCCTAGGGCACCATCTTCTGAGGGGGCGCTGACTTAGCCAGTTGATTTCACTTTGTCTCAGACAGGGGGCGCCGGCGGTGAAGCTGGCCTAAGGCGCCATCTTCTGAGGGGGCGCTGACTTAGCCAGCCGATTTCACTTTGTTTCAGACAGGGGGCGCCCGCGGTGAAGCTGGCCTAGGGCACCATCTTCTGAGGGGGCGCTGACTTAGCCAGGAGATTTCACTTTGTTTCAGACAGGGGGCACCCGCGGTGAAGCTGGCCTAGGGCGTCATGTGGGCTTCAACCAGCACTGCTAATTAGTGAACATGTCAGATTATACCACCATAAACTGTGTAATTAAATGCCACAACTAGTGACAAATTATAAGCAATACTAAATGTCATAACATCAGAGCAGAATCATGTTTACTGAAGAAATATTGAAGCTAATATCTAAAAATAATCAGAATTCCCTGCATATATGCTTCTAAAAATGCCCCATGAATTGGTTACTGTAAAACTGTCTAACTAAGAATATTTCATTTTTGGTTTCAGAAAGGCAGCACATTTCATATATTACATTTGATGCTCCTTATGATGACAGAAAGTGCTCCCCGCAGATTACATACACCAGACTCAAAGTGTGATGTCAAATTAAATGTCATTTTTGATCCATGCTATGCAGTAACATAAAACTTTTATCTTGGAAATACAAGAAACATACAATTATAATGACATATTTCTTTTCTGATTGTTATTGCTGAGTTCTGAACCCTGCAGGAATGAGGTGAGAGACGTCACGTGACCTTATGAAAGCGTAATGTGTCCCACAGAAACTCAGAGGAACTTAAATATAGCGCTCATGCAGGAGGGAGTCAATTAAATTTCCTCACAGTTCCCACAAAAAGACCTTGCAGAATAATCAAAACGAGACATTCCAGCTGCATTATCCTAATGGAAGTTATATAAGATCCGTTTTATCATTGTGTGTTTTAATCTTTTGACCTGATTGGCATTGGTAAGCCCCAGTACTAAGGGCGGGGTCACAATTAAAAACAGACATCACAGAGTTCAATGAAATTCGCTAGGACGGGGGGAGCGCGGTCTGAATATTGGAGATCTGCAGTGAGATATTTTATGAATACGTTTTCTTAATTACACAGAGGGGCATACCTAGCACTTTT
This sequence comes from Cryptomyrus ogoouensis, assembly GCA_025773925.1. Taxonomy (NCBI): domain Eukaryota; kingdom Metazoa; phylum Chordata; class Actinopteri; order Osteoglossiformes; family Mormyridae; genus Cryptomyrus; species Cryptomyrus ogoouensis. The sequence continues at coordinate 4,314,904 of JAOYFF010000015.1, read as the reverse complement.
GGCCCCCTGATAAATGTCACCTTGGGGCCCCATCCTAATTTTGCGTACAATTTTACATATTCAAGGGTCCCTGTGAAGTCCTGGGGCCCCACAATCTGCTGGGGTAACCCTGTCCCTCCCACGGCCCTAATTACGCACAGAAACTTAATGTACAGAATATTAAGAATAATCTCAATTCCCTGCATATATCCTCTTAAGTTCTTTTAAGTGTTGGTGTCATTAAAACGTCCTGGTAGTTCAATGCACCTGCTGTCATTTGGTGTCCTCATTATGGAGAGTAGTTAGTGTAAATCCGGAGCCACAGTCCAATTCGGATCGCAGGCATTGATTTAGTGGCATCATTAGTGAACAATGGATTTGGGGGAATTGCGCCGAATTTAATTATTTTCAAAGACGGCTCCATCACATAAACACACATCCGTCACTTTGTCCTTGTAAAAGCCTGACAGCAGAAGACTTTCTGCTGGAGACTGAATGAGTTTATTTCTCAAACAGAACAAACCGGTGTTTGGCACCTTTAGCAGCGGAGATTCACGCACACATGTATATGTATGGAATGGAGATTTATAGGTGTGTGTGTGTATAATATGGAGATTTATAGGTGTGTGTCTGTATAATGTGGGAATATCTCCTGTGTTCAGTCCACAAGCATCCAACGCCGAGGTATGAATAAATAAACAATTCCTGGCCTACATTTCTACCTTTCTACATGACATATCTCTGGGAAATGAAATGCCAGTTCTCCCCTTTACGTTCGCAGTGAATAGAAGTTTTATGAAAATATATACAGGTTACCAACACAATGCATCTCGTCTTCCGTTAATGTAATAAGGTGACGCCAGCCAGCGAGAAATGAGTTTCCTACAGTTCACACGCAACAGGATATTAATGGGATTTGATATACCAATGAATTCGGCATTCAGATAGGTAACCACATCGAGGTGCTGTTAACGCTTCCTGTTATTGCCCCGATCTGTTTAAGAAACGACTGCAAAGGACCTTGTGTCGGTACCGAATTACATGCACGTGGCGCAGAGGAGCCGCGACTGTACTGCGGCAAAGAGGGCCGACCGATCCCCTGAGATTTGTGCAATCAAAGGACAATCAAACACAGGAGTATCAGTGCAGAGCGGCGTAGAGAATAGTGTCAGTGCGGGAAAGACCTGTGTAATTACTGCGGGGGACAGATTAAACAATCGGAAAGTGTTCCAGTTAAAGGGAATGAGGGTGGACATATATGAAGGGTGTATTCTTTATATATTACTTTAAATTTACCACCAAATCATAAACATACTCGAGCTATTGCTTTGGTTAGAAAATGTACACATGAGATGTTGCTAGGAAGACACCAAGATTTACTAGGCGGTAATGGACAGTCTGTCCACACACTGTCTCCATCTTCATCAGTCAGAATCGACTCCTTTCTGCATCAGACCTTCTTCATGTCACAGTCCGCAAAGCTTTAGAGGCGCGGGCTACCGAATGGAACCCAACCCCGGGGAAGCTCTTACTAACGGGGTCTAGTGCTGTCTGGGCTGAGTAATGGCCTCGCTCCATATTGACTACAGGGGGCGCTCTAGTTGTCAGCCTGCTGCTATCACTGAAGAAAAATCCCTTTTATAGTTTAATTTAATATATTTATTATAATATTTTATCTTCTGTATAATTAAGTTTCTAATATCCTGTACGTTATTCTACCACAGTTAGTTTACGCGACTTTTATGCCAAAAATGACCGGTCACTCTCCGTGTGCGAGCCAGTGGCGGGCGATGATACAGCGATTAGGGTACAGTGCACTGCACTGCGAATGCCGCAGTCCGCATTGCCCCTTACATTGTCATCAACATCTGCTGTTATATTAGTAACTGTGATATTAGACACTGACCTTTTCTCTCTTATGCCGGTGGTGACTTAATTAATCTAAAGCGGAGCTGCTGGGCATCCCCACAGGGGGCGCTGTGCGTCTTGTTCAGTGCATACTGATTCTATGTGTGTCTTACTCCCGAAAAACCATTGTCCAGCGCTGGTGTGTTAACGGCTGAGTGGCCTTTATCCCCCAGGGCCATTTTGTATGGACTGCGACCTTCCTGCGTCGGCCTTTGGGGGACTTGGACTGGGCGGGGATGGAGGGACACGGGGCAGGGAGGTGGGAACAGGAACTCTGCGAAGGGGAGCAGAGAGGAGTTTAACAAAGTGAAGCGGATCCGTGACTGTGCTGCGGCAGAGAGAGCCGGACCTACCCCCGAGATTTGCACAATCAAAGGACAACGGAAAGGAGGAGTATCAGTGCAGAGCGATTTTGGCGTAAGGATGCAGAGGTGATGGATGGGTCACGGGAATATCTGATCGTGTGGGGTCCCAAGGTCTGGGGGCTCCCTATTGGCCCCAAATGGTAACTACATTGGGGGGGGGGACTTTTTGAGTTGGGCCCCAGAAACAGCAAACTTACCCCTGCCTGGGAGGGTGGGTTCACACTGAAAATCATGGTGGGAGCATGAGACTCAGCAACCATCCCTCGTGGATGAGGTCTTCCCCTGGCCAATCACGGCCGACGCCCCTCCCCTGGCCGATCGCAACCAACCCTGGCCGATCACGGCCGATGCCCCTCCCCTGGCCGATCACAGCCCTCCCCCGGCCAATCGCGGCTGACACCCCTCCCCTGGCCGATCACAGCCCTCCCCCGGCCAATCGCGGCCGACGCCCCTCCCCTGGCCGATCGCAACCAACCCTGGCCGATCATGGCCGATGCCCCTCCCCTGGCCGATCACGGCCC
>JAOYFF010000015.1:4276748-4304380 GCA_025773925.1 Cryptomyrus ogoouensis | reverse complement strand
TTTAGGTCAGCTGTTCAAACCCAGGTGTGAGGACTCTTCAGCCAATCAGTCCTCTGATTAGTAATCTAATTAGGGAGTTTCAGCGCACACAGAGCGGCCCTTTGTGGATAAGATTGGCCACCCCTGGATTAGAATATCATCCTAAACAGATGAAGGATGTAATTCCTCTGCTTTTTTTCTACTAAAGTTTCATCCTGTTACTGTGCTCTTTGAAATGTTCGGGAGCAAAGCAGATTGGCTGGATGAACATGGAACAAGAGAGACACTCCACAAATACAAAATCAACCAAAATGAGCATTTTACATGCATAAAGTTGCTTAAGTGATGAACACTGTAAAATGTGTTCATATGCATATTTCATGTTCATGAGCATAAAATAAATGTTCAATTAAGTACATGTTAAATACATATTTTTCCAGCATATATTAATAAACACCAAATAATAATGTACTTTATACCATGTGTCAATCAAATTGAATGTAAACATACAATTCAAAGTTTTTATTAAACTGTGGTTATAAAATGTGTGGGGCATTCTGTATTTATTAGAGAATATGATTGCATTGCAGAATGACAAAATTAAAATTAAACATAAGTTGAAATTCTGTATTTGTTCAGAGGAATGATTAAAAACCAACTATGTTCAAACGTTTATGTATAAAATTTAATTCCAGTTCACTGCATATATCATCAAGGCTGCATTTTCTTTTCTTTTTTTTAACGATGTGTATAGAAGATAAGACCACAGGAATAGATCTGCATTATAGATTCTGGAATGTTCCATCTGGGAGTAAGCTTCGGCTGCCATGCATCTTAAGGTAGACACTAATTACTAGAAATCAATTTCTCACTGTCGCCTGAGTGATGTCACTGTTCTGGCCTGGAATCCTAAGACAGCTATGTGTGTTGAGTACAACATTATTACGTTGCACAGTAATATTTATTATGTGACGTTTCGAGTCAGTATGAAATCAAAGTATTCAAATTAACATTAATGCAGACAACAGAATAGGGACTAAATTAAATTTGATTGCTTACCTACCAACCTTGTAAGAATTGTTTCATGAATAGTCATTCAAGAGATACTTAAGCCCTTAAAATTAAAAATAAAAATTTGGTGCTACACCATACACACAACTAAATAATTGCTAATTTAAAATGCACCTGAGCTGCCTTCATACATAAAATATGATGGAGCTTCAATACAGAAAAAGCAGAAGTTTATCTTTTTCTGCAGAGGATCTGTTACCCTGTAAAGGTTAATGATATCTGTCTGAAAAACAACACTCACCAAACGCTTTATAAAACTCTTCCCTTGACAGCTGTTGATCACTGTTGACATCATCGTACTTGAGGAGATCAAAGAGGGTACACCGTGAGTTATCCCTGACCAGTCCGTCCCGCTTGACAACCTGTAATGCAGAGGTTCAAATGTGTCTGGTCAGATGGTCAAGGTTGTGGCCGAGCCCTTGTCTCTCATTAGACCAGTATGGTCATTGACTTGTCATTGAGAGGGCAGTATGGTCATTGCATGGTCATTGAAAGGACAGTATGGTCATTGAGTGGTCATTGAGAGGGCAGTACAGTCGTTGAGAGGACAGTATGGTCATTGAGTGGTCATTGAGAGGGCAGTATGGTCATTGAGTGGTCATTGAGAGGACAGTATGGTCATTGAGTGGTCATTGAGAGGACAGTACAGTCGTTGAGAGGACAGTATGGTCATTGAGTGGTCATTGAGAGGGCAGTATGGTCATTGAGAGGACAGTATAGTCATTGAGTGGTCACTGGGAGGACAGTACAGTTGTTGAGAGGACAGTATGGTGGTTGAGTGGTCATTGAGAGGACAGTATGGTCATTGAGTGGTCATTGAGAGGACATTACAGTCATTGAGAGGACAGTATGGTCATTTAGTGGTCATTGAGAGGACAGTATGATCATTGAGAGGAGAGTATGGTCATTAAGAGGACAGAATAGTCATTAAGTGTTGAGTTGGACTTTTGTTTTGTTTTAATAGGTATTGATTGGGTGTTGAGTATGTTTCACCAATCTGTGTAAATAGGTTTGTTAGGAAAGTATGTTTATTGTATTGTGAGTTGTTTTTCTATATGGTAAACACAGAATAAACCAATTGCGTGTTACACATCCCCACTTACATTAACTGTTTTAGCAAACTGTATTTTAATTATCCTTTAAACTGTGGTGATAATGTGAATTTGGGGCATGATGAATACACCTGGAGGGCATGTGGACCATCTGCAGAGCTCATACATCTTTAATATAAACGATATGCTAAGAAATTATTCAGTGACTGTTACTTGTTTTTTTGACTGAGCCTTAGTCACATGCTTAACTTCTCTGGTGAACCGCAAACCACACAGATACCTGTGACTCGCTGGGGAATCACTAAATGTCCGCAAAGTACCGTGAATTTTTCTACTGATGGCTGCAAGTGTTTGTCGTGATCAGTTCTCGACAGATCTTCTCGTACACATCTCCTGTCCATATGCGCATCTGAATAAACACAAAACCAAACCTGCTTCCTCATTCCTCACCTGGGACAGCTCGCTGTTGTCGACTAGCCCACTGCTGTCTGCGTCAAAGTAGCTAAACATCTGGTCCACCAGAAGTTTCTGCAGCAGCATCCGGTCTGGCTGGTCCCCCTTACTGCTTTCTCGCATGAACTTCTGGTTTTGAAGGGCAAGCATCCTGCTCTTTAGCTTCCCGTAGTCACCTGACCTACATTTATCACCTGTAGAATGACAAGAAACAAAAACCATTTACACATCTACTTCCTGTGTTACACAAATGCATTTTCCACAAACACACAAAGCACTGTTTATATACAAACAAGGACACATAACAGATCTCTTTGTGGGAACTGTAATTACAGCTGAGATTGTATAGGAGGTAGGTTCAAACAACTAAAGGAGGCGGGGCCAAGACATCTAATTGGTTGGTCTCACCTCCTCCAGTTGCTTGGACCCACCTCTCTACAATCAGAATATTTTTAAGTAAAACTCTCATGGACATAATTACACATCAGTACCTTGTAAAATAGCACGCTAACATACTGTATATCCATCCATCATCGAACCACCTATCTGGGACAGGGCGTTGACCCAGGAAGCAGAGGGAATAAGGCAAAGGAATCCCCGGATGGGATGTTGGTCCATCGTAGGGCTCACATTCACACTTTGGGCAACTTAGAAATCCCAGCTCAACTAAATGCATGTGTTGGACTGCTGGAAACAACCAAAACTCATTTTAACTTTAAGAAAATTCCTTGGACTGTGTGGAAAACATATTTGCATGTAAATGGTTGATATTGTTCTCATCTAATGTCAAGAAAAGACCTTTTATTCACTTTCAAGATTGGCAGCACATTTTCTCCATAATATTTTTAAGGTCAGCTATCAGCCACTTTAACACGAGGTCAGCAGAATGAAATCCTTCTCGCATTCAATCACAGTCACTGTAATGGTTAAGCACTGTAGCGCTTGTTAAAAACGAATACATCTTTTTATATGGACATTTTCTGCCTATTGGGGAATTGGCTTGCTTTGTATCTGACAGCCAGAAAATGCCGTTTGACCAATGGATGTTTGCTGAACGGCAAGCAAACGATGAAAGATAAGAAAAATGAAAGACTAGTTCACATTAATGTTCATATTTTAAGGAGGTGGTGGAGTCACTGCGTTTACCACGGCAAAGAGGATCTCTTCTTCTATTTTGTGCCTTTCCACCTCTTCATGTCTTCTGAGCCATTGTAACATGAGCAGTTTCCTCAGGGATTAATAAAGTTTTCTAATTCTGATTCTCAGCCTCACTGTACCATGGCTACAAATTCTGGGCAAAATGTCACCCCTTAGAATATTTTATCAGTGCTGCCCCCTCTGAATCTGCCACGGTAGTCATGCCCCTCCGCCAGCCCCCACCGTGGTATAAACCCTGTCCCCGGGCTCGCTGTTCGATCCAGGGGCCCCATGTGGGTGCGGAGAGGCAGACTGCACCACAGACAACCCCCCCCCCCCCCCATCCATACCATCTGCCGCCGCAGCAAATGAAAATACAACACAGATCTCGCTTAATTGATTCTCAAGGTGCAATTTCAGCGAATAATTTGCCGCTGCTCACATTGTAACAAGCGCCTGAATGCTGCTTAATATTAAACAAACTGTGTGTCCCTTTCGTTTATTCAAGCAAATGCACCTAACTCGGAATCAGAGTCGTACTAAAGGATCCTAATGATCGAATATCTTTTACAGGCCGAGAGTGAAAAAGCTCTGAAATGTGCATCACGCTGCACTGCGTTTAATGTCAGTGTCACCCAGATTTCAACAGCCACCACTTTTCTGCTGAATCGTTTCAGTTGCTCTCCGTTTGATTTTCATTTTCAGGTTGACAAATTAATTTAATGAATAATCAGCTTAGCCAACAGGCAAACGAAATGCATGTTATTAATTGCAGCTGAACAGTTGCGAGTTTAACGAGTTACAGGACTTCCCTTTCTTACCTTAATAACACTTAATTAACACATGCAATTGTTAGTAGGTCTAACACCTCAGCTTGTAATGTTGCCACCAAAATGTGGCGATGCCCAGCAATCAACAGCTGTTAGACCTACTAACAACAGCTTTTGCTTTTTAATCATTGTTCATTTCCAAAATCCACATTTTTTATTCATAGAAAAGTTTCTTCTTTGCCTGTGGCTACAGACGTCTGTTTGGCGTCATCGCCTTCATTGAGTCAGCGTTAGTTTGCTTGTTTAAAAGGCACAAAATCTCTAAATTTACTTGAAGATATTTATTGCATTTTTGTGTCATATGCTGCAGATGTGACCAGCTTTCGCATTGATAACTAATTCCAATACAAAGTAACACTCATCCAATACTGACAGCAGTACACAGTAACATTAATCATTTTACACTTTCATGTAACACATCTGAATGATTAACAGATGTTACAGTTCAATTCTAACAGAACCGTTAAAACAAAAACATTACAACTGCTATAAAATATGATTCAACATTTGAAATTCAAATTTCTGCAGTGCATTACAACCCGGAACAGCAAAGGGCATAAAACAGGCTGCATAAAAAAAACAGGAAACGACGCCGAAAGATCAGAGCTGGACTGTGACCTTTCATGAAAGGTAGCTGTTTTGTGTGTTAATTACTGTTACAATACTTTCAGTGAATAAGGAATAATTAATTCCATTGCACCGTAGCTACACTTTTCGGTAATTCATAATTCAAGGATGCACAATAGAAAAACAAGAAAAAATGTTTTATATCTGAAAATAAATATATAAATAAAACCACTTTATCTGAGAGAGGTCTGAAGTGATCTTTTCATGCAGGGAAAAGGAACTGTCAGATCCACAAAATGCCTGCTTCATGTAATTCATTCTACTTTCCTTATACTTCAAAATTTTATCATCATCTAATTTAACTATGGAAATAAAGAAGTGGCAGGGTTACCTGGTCGTTCTGAATTATCAAATGAGAGTTACTGGTAAATATTGAGCGACAGACATTCACTCCTACAAGAGCAGACAAATGATCTGCAATCTGTTTTTTTCCACACGTATCATGTGCTCTGCCAGAAGTGTAAGCATTAGAATAAGTCTAAAAATGTCTTCATTTAACTGAAGAGACTCAATATGCGATTGTGTTCAATTTTAATTAGGTTTTTCTTAATTTGTTCAGTTGGGGAAAAAAGTAAAACAATGCTGTGTTTGTCTCAATATAAGCAAACAAACAAAAAAATAAATGCACAGGAAAGGAAATAAACGTTTTATGATTTATGTACAGGTGCAAGAGAGCCCACGGTATCAAAAATGTGTGTTGGAAGGAGGCGTGAGACAGAATAATTTCAACATCACAGCAAATGAGGTTTAAATGCTTATTTACACTTGTGATTCGATTGAAGCGTCCCTGCTGAGTTTTAACTCCTGCAATCAATAACTATGAGGGTGCTTGTCTTTCCAGCACGCTGTAGATGTAAACCAACACATCGGATCTCGTCACTTGGGGATCCGTCTTGTTAATATCTGCCGTGGCGTTTTTACGCTGAAGATGCGACTCAGCACTATCAATGGGGCCATCTGCCACGCAGGCGTGCATGCAGTCCCCTCTGACTCCAGCGATGGCGCCGAACAGAACGGCAGGCCGGGGCCGAGTGACGGGCCGGACGCCCAGACCGGAGGATGCTGATTGCAGACTTTAAGAACAGCTAGCACCGTTGCCGCAGAATCACCGGTCAGAGCCGGAAACGGACACCAGAATGCAGAACCGCGAGGTCTGACTGGATGACAGAACCTCGAGGACCACATCTCCTCCTCATGGCAGAATATTATGATATCGGGGCAATAGGGTGTCAGTTTTATGGTCCTATTTAGTAAGTAGGACTTTTTTCTGTTTGTTTTTATCTACATCTCATTTCTGTTTTCTGAAGAATCACATGTAGTTAAACCTGCAAATGGGTCAGAAATCGCTTTTGAAATCTGCTACATGTGTTTATAGGTTTTTTTTCTTCTTAACACAGTGGTGGTGAAGTGGTGAGCCTTGGTGCCTCATACCTCTAGGACCTGGGTTTGAGTGTCTACCCTGGCTGCATGTGTGTGTAGTTTGCATGCTCTGCCCCATCATCATGGGGTTTCCACAGGATTCCCCCCACAGTGCAAAAACAATGCTGAAGTGAACTGGAGTTGCCAGATGGCGAGTGTGCCCTGCGGTGGGTTGGCACCCCACCCTGGGTTCCCCGCCTTACACCCATAGCTTCTGGGATAAACTCCAGAACCCCATGACCTGCATAGGACAAGCAGGTACAGAAGATGAATGGATGGATGGATGGATGGATGGTCTCCTTCTCCCTCTCCATTCATTAGTGGTTCCCCTCCTAGATCTGACTTGCTAGAGGAAAAGGACATGCATATATTTTTAAATCTGACCATCAAGCTGCCTGCCACATTAGTGCATGTTTTCCTGTTGGCCATCTATCATTCACCCTCCATAAGCACTAACCTCGTCCAGTTTCCCGTCAGCCAGGATGTGTCGAACGCCAGCCTGCGTTAACCTCTAACTTGTTTTTTTTCTTTCTTTCATGTTAACTCATGCAAAGTCTTAACCACTTTGTCGCAGTCGTCACCCATAATGTCACGGTCACTCTCTCCTTTCTTCACGGTGACATTCTGCCCTTTCATCTTCCGCTTCAGATACCCATCACTTTCGGTTCCTCCTTACACCTCCTCTTCTTTCCCTTTGCTCTCCTCCCATTTCCTCAGCTTCCCATCTCCTCTGAAAACGAAGCCGCACTCCTGCCTACTCTGAGGGCCGCCCATCCACTTCCCTTTGTTTTGATCTGAAATCTTCCATCCATCCCTAGCCTCCATCTTATTCACTAACCCCTCACGGCTGTCTTCTCCACCTCTTTGTTCTTCCATTTCTAAATTTGACCCTTATTTTCCCCCCTGCCAGGCCCACTAGTGCTTAAAAGAAGCTTTGAACATCATCATAACTATCTCTATATCAATCTTGCATTGTCGTGCTGACCCTTGAAGCTTTCCCCTATGTTTTGATCCGAAATACTGTCCGTTTTATGTACTTCAGATTCATAATCAGTTTCTGAGTTTGCCAAGCGCATTACCACGCAGTGCCAGTCAACCTATCAGGTTTACCAGTAACTGTCAAAATATTCTGAGAGCAGAAGGAAATATGATTGGTTCAGAGAGATAACTAATCAGATTGCAGAGGAGGTGGGACCAACCAGTCAGATATCTTGGTCCTGCCTCCTCTAGTTGCTTCGACCGACTAGTCTGCCTAGGGCACCATCTTCTGAGGGGGCGCCGACTTAGCCAGCCGATTTCACTATGTCTCAGACAGGGGGCGCCGGCGGTGAAGCTGGCCTAGGGCACCACATGGGCTTTGACTCGTACTGTTACCATGTGAGAAGTTGAAATGTTGCATTTTGTCCTGTTTAACTTAAAAACAATCATGTACTGACCTCAACCAATAGGTAGATGAGAGAAGAGATGCAGACCTATACGCCGGCAGCCTGCGGCGAATCTTCGAGCACAGACATGAAGACATGCCACATGAAGGCAAGAATAAGTAGAGTCTAAGTAGGAATCTCTGATGGCTTTGTGGGAGTGCAAAGGGTGGTGATCACTCCTGGGGTGTTCATTGACCAAGGAGGCAGCTTTGCGGACATAAAGTACCTGCTGGAAGCAGCTTGGTGCTGGTTTGAATGGACGATAGTATTGTCATTTCACAAAGCTGTGCTTGTATTTCCCCATATTAATGTAATCTGTTTGACCCATTTTGTGTGTTTCATCTGAAAAAAAATGCAGAGATGAATACTAAGGCTGCACAAAGAACGTGGAGCTCCAGAAGGAATCATCAAATTATAATAACCAAAAGAACCACTTTCTATATTTAGGACTGAGCCCAGGGGAACAGGATGCACACCTCAGTCTCTCACGAGCCACGAGGAAAAGAAAAATGGAAACTGTTATGCCGAAATGTGTCCACCATGTACTGGCAATGCATAAGTCATTTTCCGAGAGCAGTAACGTGTGGAAGGGTTCAGAAACGTGACGGTCTCGCTCGGGGAGAGTTTCTGCTGAACTGTGAAAAATTCCGAATGCAACACAAAACACGGGGCTGTCATACGGAGAGTGGGACGCGGCCAAGATCTCTGGGGCGTCCCTCCAGATCGCTTTGCTGCTCATCTGATCTGGTGCCACGTGGAGATCGATCTTCTGTCACATGGTCTCCTGGTGGCACAGATGATGATTATACCCCATATACCAGTCCACTAAAAATCCGGAGCCTGTCCTGGGGCCTGTATCACAAAGCCGGATTTGTTGTTTAGCCAGGTAACTTTGCCGGATTTAAGGTACACTAGTTCAAATGGCCTTTATCTTTGTTTGCTTACATTTATCCCAGAAAATTTAAATCTGACGAGTTGTCAGGCTAAGCAAGAAATCTTGCTTCGTGATACAGGCTCCTGGAAGCTGTGGGCTCAAGACTATGCAATATTCATAAAATTTAAAATCGTAAGAATTTTTTATATACATATATTATCTATATATTATGTATAGCTATTATACCAAATTAACTGTAATTTGAAGCATTCAGCACTGATGTGATTAATAATCTAGTACAAGGTCTCTGTGCCCTGGCATTAATATTTTGATAATGTAATTTTTCATTGAATGCACATTTTACATCTGCAGTTTTATTGAAATTCACAAGGTAATCTTCAGTGACATTCACCCTATCCCAGTAACTGATCTAATACTAGTTTTAATATATAAACATAATAGATGATCATGAAGATAAACTTCATTTTTAAAGCTATATATTTACAAAAAACACTTAAGTCTCGCCACTGTGCTGCTTTTAGTGTTTTGAAAAACTTTACCTTGGCTTTGTGTGTTTTTGGGCTTTTTTTAGCGCTGTTGTTGTGTAAGGTCAGCCTTCCCTCGACGCGGCTTATAAGTCGATAGCTTGTCCGATGACATTTCACGAGTGAAATGTAACAAGGGCGTTTTTATTTGTGTTTTGGCAGCTAGGCGCTCGTTGAGTTCACATTGATCAGTGGCTGAGGCTGGTTTGACATCAAGTACCTGCTGCCAGGACAGCTACACGATAATCACAAGCAGTGACGATAAAACATAAAGATTCCCCCTCCCAGCCATGCAAGCTATTTTACGATAAATCATATGACAGCAAATAGCAAATAGTTCATTAGGTCAAGTTACTATAAATGACTCTGACCGATGCTGACATTATGTGCATAAAAACAATATCTGAGACAATATGAATGTCACCTTCCGGTTTGTTAATTTTATCCACAGGAACGGTAACGCGCAGCACCCGCTGTTGCAGGTAGGTGCGAGTTATTTTGCCGTAATTTGCGATACTTGACTATGCAGTGATTAACTTTACGAGTAACGTGATGGCAGAGATCCGACGTACCTTCTCCCTCTCCAGGCGTTAATTGGGTCATTGTACTCTTCCTCTTTAATCGCTTAATCATTCCGTGTCACAAACTAAGATCTGATGAGTAACTTTCTTTTTAAGGACTAAACCACAGTGACCTTTCCATGGGACCTCAGATAAGACCCCAGCTTCCAGACTTCATTATTAAATTCCGGCCGACCTGCAGATCATTAACTCCCAAGGCTAAAGGGACACAGTTTCCCTGATCTTCTGCAGGCTTTATGGCTGAAGGGGACCTGCCCGGATTCGGATAAGGGGCATACGCATATCTCCTCATTGGCTGTGCTGGCCAACAAATGCTCCAATGTGTTAATGGAAATGCAAATTAATTAAAGGTTCATTTGGTGTTTTGATTGAAATACAGTATGCTAGCAAATCCCCTTCACGCCCTCAAACTGCCCAAGTAATCTTATTTACACACGTGTCGGTACTCAGTCTCTTCTGCATGTTCCCGGTCACACACGGTCAAGTCCTGGCCAACTGCAGAGTGACAAGGTCAAGCAACTCGTTAGCTGGAGGAGATTGTCAAACCCCATCGGAGATCTTCAATTGACCCGTTCCTACAGAACTGCTCATTCTTTATCAAGGAGAGAAGGACGTGTTCCCTATTGTGTATTAAAATTGCTAACACTCCCCCTGGCTTTCAGCCGTGACTCTTCAGACTCTACATTAGCCCTGTAGGTCACATGGCTCATCCAGCACTGTATGTAATGCTTTAGCGAGAGAGCTAGCAAACGCTAGGCTGTGTCCTAGTAGCGCTGCTGCATTTCTGTTCATGGTCAATGCGCTAAAGATATGGCAGTCCGCCAGCTTGCCTGCACACCGCATACTCTGGACTTGAGAATCTGCCAACAGAATAAAAGACAAATGTTAAATAAAGATGCTACATTGTTAGTATTGTTTAATTGTGACTAAATTAGCATTCTAATGCCATTAATTAGCATGTTCTCCTTGTCTCAGTTTATTCCAGGTGCTTAGTTATCGTCCACACCTCCGAGACGTGGGGTCTCGCTGAACTGGTGCCTTTCTATTGTTGGCGGCAGTGATTACCGGCACTCAAACCACGCGTCTGCATGGGGCCCAACAAGGTCCGGCCCCCTGTTGGCCACAAACAGTCACTACACTCAATGCTGAATAAAATCCTAAATTAGGAGATGCTGAAGCAGCACATCCTGCTAACCAGCCAGCTACGATCTTCTGACTCTGACTCGAAACATCTGAGAGAGTGTCCCTGAAGTGGGGGCCCAAAACAACAGAGCTGTCCCTGTCCGTTGTGTGTTAGCAGACTGGCTTCCAGTCCAGGGTGAGTTTCCTGCCATATGTCCCGTGCTTCCTGGGGTCGACCTACACTGGATATACATTTAGCTGATACATTCAGATATTCCCATGAATACTTGTTTGTAGAAGAAGTATTATGAACGACACAGTTGTTCTGGTCAAGGATGAATCCCACGGTAGCTGTAGGACATTGGGGACTTGCCTCAGGGTAAGTGTGGGGTCCAGGCAGCTGCCTGACAGAGGGCGAAACGTCACCATTCATCAGCAAGAACTTCAACAAGTGTCATGGACATTAGTGTGGAAACCTGTCACACGTCTGGGGCTCCTTCCGTGCACGTCTGCAGCATCTGCAGCGTCTGCACAAATGTTTACTTTGATTTTGGTCTGGTTGTGCAGCCAGGATGCGCGATCGATCGAGCGAGAGCCAGTATCGGGAAGATAAGCCAATCGGGCTGGAGCGTGAACACAGGCGCCTCCCTTTAATTCGCTGTCAGCGTTGATCAGATGCCCCATGACAGGACCATCAACAGATGCCTGTGGGATTCACCGTTGTGGCCTCATGCTTGGTACATGAGTTCGGATTTATGCCGCAGTCAATATCGCTTATCGTGTCGGCAGACATCTTGTTCGTGTTACCTTTACTGCTGACGTGCCTTAAATATTTCATTAGACTGTTGTGTTCCATTTGGCGAGATGCAGATTTAAGATGCGAGGTGTGACATACATGCTAAGCTGGGGACATCGTGACAGAGAGCAAGCTCCATTTCCATCCTCTCCACCAATAAAACGATATGGCTCTTTATTGCCCTGCTTTATAAAGTGTTTTATTACCTGGGTGTGATTTAACGTTCTGCTCTTTCAGAATGCCTTCAGAGACCCTCATATCTAATGAGGCCAACAACTTTTATAGCTACTGGCTAATCAATATTTTTAATTCACGTGGATTGTGAACACGATGAGGTCTGGAATTCACAACGACGCTGGAATGGCCTGTTCTATATTCCGGAATCATCCGACGTGTGGATGGTGGATGAATCAATTCCTCCACCACATACAGAAAGTCTGACCAGAGATATGAGGCCTGCAAACTTAACAGACCTTTGGCTGAGAGAACACACTGATTTACATATAGACACACACACACAAACCTGCAAACACTGAACGCGGAAAATTAGCTTAGTAGCTGTATGGAATAAACAACACAATTTTTTTGTCATATTAGTTTATTTTGATATGTTTCTCTGAATTAATCTTTTATGCCTGTTTTTTTGTATCTCTGCTCAAAAGGGTATAACATTCAGAAAGTGTCCTCTGAGTTTTCTGAGGGCTATTAAGTCAAATTTTGGAATAGGCTGTCCTAAAATATTCAAAGTAACGTGGATGAACTGTGACTGGTATCCAGCTACAAAGCTTCCTCTATATTAATCAGTGATGACGTTAAAAAGGTGGACAGGCACCCTGTCGTGATCAGTTCGGCTTTGCGCCTCTTCACATGAGCTCAGCTGAGAAGAGGGGCAATTTTTTTAGGAGCAAAGGTGTCTGTAGACGCTGGGATAGCACCGTGCCGCAGTGAGGGGTAGAGACAGTTTGTACAACAGGACTGAAGATGTCAGTGTGAGTTCTGCAGCTCCGCTCAAACTCAGGCACCAAAATGCCGAAAAATCTGCTACATTCGAAGGTTTAGGTAACAACGGAGCTGCAAATATAGGCTTAGAATGCTTCTGTTGTCATGCAAAGAACAGATTTATTTAGCATACAAATAAAATGATTAATAGGGATTTGGCACCATTGCCTGCCGGTTGAAAAAACACTCCATTACCTGCTGGAGGAGAGGTTGCAGTGATGTGGAATCGGTAAGTAACTGTCTGGGCGTTTTTACGAAGCAAATTCAATGCAAGCCCTGCATGCTTTTATAAACAAGTCTATTAGCACTGAATAACAAGCTGTACTTCACTATGTAGGACTGAGCATTGGCTCAGTGGTTAACGTCACACCTGCAATGTGTGAAAAACGCTGTCAACCCCCCCCCTGTTACTCGCCATCTGTATGTCACATGGCGGTTCTGGGGCGCTGTATATCTGTACCCATACATGGACACCGTGCATCCACTGCTTTCCGTTCTAGAGAAATTAAGCAAAAATACCTCAGCTATGCTGTCAGATTCGGAGCGTGAGTTTCTGTGCAGTGCGGAACAGAGTCAATGTCAGATACGCATAATTACGATATAGTAGCAATTAATTTCTGCGGTAAAATAAAAATGTGCAGACATCAGTGTAGAGAAAAATAAGGCTGTGCCATTGAAACACACGAGGTTGGGTGGGGCTACGAATGTACTGCGGCCAGCCAGCAGGGGGCCTTGTCAAGGTAGATGAACTGTATGGGCAGTCCCCGGGATACGAACAGCCGACTTACGGTCTCCCCGCACCTATGAACGGACTGCCTTAAAGCATATTAAAACGGTTCGTTGTAATGAACCAACATACTACTTTGTGATGCGTGTGAAATCATTGCATGACTTCAACTGTACAATATAAGGTACAGTGTAAGGTACAATATAAGGTACACTATAAGGTACAGTGTAAGGTACAATATAAGGTACAGTGTAAGGTACAGTGTAAGGTACACTATAAGGTACAGTGTAAGGTACAATATAAGGTACAGTGTAAGGTACACTATAAGGTACAGTGTCGTATATAGTTACTTTTATTATTACTGCATTATTATTATTTTTACTATTTTGTAGTATGTACTGTGTTATTATTTTTCCAACTTACCTACAAATTTGACTTAAAGTCAAATCCCTTTAAATTCTCATCGGCGGTACCAACAGGTGCCCACAGTAGGGGGATGGGGAGTTGGGTTTTGGCATAGTTGTTTGTTATATTTTTGTTAACATTTTTTGATTTAGTTTTTCTTTATAAAATTGTTTGTATAATTTGATGGGCTAAATATGTTATGGGGTTTATGGGTTTATTGGCATGTAGGTATAAATGTTATGGTAGTGTTTCCCCTTTGTGTGTGTTGCTGGACTGATCACCCAGTATATATGTTTCCCAATTGTGTTATTTGGGAGGTCAGTTATGTTCAGTGTAGGTTGGGTTATGTTATGCTTTAATTTTGGTTTCATTCTGTTTGGTTGACCTCATTTTATTGGGCCCAGGATTTTCCTTTGTTGAATATTCTTTTGTATTTTGATGATTTTTGGATTTTCAGCAAAGTTTTTGGTTAGTAACACATTCTGTGCCCCTGTGTCTGCTTGCTGGTCCCTCACATCAGGGAAGCCCCTGTGGTCCCTCACATCAGGGAAGCCCCTCTGGTCCCTCTCAGGGAAGCCCCTGTGGTCCCTCACATCAGGGAAGCCCCTGTGGTCCCTCACATCAGGGAAGCCCCTGTGGTCCCTCACATCAGGGAAGCCCCAGTGGTCCCACTCAGGGAAGTCCCTGTGGTCCCACTCAGGGAAGCCCCTCTGGTCCCTCGCATCAGGGAAGCCCCTCTGGTCCCTCTCAGGGAAGCCCCTCTGGTCCCACTCAGGGAAGCCCTTGTGGTCCCTCTCAGGGAAGCCCTTGTGGTCCCACTCAGGGAAGCCACTGTAGTCCCTATCAGGGAAGCCCCTCTGGTCCCTCACATCAGGGAAGCCCCTCTGGTCCCTCACATCAGGGAAGCCCCTCTGGTCCCTCTCAGGGAAGCCACTGTAGTCCCTATCAGGGAAGCCCCTCTGGTCCCTCACATCAGGGAAGCTCCTCTGGTCCCTCACATCAGGGAAGCCCCTCTGGTCCCACTCAGGGAAGCCCCTGCGGTCCCCTGTACTTCCTGAAAGAGATTCCAGGCTTATTGTGAATCTGTCTTGGATAAGTAGCTATTAAAATGCATGGATGTTGCTGGATGCTTTATTAGAAATAAATATTAGAGATAAAATAATTCTGGGATTGCTTTGAAGTATCTAACACAGCGCCGCTCATCCAGGTTTTCAGACCTCATTTTCCACTCTGTGCTTGGGAAGCCTGCACCGTACATGGAATCAGTACTGTGCCGACATACAAAGAGCTGTTTGTGTCCTGGGGGCTCGAAACCCTTTAATAAACAGAGGGAAACAAAAAGATACTGAGCAAATCCGCTTTAAACCTGCAGTCAACCTCAGAAACACTCAACCTTGTCCACAAATAGATACCATGAGTTGCAGTGTTGAATTTACACTGAAAGTGTTTTTGTATATTCTAAACATGCAATCAGAGTAATGAAGTAAATATCCTCTTGTCTTGGTTGATTCGAAGGATCGTACTGGATTTTGTTATTAGTCTGCTCAGAATAATATTGATAAGGCTGCAGTAAGTGCTTTAATGTTTTAGCAGAATACTAATGGTGGAACTCGCATGTACATGAGCAATGAACTTCCTGAGCAAACATCTCCCTTCCCCCGATTGGCATGGCTGTCTGCGTTTGTTGTGTCTTTTTTCCGGTATTATCGCAGATAAATTAGTGCGAAACAGCGTGATTCCTCCGAAGGCTGCTCTTATTTAGCAGCTATTGGCGGGACGGTCGGCGAGTGCTCCAGGTCTCGCTGTCTGCCGTTGGAGCCACGACATCCTCTGATTGATTAGGAGCAGGAAAAGATTCTGAAAGGCATGGAGCTAATCCAGCAAGATAAGAGCTAACCTACTGCTATCTGTGTTTTTATGTGGCAATTTGTCTGCGTAATTGAACTATCATATTTGTAATTAAAGATTTCCATTCTTAAAAAGGTGTTTCACGCACATATGCCTGGATTAATCACACACACACGTTCAGATTACCGGAAATAACACTCGCATTACGGGGACTGTTAGGCTTGATGTGTATTTAGTAGGAAATTAAATATGCGACTAGTGTTTGCTCTCAGTGTTTCAGCTGAAAAGCAAACACATTTGTCCCATTCTGGCTAGAACAGTATCTCAGTCTCTAATCTCTTGTAGACTGGAGACTTGCTTGCTCCGTACAGCCATCTATCATTCCATAGCACTTATCCAGTGGAGAGTTCATAGCAGAAAGCTCAGGGGACACGCGGAGGGGGAAGGCACCCTGGTGGAATTCCAGTATGCAGGATTTTGTTTGTTTTCTCTTGCCCCAGAAACCACACCCTGCCGCTCATACCTGGCGCCTGGTGCAGCCCAGTATATAACCCAACACCCTTTTGGTTTTTGCATGTGTTTTAAGCCCCACCATTGGCAATATGGCCGCCATCTCCAAGAAACACCCCATCCGCTGGCAGCCGATGCCGGTCTCAGGCTGCATGCCATTTCCACCATTCTGTTAAGAGTCTGTTACACTCGTCACGAGAACAAACTTAAACTCCGATTACAGCGGCTTGACTGAAGAAAATAAACGAGGATTATTTATAGATAGACCGCTTTCACCGTAAGATGTGATTTCGCTGGCAATATTGAAGCTGCATTTTACTTATTCATCTGCGGCGATTTACCACTGCATTAAGCCATTTATTTCTGCTCTCAGGCGTATCATGAATAAACGTTTCAGGAGGATCACGACACTTTAAAGATAATAATCTCGGGCTGACACTCATCTTCTCCTAATGCAAGTAAGCGAGTTCCATACACACTCCTCAAACACAGGACCGTTCTCCATTCTAATTAGACAGCCTGACTGGGAAGACGACATCAGCTGGTCACTCCTGCCTCTGGTGGATTTCAAGTTAAAAACATTATGTAACGACACAAGTTTGATGTTGACATGAAGAGTCTGATTTGAGATATTTTCTGCGCTATCAAATTACAAAGTGTACTACTTTAGTGTTAAGACATTGAATGCTTCAAAAATAGATGTATATCATGGATATGCACCTCATTAGAACAAATGAAGTGTTTAAAAAGTCCTAATTACACACTTTTGTGTGTCAGGATGTGATTAAGGACATCAGTAAGATTCGTCAAACTGAAGGATTCTGCGCGTCACCTTGCAAAGCCGATGTTTACATCAATCCCATTAAGAGCAGCGCATTCAACACTTCTGTCCTGTAAAATTATCCCGGATGTCACCGTGGCGGCCTGTCGCGAGCTGAGGAGCACAGCTCTGTGACCAGACACTCAACTGCAAGATGGTGTCTGGACAGGAAATCCAAGT
This sequence comes from Cryptomyrus ogoouensis, assembly GCA_025773925.1. Classification (NCBI taxonomy): domain Eukaryota; kingdom Metazoa; phylum Chordata; class Actinopteri; order Osteoglossiformes; family Mormyridae; genus Cryptomyrus; species Cryptomyrus ogoouensis. The sequence goes on along the minus strand of JAOYFF010000015.1, from coordinate 4,286,981 downwards.
CCAAGTGGAGTCACATGACAGGAAGCACAAGAACAAGTGGCGTCATGTGACAGGAAGCTGGGGAACAAAAGCAACAAGGGCAGGTGAGTCTGGTGCCAAAGCGTCCTCTTTCTATTGGGAGAGATGTTTGCTGATTCAAACCATGATCAGGGTACTGTAAGACCTAGCTTTCTTTGCACACGATGAGAAGGAGCCTTGATCTGTATCCTCTAAAACACTGCAGAAATGTCCAGGAAGTCAAAAATTCAGAACCCCTCCACAGAGACCTTGAAATTGTTATATAGTGGCACTCCTGTAGCTCAACAAATAGCGCTTTGTGCTAGCAATGCAAAGGGCGTGGGTTCAAATCCCAAAGCACACATAAATTATAACAATTTCCTCTGCTGTTAGTTGCTTTTGATAAAAGTTTCAGATAAATGGGTTAAACTTAAGAAGTAGTTTCAGTGTTTGATCTATCAGAAAAACTCTGTCAAACCATCATTTCACTTTGTCTCAGACAGGGGGCGCTGGCGGTGAAGCTGGCCTAGGGTACTAGGTGGGCTTCGAACAGTACTGCAGAGAATGGGCAAATGAGGCACGGTTTGGTGTCCAGGTACTAATGAAAGCCTCCATGGTGCTCGTTAGCTAGCTTGCCGATCACCTCACGCATCCACGCGTCCCTGAGCGCCAGCCCCCCCCACTCCAAGTGGTCTGTCTTGGGACACGGAGGAGGGATATGCCAGGAGCGTGCCGTGTCATCGCCTGACATCCCCAAACTTGACAGCTGCCCGTCTCCTGCTATGCGCATCGGCTGCAGGAAATGCGCTGACTGACACCGCCGCATGCAGCCAGGGCTGCACAAGCTGCTGTGTGCCCCCCCCCCACAGTGACTGGGAGCTCCGTGGCCACATGGTTTCTCATATCAAATGAGAACCTACTGACATCATGGGACTCAATTATTCACTTTTGGTATTTTTCAGAGGTAATTAACACAGGCGACTCCATAAATAAAGCACTGATTTCTTTTTTGTTTCTCTTTAAAATAATAATTAGGCTGATCACACAAAAGTAAAGTCTAATCTCAGGCAACTGTCCCGTAATCGCCCACCAATATAAATGCATGTAATTTGCTATTTAACCCAACAGTCATCAGCTTGTACAGCATATACTGATATGTCCTTATGTGCAAAAACGGCCAAAGATCCATCATAGTGAATACGTAATATTCCACGTAACACAGCTTAGTGTGTGTGTGGGGGGGGGGCGTTAGTAAGCTGTGTCCCAGAAGTTTTAGTGCCTTTATTTTCCTGGACATGTCACATCTTTCATTCCTCATCGTCATCGTCAGCCCACGTTTGTGCTTAAACTTGATCGAATCATCGATCGACATGGGGGGAAACAGCCAAGGAGAAGAGGGAACAGTACACAGCTAAATTTACAGTGTTGTCCTAAATTTCTGATTAAAGGCTGACAAAAAATATATTGATTCAGCCTTTGATTGATCATTTATGTCTGGTTAGTGCGGTTCCTTTGTGTAACTTGTAACACACTGAAATCTACAGGAGGGCCAGCAACTGCAGGGTAGATTCTAGCAAAGTGTGACCTCACTGTCCCCTGGTGACCCGTGTCAGAACCCAGTACCGTAACCAGTGAGCCCGAGTGTAAAACCAGGCGCTAGGCTGCCCTTGCTGGTGGCAGGATCTCGGCCACAGCTGTCAGACCTCATGTACATTCATGCAATGTCAATCAACACGACACTCCCTGTTCTTAGCCCTGCAAAAATAAATATTGGATTATCTATAGAAATAAATCGGATTAATCTTAAACTGCTGGTCATTAGCTGGGTATTTTCCAGCGCAGGATAACGCAGAAATCCAAAATAAACCTAAAATAAATAATAGGTTTATGAAGGGGGTTAATAAATAAGGCAGCCCCCCCCTTAGGCATGGTGATTCCAGAGGGGTGGATGGGGAAAAACAGGGGGGGGGGGGGTGCCATCNNNGTGCCATCGACCGGGGTGGGGGGGCTAGCCACGCCCCTGGGCATGGGTGGGATAAAATCACTGTAGCTACACCTGAGGTAAATGATTTTTGATTTGTTGTAGGCAGATTTCTGGGACATAGAGCATCATTCACGGGTGTCAGGGAACTGCTGTCAATTTGCGGGAGATTCCCGGAACTTCCGGAAGAACTGGGAGGTCTGATAAAGATAAGCAAGTTATGGAAATATATATTTTTTTTATTTTGTGTCTGTGTTGTCTTAACATTAGTTTTGAGTTTGTGTGTGTGTCTGTGTGTGTGATGCTTTATATGCTAGAAGGTTCCGCTGTATGTGAATTGCTGAAGCTTTGCACACGCCAGGGATATTTAGGAAGTCAGGTTAACAGGCAAAGAGCAGCAGGTGTCTCAGGTCTGTTTGCTAACTACCCAGAATAAAACTGATTGCACATAATTACAGTAAAAAGCTGCTCCGAGTAAGTTTGTCTCCTAAGGAAAAAAAAAAAACCTTCTTAGTGAATGACACCATAAACTGAACTTCTAAAAGTGATTTGTATAAGAAGTTCAGTATCGCAACAACCTTTACACGTCCTTCTTGATTGCGAGTTAAAAACACTTCTTAAACAGATTTTCAGATGAAGTGTTGACTTATGAGTCCCATAATAATTACAGGTTCGGTGCCAAGCAAAGGGAGAGGATGATCGACCCTGGGTCCTTTAGCCTGACTGACATGTCGGTCTGTGCGCCCTGGTCAATGAGACCTGCTTCTTGGTCGGCAGCTGTGGGTCTGTAGTTGGGTGATATTTACAGCCTTGACCATAATCAATCACCAGACTTGGGTAACGAAGCCCAGCTGACTCTGACTGGACTGACTGGCTCATCGGGGATTAAATAGTGTCAGCAGGATGGGGGTGTTTTTCTTGCTCTCTGAAGCTCCTGGTTTGGCGGGTTGCCTTGGTGACGCACTCACCTCTGTAGAAGCAGCCCTCACCGCGGGCCACGGTGATCCTGCGCCGGCTGAGGCAGGCGGCGCGGTGCAGCTCGCAGTGGCTCATGTAGAGCTCGCCGTCGGAGCCGCACACGGGCTTGTAGTGAGGCCTGCAGCGTCCCACGCACTCGCAGCCGCCGCCGCCTGCCCGCTCCGCCACACAGTGCTGGCCCAGCCCACAGTACGTGTTCTCGCACGGTCCGGCAGGGACATCGTGACCCGAGAGTCCTGTGGAAGGACAGGGGTGTTACCCGAGCGTCACATGACCTCCTCTACACATCACAGGACCTACTCTATGCATCACATGACCTGCCCTACACATCACGACCTACTCTATGCATCACATGACCTGCTCTACGCATCACATGACCTGCTCTACGCATCACATGACCTGCTCTACGCATCATATGACCTGCAATGTAGTAGTGCCTCACTCTCATTAGTACCCACACTGCACAATGCACTACTACACTGTGCATTGTGTGTTTCCGTATTGTTTATTTCATTGTGTATTTCAATTCAGATCCATTCACTCGCATTCTGCTGGTAATTTACCACTGCTCCATACCAGTATTATACTGTCACTGGTATTTTACATATGCCTCACCAGAATTCCATTTGCACATGTTCTACAAAGCACAACGTCACTTTAAATCTTAAATTGAGTACATATTGTTTATTTGTATACATGTTGTTTATTTGCAATTTATGTATCTGTTATATTTAAGATTTGTTTATTTTGAGTTATCTGTTTTATTTAAACCAATGCACATGTCTTAGGAGTGATTCAAGGGTACATTTCATTGCATGTTGGTCGTGTGTAACTATGTATGTGACAAGTAAAAAGTTCTTGAATCTTGAATATTGTCAATGAGATTTTTTTCCATGTTTTGTCTCATCTAAACAAATTCTTCCTCTTTTGTGGCAATCATTCTTAGTTCTTTTTAAGAAGCTTAAGTCTGAATAAATTCAAGGTTCAAAGGTGGTTATTGTCATTGTCTTACACACAACTAGATGAGGTCAGCGACTTCCCAAGCTGATGCAATCAAAAATACCAAGTAATGTGTACAAGAATCAAACGGTAGGCAAAACAGGTTAACTACTTATTAAACTATATATACAGGTCATAAAAGAAATACAGTATAAAGAGACAGACTCTAAAGGACAGCAAAACAAAGTGCAGGAATGACAAGTGACAATTTATCACATGCAGTTATTGCACATTTTTGCAAAGGAATCCCCCATATCTAACACTGCCTGGCCATGGGCTCCCATAGAACAATCCAGAAGAGAAATAAATGATGTCACAGTCTATTACATAGCTGATCGAGGTCACTGCTCATTTTTTATTTTTATTTTTTGCACAAAAGCCAGCTAGAGATCTAATGGCTCATGCTCTGGCACCATCAATCCCCGTTTCATTCCTCTGTCATTGTCCCCCGACACTCAAATGGACTTTTGATTATTTTCAGCTAGTAGAGGTGAGTCTGATATGAGCTACTCCGCTCCATCATGAAGTCCAAGTCTTCAGTATTTGCTATCCCGAAGTACCATTTGCATAATCGGGGACGCCGGTTTGCTCTGACTTTATATGAAATGTTTTAATTAACGAGTCCTCGTTTTTTCGCATGGGTGAATGATGATGGACACCTGAAGAGCCTGAACGGGCATTAAATTCTAAAGGAGCGCTTCAAATTAAATCTGCATTATTTCCGAGCCGCGGTCCGAGATGTGCTTGTCCCTAATTACCGCAAAGGAAGAGCACCTGCAAAAAATATAAAGTAATGGACGGATGAGTCACGCCGAGCGCTAAAATGACAGCTGCCCCCACGACATCTTCTTTATCGTTTCCGGGCATTTTTTTTTCTTATGCTTGGGGCTGTGCTGAACATAATATCCGCAAGGATGGGAAGGAAACAAACGATATTGCGGAGAACGACATGGAGACCCCTCCGCAGGTGACTGAACGGCGCTGCAGGAATCCGCCGTCACGCAAAGACGAAATGCTGGGTAATTTCAGGCGAATCTGCTATTGATGTTATGATGTTTTCATATATGCCGTGTTTTCTACAACCTGTCCTGAAATTACCAAAAATGATATGCGGTTAGAAGCATGTCACACTTTTACCATAATAGTATATCACAATTTAACTATCCAGCGAAATAAATGCAAATGCAGGGGAACTTCCTTAATTAAAAAGCATTCAAAGCAATGTGATGACATTCAACAAAACTGGAAGGTGTTTCCGATAAAAAGCATATTAAAAATGAATTAAGGAAAGCTTCTAATGTGTCACTTTCTGAATTTATCATAAAGTTATTGAGCCGGCATGAGTATGTATTGCATAACAGTATTAAACACTTTTCAAATGATGAGCATTTTCTTAAATTCAGAAAATGCAGGAAATATAATCAGATTGCATGCCCTTTTCGGGTTTCTTCCGCAATAAATATATTCTGCATTACACCCAGATAGATATTTTCACATCTTCACGTCTGAAGTTACTCTGGAACCACTGCACCCTAAAGCAGCCTTACGGTTTATTTAGTATTGAAATCGGTGTCTTTGCCTTGCAGCGCGCAAGTCCAGCTACTTATCCCACTTCCATAAGTCTGGAGCATCTCACTCAAGGATCGACGCTCCTGATGAACATCCGGCCAGCGGCCATGTTTACCACCACGGGCCCACGAGTTTTGGCGCCCCCTGTCAGTCACTACTCTCAATATTAAATCAATGCATTCCTTGCTCATGGGAGTTTTACTTACACAAACCGTTATGAGGGCAGAAGGAAAAGTGATTGGTTCAGAGAGATAACCAATCACATTGTAGAGTAGGTGGGTCCAAGCAACTTGTGACGGAAGGACCAACCAATCAGATGTCTTGGTCCCGTCTCCTCCAGTTGTTAGGACCCACTTTCTCTACAATCTGATTGGTTATCTCTCTGAACCAGTCACTTTTCCTTCTGCCCTCAGAATGTTTTTGTGTAAGTAAAATTTCCTTATAAAGGAAATATTGAAGCAGCGTGTTCTGCTAGCCAGCTACCTAGCTACAATCTTCTGACTCTACTTGTTCTGCTCACTAGGTATTCATTTCCCAGAAATGGCAAAAAAAAAAAAAAACAAACGCGTTCCTGCACACGGCCGGAGTAGTAAAAATATACCAACGCTTCAGCTGTCTGCATAGGGACCCTCACCCCAAAAGCCTTTACTTTCAGCTAATGGCATATTAGGAAGTTAGTGTCAAAGCGGAAAAATATCTTGAGTGCTTCACTTCACATCTGTAATGGGCATCTCATCGCTAAAAGATGTGTCTTGTAGCTGAGGATTCTCCTGGGAAATGTCGGATATTTCTTTTTCTATTATCATAAATTTTGCAAAGTATCTTACGGTAATTTCATTTCAATATGTGAGGCACTCGGAGGGCTCTCCAAACCCCCGTAGAGATATTTTCAAATTCAAATGAACCGTTTGTGTGATTTGTGGAAAAAAAACGAAAAATACTCTAATGGGAATCTTTCTGTCGCTGTGACCTTGTTTTTATCCCGAAGAAACCTACAATCTAACTCCCCAAAATTACCACGAAATTGTGTTATTTCAGTGCATATAAATTCAATTAACTTTAAACTAATCTGCTAAATGCTGTAAACCAATATTGAGAACAATAACATATGTTCACTGTAGGAGGATTGAGTTATGTGAGTGAAATAACAGCAAGTGTAGGATTTATGTGTGGTGACTGTCAGGGCTGAACATCAAAGGACCAAAAAGATGGTATTTTGCGTTTCCTTAACGCAGTAAAATATGCACTGCCGCATTAAGAATCAAGCGCATTCGGTACCAGTTTCCAAATCCATACCCTCATTTCTTTCAGTGATTAAAACATAGAAGCTTTGCTGAGAGTCAGGAATCGACATTCTTGCGAAAGCAATATGGATGGATGTGCACTTAATCAATCGAAATGTGCAAGGAGGTCCAAGTGACCGTCAGAGATGAATGACTAATTTGGTTGCAACGATTCGTTGTCCACAGTCACAGCTTCGGAATGAGAAAAGGACCGAATGACGATGGCAGGACTGTCCTGAATTTCTATACTGGGCGTCTGTGTCATGTGCTTCTGCTAATCATGGTCGACTGCATACTTGGTGACGTGTTTACCAAAGGAGCGTCTGATCACTTACTGCTTCATGAGAAGGGCCACAGAGCAGTGTTTAAGCCACATCTCCCAGCCAGGGCTGGCTTTGCCATTTCGGGGCCCCACTCAAAGACTCAACCCCCCCCCCCAGACATTTTAAAAGCTAAATAAATAGCTAGCAAGTGTAGTCAGAAGATCGTAGCGTGCTAGCCCGGTTTGCAGAACATGCTGCTTCAGCATCTCCTAAATCAGGAGCGTGATCAATTAATATGTAGTGTAGTGACTGTTTGTGGCCAACAGGGGGCCCGGTGGCTTGAGTAGTAGTAAATGCCACCTCTGGGGTCAGGTTGACAGCACAGTCATCTCTTGTTTGTTTCAGCTGGTGTCTTTTTTTTGTGTGTGACATTTATTTTGTTACCGGTAGTGTCCCCTGACTAGATGCCTAAAATTAACTCCAGTACTCACTGAATGAAGGTTTTCTCGCTGCTCCTTGAACAATGTCTGCCTTTTAATAGGGCACCTGCCCTGAAACAGAGAAGCCTGACAAGGCTGCCGGTAGCCTGAGCGTAAGGCCCATGGGTAGGGAACAGGCTTACAAACAATGGTGGGTGGGGTGGACAGAGGAAAGGGGTGGGTAGGATGCCCCCCAGAAGCCCTGCATCCAAGAAGGAGGCAAACAAGTACCTGTCTAGTAAACAGAATTTAACTGGGAATCACCTTTATTATAGTTATTAGTGTTTAATAATTAGTGGTGGTTGTTAAGAGAAGTAATTTGTGTATGATTTCAACATTATTGTTATGCAGAAGAGGAATATATTCAATTTGCATCTGTTAAGCTTTTGGCAAACTATCATTCAGATATGCACAATTAAAAATAAATCTCTGTACTTTGAATTACCGTTTGATCCACAGCTTTTCCTGGGAAACGGTATTCAGTCCAAATGCCTGGAAGCCAAGTCCAACAATCCCTGCTCAGGTGGGCATAGAGATGAAGTCCAATGGAAGTGAGCGATCACCCAAAGATCGGTGTGGCTGCTGGGCCCAGAGCCTTAATGCCCAGATACCAGCTCCAGTACGTAGGATCTACCAGACCTTGCATCTGCTGCATTGCTGCATTGCATCTGGAGTCTCCGTGGATATTTCCAATTGCAGAAATATGCCTATTAGTCATATAGTACAAACATGTGTTTATGTGGATTCCTCTCTGAAAGCTACTGCTGCTACTAATGCTACTGCTAATTATAATAATAATCGTCATCATCATAATCATAATGTGGCGAATTTATCACGATTCTGACCTAGATATATTAAAGAAGTAGAAAATGTGTGGGTGAATAAAAATGACAAAGAGTTGCAAATTTGAATTGACGGGGGAACCATGAAAGGACACAATTCTCGCTCGGGAATAAAATGCAGCATGGAGATTCCTTTGTTAAATTCTTTGACATTTAAAATAATGTCGAACAAGCTGGATTATTTAATATCCGCCAGTATTCCCGCTGCGGCCCATTTAAAGCCGGCACAGTAATCCACCTTCCTGCAGGCTACCGCGGCAGACTGATATTGTTATCGCACAATGGTCCCCTCTCTCGTGCTATGAGCCTCACGTTCTCCCTCCCGTCTCTGTGGTCGACAGCCGGAGTCGGCGATTTGGCTACGCAGTGACACCCAAGTGACCACGTTCTAAATGCGTCCCTCACGCCGTCTCCGCGGGCGGGGCTATTTTTCAGGCGCGCCGCACCGCGCTCCGCCGACTGTAAACTCCTCGCAGAGGGTCCCTGCTGTCGTTCATTACGCCGTCTGTCGCGTGACCCGTGTTCATGCCTGTCTGGCCTCATAACTGGATTAAGAACTTTATTTAATTGTACTTATTTTACAGTTAGTTGGTAGCATTTCAAACCACATCCTCAGCCAGACAGTCACATCTCCAAAGGGCCGTTGAGCAAGGCCCTTAACCCAGTCCTCACCTGTGTGTGTGTGTGTCAAAGGAGAGCATTATGGGATATGTGAAAACTGCAGCATTCAAAGGTCGCTGTGAAAATGGCGAATGAATCATTGTTTAATTTCAGGTTGCTTAAGGTGTACATTCGATTGTGATGTTGGAATATCTGGGCTTTGTTTGCGTGTGATGGCAGCGTAGAATTAATGACTGAATCTAGGACTGGTCTATAACACAAAACTCCAAGCCTTCATGCATCCGTATTTATATACCAGGAATAACAGAGGTTATGTATAGTGGGGATTACAGAGGAATCGACCAGCACAGCGTACAGCGTGATTTTATATATATATATAAACAATGTCTTATAATAGCGTCTTTGTGGTGTCATCATCATCAACAGAAACGTGAAAAATGCATGCATTAGCAAAGGGGAGGGGGGCCGTTTGCAGAATGGAGAGCGGTCCTCCCCAGCCTCAGGAGCCCCCCCCACCACCACCTCCTGTTCCACAGGAATCAGCAACGCGGAAGTGGCGCGTATCCGCTAATAAACCCGGTGGCCCAGTGCGCGATTCATTATTCCAAGAATAGGGAAAGGAAAAGGACGCATGGGGGCTGCGCGTGGGGGCTGCGCGTGGGGGCTGCGCGTGAGGGCTGCGCGTGGGGGCTGCGCTTGTGATTCGCGGCACGTCGGGTCAAGCCGGGACCTGTCGGGGGGGGGCTTTGCTCCATTACAGCTGGACAAGGTCACAGAAGTCAGCCTGGCCTTTCCTTCACAGCATTGCGAACTAAATCACTTTTATAAAGTAAAAAACCCTTTTCTTTATCAGGCTCAGCCACGCATTTGTAATGTCTTAGTACAACACAGAGTAAGTTTGTTCTATCTAACACAGCTAAAGCTGACTGGCAGGACATTAATCTTTCAATTGGCCTCATTAATAAACAAACAAAAAGCTTGCAAATGGTGTCTAAGTAAAGATGACTGTTTAGATGTTATATTAGGTTAACTGTTCACAAGCAGCATTTTGTTCTGCTATTGTATTACCTGACCAGAGGCAAGTGTAGGTCCTCTGGGGGCCCTCGGCAAAAATCTCCAATCCCCCCCCCCCCCCCCCCCCCCCCCCCCCCCGACAACCAACCACTTTTTTTGATATTAGAGTTTAAATAATTAAAAAAAAAAAATAAATAAAAAAAATAC
>JAOYFF010000015.1:4239543-4258243 GCA_025773925.1 Cryptomyrus ogoouensis | reverse complement strand
GCATCCCGTCCAGGGTGTACCCCGGCCCCGTGCCCTGTGATGGACCGGCATCCCGTCCAGGGTGTACCCCGGCCCCGTGCCCTGTGATGGACCGGCATCCCGTCCAGGCTGTACCCCGGCCCCGTGCCCTGTGCTGCCTACAGACCACCCCGTTTCACCCTACACCTTCTAAGCAATAAGAAGAAAGCAGTGCTTTAAATATGTAGCACTGTCATATAGTTTCTTGTTTATGACCCAACTCTGTCACAGTATTTTCTTCATTTTTCTCAATATCATTTGAAGTTAGGGGTCGCAGGTAATATATGGCTTAAATATGAGAAAGATGTGGGGGGTATTGAAGCGACCCATAATTCAGAGCCCCTGGAATTCAATCAGCTGACGTGTGAGTGACTGATTGCTGTGGCAGCTTGGGGGGGGGGGGGCCGGCCTCCAGGGAGAATCATCACAAATACAGCCGCTAGCCATTAATCCATGACAGAAATTGTACCTCAGCCTCGGTCCTGACTTTCAAACGAAGAGCTCCCCGGTCTCGCAGGAAGCGCTCAGTGCGAGGTGGGGTCGCCCAGGGACTCGCTCAGGGACCACAGTCCTGTGACAGCTGCAGAGTCGCCCGGATTCCTGGGGATCTGTGGTCACTGAGGACCTGCTGAGTTTTCTCCCAAATCCGGGATTATATGCATCAGCATGGATATTTCCTTCATTTGCTTTCACATGTGCAATTGTTTAATCCCACTCTTCCCTAATAGGCATTTTAAATGCTGTGCTGCTGAGTGAAATTTGGGAAACCCTGAGAGGCAGGGGGGGGGCGGGACCACATAACCACGCCGATTCGGACTGATCGCTGCCACCTGTGCATTGCTCTGTTCCACATATATAAATTGATATGTTCAATCCAGTCCCTAGACCTCTAATCTCCTTCTCTTCAATCTTCCCCACGCCAGACTGATGTATCTGTCCCCGGTTTGTATAAACATCTTCCTTTTGCCCATAAATCCAGCCTCTGTTCCCATTTTTCGTTTGACCTTGAAAAAGGAAAAGCTTGTAAAGTTGGGAACAAGTGCAGACAGTTCTCCCTCTCTCCTTCTCTCTCTCACTCTCTCTCTCTCTCTGAAATATAAACCATCATTACATTGACTAAGAGGATAAGCTAATGATGGGAGACAGTCAGCCTTGCAGCACGTGAGCTCCAGCTCATTCACAGGCGCCTGCTGTTTCTCTTCTGCATTCAGTTGCATTTTATTGCGGCTTCTCTGAATTGCTAAAACACATTTCCTAAAATCTCTTCTCCTTTTATCAAAACACTAAACACAAACCCTAGAAATCAAGCTACACCCACAAAACCTTTGACCCATCTTGCAAAATCAAACAAAACTATATTATCTTTGCTCAAAAGCAAACACTGCTTTCAGACCAAGGATCAAACCAGTCGGTACATAAACACTACATGAGCAGTCATTACACATTATAGCAAAAAAATTGTATGTTTGTATACAATTATACTAAACGACATGTAAAGTTTGCAGTATTCAGTACGCCAAATAAGTTACTGTAAAGAACAAAGTACAAAATCCAAATGAGAGGCATATTACAATAAAATGTTGTGCAAAATATACACGCTGCCTCATTAGCATGTCTCAGGGCTGGGTCAGGACAGAGAACTTTGTCTGCATCACAGGAAATGCAATACGGGAAAAATCCTCAGTGTGACCCATTTGTACCTTGATGTTGAAACGCAACTCACCTGTGGCACTTGCACTCTCATCCTGCATGAATTCTATGTCCTAGTCACTCTTTGGCTTCTTCTCATGTTACAATCATGTCTCATGTTGACACCTTTGAGTCATTGTGTTTAAATGATGTCTACTGTGTGCTGGCCTGTGTTTTCTACTTCGGATCTGCAAATTGTGTCTAACTAGGTTAGCACTGTTTAAAGTTTGGCCAAAGGAGTGACTGATTCAATAACTGAGTTTTGGAAATTGGCAGTTTTGTTCCAAGAATGAGGTTTAGTGTTTTAGCAATTCATGTTGTCAAGATTGATAGATTGTAAACCAACTCTTTTGTCTTCCCAACCAAACACACCTTCAAAACAAAGGTTTGGGGCTCATCATACATCAGTAGTAACGATTCTTTTTCTGCTAAGTTGACAGCTGTGGTTTCATATGTTTGGTGATGCTCAGCATTGATTGCGGCGCCAGTCTTTGGCCCGGAGAGATCACACCTGGCATGTGCTTGTTGAGCGATCATTTAGAGGTGAAGCAGTCAGTATAAAACATTTTCTTTTTACATTTTTATTTATTCATCAAATGCCTTTATCCAAAGTGACATATGTTCTTGGAGAAAAATCCCCAAAGTAGTCGGAGGTTAAGAGCCTTGCTTACAGGCCCAAGTGTGAAATAACTCGTCCCCTCCCAGGATGCGAACCTCTGAGCCACCGATCGCAGACACAGTGCTCTAACTCGCTGAGCAGCACAGCGCCGGGATTATGGGACCCCGAAGGTGTCTGAGGTCCCCTCTTCAGGATCTTAAAATGAACTGGGGACAGTCTAAACGTCGCTGTGGTGCAGGTTCTGCTAGCAGACTTTAAATAAGGCTATTGATCACAAGAGTTCAAGTCACAGAGTTTTCATGGTATCATCGTATCCTTTTGTGCTATTTATTGTACAGCGATACAGAATATATGCTGTCTTTGCACTCTGAGTTCCAAGCAAATTGTCAACAAGCAGATTTTTTCAGTGAAGAATCATTAAAATTGCGTTAGTTTTAGTTGGCTTTTTTGTTTGTTCTTTTTGGTTTTTTTTTGGACGCAAGTAAAACTCCAAGTCGATTCTCATTTTTACACACTCTGCTACAGTCTGGAATCCAACAGCCGTTATGCAATGAGTCCTCTAGGAAGCAGCACTAATTGGGGAAGTACTTGTTAAAAATCTTCACAGGGAAAAGACCCAGCCATGATTATGCCTGATATGTTATCATACACCCCACAGACGGGACAAGAAATCCCGCTGCAGAAGAACCAGCGTTAAAATGCGGGAGAAACGGTAGCAGAATTTCACAGTGGCGTCTCTCTCCCCCGGAGGATTTCAGAGAGCTCAGCCCTGCACACACAGCTTGCAGATGTGTCAGGAGCGATCATTTTTAAGTCATGCTGCCCTGGGCTCTGGTCGAGGTGCCTGACTGCTGGCGATGTGCACGGGGAAGCAGGGATTCACGTGTGCAAGGTTTGGGAAAACTCATCTGCTTTTATCCTTGCAACTTGTTACAGCGATCTTAAAGATTTTACTGTGTCTCAGCTTATTTTCTGCAATTGTATGTGTGTCACATTGTTGTTACTGCTGTTTCAATGACTAACCCTCATAAAATAAGTAATAGCAGCTACAATGTTTTTTGAGTTAATGAAAAAAAAACATTCTAAACTTGGAGTACGTACCTGCAATGCTGTGCGCACAGAGGCGCTATTTACTGACACTCGAACCACAAATTTACGTGGGGGCCCCACTTTGCCACAGACAGTAACTACACCGGGGGTCCCAAAGTGACTTCTTGAGTGGGACCCTAGAAAGAACACCCCCCCCGGTATCCACAACCAAATCTGTTGAAAAGGAAGCCTCTTTTGAAATTCCTGCACATGCTTTATGTTCGCTATTTAGTCCCTACAGTTTGTCAACGTGAGGATGCATTGCCCATTTACTCCTGGATATACGCTAAGGCTGAAAGGCGGGTGCTGTCAGATCCCGGGTGGAAGGGAAAGGAACTGGGGTATGAGGGACTACGCATGCGGGAAATAACCTACATGCCACATGCCAGGTCCTCCGGGCCGCAGAGATATTACCGTCAAAAAAAATGAAACTCACATGGCCAGCACCCCGGTCACCTGACCTGAACGCACCACCACATATGCTGCTTGTTAAAAAAATGACAGATAGATATGACCAATTTCCCCGAGTGAGTAGCGGTACATGGCCCCGTCTCATTATTCCGGAAAATACTGCTGGAAATGTCAGAGAGGGCCGAGACAGACGCGGGCATTAGCAGATTAATAAGGAGATGCCCTTGTGTTTTTCTGACATTTAAATGTATCTTTCATACTCCCTGGCAGTTTACAAGCTGCTTTTGGTTCGGCTTATCTCATTGGCCCATAAATCGTCTCCACACCAAAGTTTCACTTCATAGTGATATAATTCACCTCAGCCTTTAATTCCCCACGCTCGCCTGTGAAGTGTAATTGAGAAATGTCCAAACGGCATTCCCACACAGCGTCAGTGAATGAGTACTTAGGCCAAGACAGACACTGCAGAGCGGGACCGGGGACTGCGATTATGTCTCCTATAAGTATTCACTGATATTTTAATATTGCATCAGCTTTGAGAGAACCTCAAGTATCATTCCTGACGATAAAAGGGTAACACAATTAAAAATGAATACAAAGCTTAGAACTCCTCACTGAAAATAAAAGGGAAAATGTTTTATTCTTCTGTGCAATTAATGATTCAGCAGATTTTCAGCAGTTAATCATGACTGTCCCTGGGGGCAGGGTCCCATTCCCCAACCTGCCACTGACGGATGATATTCGGCAGGTATCTGTAAATGCCTCACAATGGCTTATGGGAGATTTCTTTGTATTCGCTCTTCTCGTTGCCGTCTTGCCTGTCTCATTTCCATCAAAATAAAGTTTTTAAAATCTATGTAATTATTGCTTTCAACTCAGAAAAAAATGTTTAATTATTACTTTCATCTCATATTAAAAATCTCAAAATAACTAAACCTATCATCAGGACTGAGTTAGGGAGAACAGCAAAACAGCATCGCTGATAATTTTTAATGTCTTTTTTTTTTCAGCCTCGCCACTTGGAGTTAACTTGGGAAGGTGAAGCTGTAAAGGGTCTGGCAAATTCACATTTTGCAGAGAAGTAATCTTGGACTTCTATAGGGGTAAACATCTCTCCTGACCTTTGACCTCTTTGTTCTGAAGCCTGTTATATTTCTGTGTCTGACTGCCTGCTTCCTCTAACTGGGGCCAGAAACAGTGAAGCACCTTCAGGCAAAAACAGCACCTCCATCTTTGCCTCCTGAAGGCAGCGGACTAGCATTACAGTCTGGCTGTTTTAGGGCCATACCAGCTGACCGTACCATTTTAACCGATCGTGGTTTGCTGCGAGTGTTGGTGCGCGTTCGCGTGTCTGCGTTTGCGTGGCCGTTTCTGAAGAATAATAGACGAGCTCAGACTCGCCTGGCGCGTGCACGTGTGACCCGTTGCGTAACGTGTTGGACGCGACTCGCTAGACAGTTTGAACATTTACAGCCGCTGCCCATTAAAATTCCACGCCTGGCTGAACCATTAGACATTATTAATGTCAACGCTTCAGTCCTCCAACCAGCAGGAGGAGCAATCAGTGTTTATGGCTTCCATTCAAGTTTAAGGGTCCCGCCTGCCTCATTGCCCCTGAGGTTTTTGTGTCCAAATGTTGCTGAACTTGTGTTCATTATTATTAAGCGTAAAAACTCTTAAGATTACAGGCCCCAGAGATCCAGCCCTAGAAATAAAAAGCAACGTCATGGAGGTGCGCAGACGTGTATGTTATTGCCTTTCGCGCTAAACATACAGTAGGCCATCCGAACTTTGGTGTTCCATCTCTTGGATTATAAATGTAGATTGGACGTGGGGGGGGGGGGAGGTTGGGGGCTATCAACAATTATTTAGACCAAAAGTTTGTTTTTTAAATACTTTCATGTCTATTCTGTTATATTTAATTACGTTTCCTTCCTTTGTCACCGAGAGATGGACGCAGTTCCATGTCATGTGACACTATGTATGTATAGACATCATAATGAAATCATAAACAAAAAAACAGGTTACAGACTACTAATAATCCTTATTTGACATTTTTTAAATGCTAAGTGTAATGTGCATCTCTGTGTTTGTAGAGGGCTGCGGAGTGCGGGGGTCTCAGGATCGACGGTAGGGTGGTCACGTTTGTGACGTCACACGGAAAGGGCTTTGATTATGCAGCCAGCAAATGACTGTGATTCATCAAACTGAAGGAAGCGGGGTCAATGCCGCGTTTCTCAGAAAACCAAACCATGCACTTGTTGAGTAGAACGTTAAATACAAAAATAAATAACTAACAGTACTAGTATTCTGATAATTTACCAAGACCAGAATACGGAATTTAATTACTCATATCTCAGGTATGTAACCAAAAACAGACAAAAAAATTTACTATAATTGAATTAATTATGTTAATAATTTGTGCCATTGGCAGAAATCCGTCAAAAACCCGAGTCCACAGGACCGTAACTTTTGGGTTATCATGTTACAAAACATGAAACGGTTATATGGAGGTTTCTTTTTTCTTCTTCAATCAAGCAAAAAATCTCTTAAAACATCGTGTCTGACCTGTAGCTTAGCACTTTAGGCTGAACAGCCCGATGAAAACCAGGCAGAGTTTGTGGGATGTTAAAACGTTAGTTCTGTTCAGTCAAATACCAGGTTTAGGGTACCTTTGTCAAGGTTCAGAAAACCACTCCGCAGCAGCCTGAATGACAGGAGTTACAGGTGCAGATCGCTCACACAAAGAAAGGCACATCCATCGCACCCTATTAAGGGTCCCGGGGACGAGGGGGGATATAAGCACAACCCGGGCAGTACAGGGCACACCCAAGACGGAATGCCAGTCCTTTACAGGGCACATACAATCCCACACTCCGGGCAATTTAGAGACACCAATTAGCTGAACTGCGTTTCTTTGGACTTCTGGAGGAAACTCACAGGAGAGCATGCAAACTCCACACAGACTCAGACACGGAGCAGAGGCGGGATTCCAGCCCCCAGACCCACAGGTTTCTGCCCATCGTGCCGTCAAAACAGACCCCGCCAGTGTCAGACAAGGATTACTGCGGTCACAGAAACAGTTTACTGTCATGCTGCCAAATCTCCTACATTCACCGACTGTATATTCTGGTATTTTCTTTCAGCTACCACATTATAAATATATATATTATAAAACAAGACAGTAAACTTTACTGAATCATGCTTTAAAAATCCACCGCTTGCACCTTCACACTCGCACAGTACATTGTACTGGACAGGGCTGGAAAGCTTTACACCTGAACGGCAGCGCTGTTTGGACGGGATCTGCCAAAGAGTCCGAGCCGGCAAAGCGCGCTCTGAGGCACAAGCTTTTACATGCTCCTGCTTACTATGATTTTACTTAATCCTCACATCTTCATTGCGTTTTATTTACCTGTTTTTCCGGTCCCCAGTCATCCAGGACAGTATTTCCAAACGAGATTAATATAGGAATAGTTTAAAACCAAAAAATGTATATTCGGGCTGTTAATTCCGCAATGATCAATTTGATTCCCTCGTTAAAGACGTCTGCAAAACGAAATAGAGTTGATCCGCCACTTCGTGTACAGCGTGAGCGCTCCCGTTAATCCCGACTTCAGCACCAGCGAGGCGGCGGACAGCTTCGAGGCAGCAGCCAGTCTCCAGCGCCGCTTCTCCGGCTCCGGCTTCTGGGGCGCAAACTTCACCCGCTGGCTGCTTCCCCGGAGAATTTGCGTGCGGTGGCAGGATCAGCCAATCAAAGGGCGAGAGAGAGGAGGAGGCGTGGCCTCGGCAGCGCGTTCGGGGTGCGAGGGCGGCAGAGCTCGAGGACAGCCGTGCGGGTCCTCCCTTAAACCTCCTATAAGTAATAATAGTAACAATAATAATACGATAATAATAATAATAACAAGACAAACAAAACTTAAAAGGATGTAAATTACCTTTTTTTTTACGTTTTTAATAGCTTGGGTGCTCAAAATGATGGACACCATTCCCATACGATGATGAAACTAAAACTCGTGTCACCGTGAGTTATTTGTGAGTTTTCAGATAACTGGGACGGTTTCAAGTAATATTTATGTCGACATGAAGCAGTAAGAAATAGAATGAAATGCACCCTTCCTTGGTCGCACGTGACTAAATATATCTTGCATGAAATAACCGACTCGCTGTACAATTTTCTGTCATTGCACGGCGGTCAGAAAGACAGAACATATTGTACGCCATGCGAACAGATAACGTCTGATGTAACAGACGGAAAGATTTCTTTTGTCACTCTTCTGCATCCCGCCATTAAAATCACTGGGTAGATTATGAAATGGCGTTCCTTTGATGTACTTAACACAACTCCAGTGAAATTTTGATCTATTAAATTACTCTGCCCAAGGCGAGACTTCTTGTCAACATGAACCAAAATCTGTCATACTCCAACAACTTTTAATTGGAATAACGACATGGTCTATGGAATATAAATAAATGTATTTTTGTTAATTAGTTACCCCATGCCTGTTGTGAACACCATGAAAATATTATTTGAATTCTGACTTTAATTTCAGAATTCTGACTTTTTCCTCAGAATTCTGACTTTAATGTCAATTCTGACTTTAATCTCAGAATTCTGACTTTTTTTCTCAGAATTCTGACTTTTTTTCTCAGAATTCTGACTTTAATCTCAGAATTCTGACTTTTTTTCTAAACTCAGAATTCTGAGATAAAAGTCAGAATTCTGACATTAAAGTCAGAATTTAAATAATATTTTCATGGTGGCCCTAATCCTCTTCCGTAGTACACTGGCACCGAACTGATCAGGATAATCTATCATATCCCTGATTTACATACTGTATATGTAACGAGTAACAAAATGATGTTTTCCATACAAGCAAACGAGTAAATGCTCGCTCATACCAAGAGTGGCTGTTTCCAAGCTTGCTTACACGATGAACGTGAATGATTTTTAAATCCCTTTTACTTTGTTGCCAATTGTGTCGCGCTACGTGCGTGACAATTAGTGACAAGGTCAAATTTACCGTAATTTGCTGAATAATAAAACTAAAGGTGTGATTCAGTTTTAAATGCACAAAGCTCACACAATATCTAGGGCAGGGGTCACCAACATGGTGCCCACGGGCACCAGGATGCCCCCAAGGACCACATGAGTCGCCCGCAGACTTGTTCTAAAAATAGCACAACTCACCAGTGAGCAGCGTCTAAAATTTAATTTTATCCTGTTGCTATTCTTCTTTAATCATATTTGCATTTATATAGATTTGAAAATATGCTTAATTATTATACATGGAGTTTAGATAAGTTTAGGAGGGTGTTTCAAACTGGTAGCCCTTCGTATGGCTCAGTACCCGTGACGTAGCTCTCAGTTTCAAAAAGGTTGGTGACCCCTGATCTATAAGGCCACGCATAAACCAGGACAGATGGTCATCTATCCAAGCGATCATAACTCTAACGACGACGTATTAAGTTTGAAGCACAGGATCAAGGTTTTTTGCATTGCATACGGTAATATTATACATTACTTGCAATGTCTTCGTTTTTATGCACGAAGACTGCCGAGTTTTTCTGCCAGCTTTCTCGAACGCGATTAATCCCTGAGCACCGTTTCCGTGCGCTTTATATTCGGACGGAGCATTACCTCATCTTCGGGGAGGCCCGACAGAGCAATTAGCCTGGACGAGGGCATCCTGCTCCCTGGCTGTGGTTCCAAGGCGCAGCCGACGTACACAAAGCATGGTGCCGCTTTAACTTTTCCGGTCCCGTGGTGGGGAGACGAAGTGAAACAAAGCAGCGGGGGGCACCGGAGACTGGCCCCCAGAAGATTCGTTGTGGCAGCCCCCCGACCCAGAGCACCTCAGGAGGAGCAGCATGTCACTGAGCCTACAGAGGCTGCCACGGCCGGAGACATGCACACTTAAACCCTGAGCAAGAAGCACGGAGCTCATTATATTTACTTCCCAGGTAAACATATCTCAGATCTGCTTTCCAGCACAGGAATCCCAAAGCACAAATACCTTCCTCACAAAAAGTAACATCACCGTTATTTTTGGTCTGGCATACATTTTTTAGCTGAAAATTAAAACCGGGATTTCCTGCCAAGCAGTGTAGCTTCCTTTCGAGAACAGCGTTTTAGGTTTGCTGCTCTGATCTGTAGATCTGCTCCTGGTCGGCCCACAAGAGCAGCCTCCTCTGCGTAGGAAATCACACAATCCTCTTTCTATCAGACATATATTCCTCTGCAGCCTTGATCTAAACCTCGTCAGATGTTGCACTGAAATATGATTGTCCAGAATTATCTGCTCATACATGCATATAACATAAATGCAATAGCATAAGTGAAAGTAAATGCAAAGTAATTCATGATTTATATAATTGTGTTTAAACACAGATATCCCATTTATGTATAGCTTTATTTGACGTGGATTTATTTTAGTGGTGGGAGCGAGAGTGAGGCTTGCCGATCTTCGTGATCATTTGTTCGAATCCCATTGGGTTTGTGAGCAAAGTCCTCAACTTAGTCTGGGATGCTGGATGCCAGCTCTCCGATCGACAAAAATGCCTGCTAAATAAATTGATGTAATATAGCCTAATACATACCTACAAGAGAGGCCTACATGTTTAATTTGTCGTAATTTCTACAAAAGATTTATGGGGACATCTAGTGGTTTCATTACAAATTACTTTCTAAAAAGATGTAATTTCGACAGTTGTGTGACATTTTACGTGCATTTACTCGCATTTTACGCACAGTTATGTAGCCGTGGATAAGTATGCTTGCATTTTATCTGAATACTCACGCTGAACGCAATCCATATGAGCCCACCTTATGATTTCTAATCCTACTTAACTTCCAGCGTATGTGGGCGTGAGGTCATGTACCTTTCCATCTGTAATTTCATTAAATCTTCTTTATTATGGCTAAAAGATTTTTTTTATTGCTTGCCTGGCAACTAGCAGAGTTTCTACCTATTGAAAAGATCACGGGTAGGTCAGCTATACCTGGGGATTAACTTTTTTTGAAGGAAGGAAGATAATTGACATCGGGCTAAAATACTCAGGGCTATAGCCCGAGTGATCGGACCTAACGACGCCCGTGCAGGCAACCAAACAACAGCTCGTTAGAGCCAATATAAATAAATGCAAGTCGTGCCAATTATGACATGGGTGTATCATGCAGTTATGCAAGACGCAGACACAGGGCCTATAAACCTGTAACTGACACTTTAGATAAATGCACACCCACAAAATGCATTTCACATTTGAGACATGAGATCCGATTGCTTTCTGATTGTTCATTTGTTCATGACGTCCCGAGTGTCCATTAGCGGAGCGGGATCTTCACCTGCGGAGATCATTTAGCCAGCATTTGTGATTCATTTAAGTGCTATACCCGTCATATTAACTAGTCCATTTCATGGGAATTTAACCTCTGCGGTTATTTATCTTCGTACAATTTTATGTGTGTTACTAGCTACAAAAAAAACCATAAAAGACCAGTGATTGAAGCAGAAGCTTTCCTCATTTGGGTGCCAAATTAAAACCATAAACTGGCGCTTGCTTCCATCCTTGATATCGGGTTAAAATTGCGCGGTGTTGCTGTACATGCAGGCCGCCGTCATTCCGGTGTGAAGAACTTGAGAGCTACATTAACAGGTCAGATACGTTACACAACCACTGCTGCAGATCTGCTATTTCGCACGTCCCCTCTTAAGGGACAGCATTTCACAGAAAAAGGCAAAGCGATCGCCACCGACATTTATGCAGAGATACGGTACTTTACCAGCAGAGAGAGGAATTGCTTTTTATTTGTGCTTAATTAATGCGTACTGCAGTTTATCCGGTAACAAAATGTACACTTAGATGAAACTATGTTATGTACCACAGGTAGTCAACTATTTTATGTAAATTTGGTGATTAATGTGTGTTTAAAGGCAGGTGGATAATAGGCTTATTAATTGATTGTAAAACAAAATAAACCGCGCACATTAATAAGTGATATTCAGGAATCCTGAGGGGCCTGTTGGTTATACGGGCCAAGAAGCAAAAGAAACCATAAATTTCACTAGTCCCAGCCATAGGTTAGCTATCAGTCACAGTCACAAACTAGTTCGGTCAGAGTTAAACCCTCAGCCGGCAGATATGGTGAAGGTGGAGCTAGGGTTGCCAACTTTCTCAAACCCAAATGAGGGACACGTTCTTGCAGGTGCGTGCGCAGAGCAGCTGACCAACAATAATGGAAATCGCAAGGTTTTGTCACCGCTCACCACTAGTGGCCAGTTCACACACGCACACCAACAAGCACGTGTCTCATAGCAATTCGTTTGCATGAGTTTTGCCGTGCTTACAGTAGTCTATTATTGGCCGACGAGGCTGTGATTGGAATACGGGACTGGAGCTGCCCCTGAAGGGACAAATCAAAATCACCCATATTTCGGGATGTCCCGGACAATTCGGGACGGTTGGCAACCCTAGGTGGAGCAGAAGCTGGTGGATCCAAAGGTCTTGGCTCTCAATATGCACAATGTTTCTAAGAAAAAGTTGCGTATTACGGTTTTTATATTAGCATATAGTGTTAATACTTTGCTTCGCTATCTGTGTGAAATACTCCTGCCGTATGATGCATGTAAACTGGAGTTTTTCGCGGAGCCGGTTCGGCAGTCTGGTCTCTGGATTTGGTTGTTAACCTTTACTCTGTTAAAGATCGTGTTTCCTACTAACATGGATACGGTTTGATTAATTTTGTTTTGGATGGATATAAAGAGAGTATCCCTGGCCAGAGACAATTATAGATTATACATTT
This sequence comes from Cryptomyrus ogoouensis, assembly GCA_025773925.1. Classification (NCBI taxonomy): domain Eukaryota; kingdom Metazoa; phylum Chordata; class Actinopteri; order Osteoglossiformes; family Mormyridae; genus Cryptomyrus; species Cryptomyrus ogoouensis. The sequence goes on along the minus strand of JAOYFF010000015.1, from coordinate 4,245,611 downwards.
TATACTTAAGTGCTGTATTTATACGTATTGTATTTAAACAGCAACAAAATACTCAACATAAATACTACACTGACATTAACCAATAATCGTGATAACGTCGATAATTACGGTGATAAAATGGCTGATTATTGTTTTGTGTGCTGCTTAATGATATGATTGTTAAGCACCATAGACCATTTTCTGAGAAATGGAAACCAAGCCAATGTGGTCTTTATAGAGGACAGAGTAACTAACACTGAAAAGCCTGTCATTTGCCACCCCACAGGTGATAGATATCTCTTCATTACTTGGGGAGAAGATGGCAGACACTGTACTTGGTTTGGCAGGAGCCAGGACTGGAGGGATTGAGTTTAATGTCCCGCAGTGACGATGCAGCAGGGTAAGGAGCATGACCTGGCGGTAGGCTTGGGGTCAAAGCCTGAACAGGGGTGGGTGCCCAGGACAGGTAATCAAACTGAAGGACCTTATTTTTCAAACAGCAAACAAAATGGGGACAAAGACCCTTTTAGGAAAACCAGCTTCCCACCACAGTGCACAAGCTTCTACAGAGCTCCATAGTGAAAGAGATCCAGCAGACATACAGTCCTCTCTACTCCCTGTGTGCAGACAGCATCCCCCAAAGGGAGTGCATCTCACACCACGGCTATCTCACACCACAGCTTCATCAAACTGAGCCTCTTTTACCCTCAGTGAGGGCAGTAGCTTAACCTGATCTCCATGTTGGCCCAGGCTCAGTGGGTTAAGATGCTGTGTTTCTAACTGGAAGGTTGCTGGTTCAAATCCCATGGTCATCGGAGTGATTTAACTGCTGGACCCTCAGCCTCCGTTGCCTATAGGATTGTCTGACCTGACTTTCTCAAAAAAAAGTGTGTGTTGCTAAGGATATGCCGAATAAAAATGTTAAATATACCCAAATAAATTTCCTGGTTCCTGCCAACAGTTGGCATGGATGACCAGGAGGCAAATGTGTTGATCCCAGGCACCAAAATCTGGATGACCCATGGTTTTTGCATTTTGCATTTTTGCAAGTATTGTATTGTTATTTTCTTGTTTTCTTCATGAAGACATGTTCAAGATTGCAGACCTGCCCTGGACACAAGGCGTCTGGACTGTTGATTGTCTCGGATCACTTAACAGCCAAGCACCCGAAGGACAGGGGTTCGCTTCCTGATTAGCGACACTGCTTTGGGATTCATTTGGACTTCCTTATTTGTGAGACTGGTTTATGTCCACACAACAAAACCAAACATAATGCTACTTGGGGTGGTGGGGCGGTCTGTGGCTCAGTGGGCTATGCCCGTGATCAGAATGTCGCTGGTTTGAATCCCATATGTATGGGATATGTGAAAACCTGTCCTCACCCTTGTATGAATGACAAATGAAGCATCGTTATATTAAGCTGGATGTGGAATGAAAATCAGCTGAGTTCATTTAGCTTACAGCCTGCTGAGTTTGAGTTCGCTGCCCATATTCTTAGTGATATGTCCCGCTTTTTCATTCTAGAGAGAGTTTTCCTGAGGTTCACTGCAGGAGGAGGGATTAAAGTCGCTTGATGTGTGTGAAGGCTGTGAGAGACTTCTGCCTGGTCTTGGTGACTCACTGGCAACAATGGCAGGTCTGTCACCCAGACACTCCGGAATCCCCCCTCAGCAGAGCCGCTGCATGGGGTCCCCGTTACGTCCTTTTCACTCCCTGAATCATTTCATGACCATTTAACCGAAAACAGTGGGAAGCTCCCAGAAATTAAAATCAGGGGAAATGAGTGTCTCTTTGTAAGGCAGCCCTTGTGTTTGATTACAGTCAATTTTGCCAGGAGACATTTTATTAACCAATAAATGTTAAATGGTGCTCTTGATCAATGTTTTAAAGACGGCCATCAAGGTCTAACTGCGTGCAGTATTTTAAGATCATGGGAGTTTTACTTACACAAAAATGTTCTGGGGCAGAAGGAAAAATTATTGGTTCAGAGAGATAACCAATCAGATTGTAGAGGAGGCAGGTCCAAGCAAATATAGGAGGTGGGACCAATCAGATTTTTGTGTAAGTAAAACTCCCATGATCTTAAAATACAGCATACAGTTAGACCTTGATGGCCAGGTGTATGTTAACTGTATGAAATACTTTCAAAATGCATATTACATTAAAACTACTAAAATTAACTAAAATCCCTGCAATTAGAAACAACTTTAACTTGGTCTTTTCACAACTGTCTGCATTTTTATTTAAAAATATTTTCCATTATTGCTCTTATCTCTGTTCACTTGACATTTCTGGCTTTTTTTTAACTTGGGTCAGTTCAGGTTCCATTCCTTTCTAAAAGAATCATATCAGGCTGCTCTTGGCAGCAGGACCAGTAAGGTTTTAGTTATTAATCTCTCTGGGACCCCATTCAAAAAGTCACCACCCCCTCAAAAGTTTCAAAAACTAAATAAATAGCTTGTGAGTAAAGTCAGAAGATCGTAGGTAGCTAGATGGATAGCAGAACATGCTGGTTCAGCATCTCACACATAATGAGCACGCTAATTTAATATTTAGTGTAGTGACTGTTTGTGGCCAACAGGGGGCCTAAACCTCTGGGCCCCCACGCAAATGCGTGGTTTGAGTGACAGTAATCAATGCCTCTCCTTGCAGCAATGCCGTTTTCTTAATGCTTTCCGTTATTTTATGCGACTCGTTGCCAGTTTGCACTAAAGTGTAACTCGCCAAAAGCAATATTCATGCTATGCAAATTATATGTTAACGTGTTAATTTATTCTTTACATATAATTTTTTTTGAGCATAATATTTGTTTGTCTGTTTACATTTAATTCTCAGAGCCTGCCTGTCTGTACATGTACGGTGTAGAATCTTAAATACAATTAGAAATCATGTTTATGTAGTAGCCTGATTACTGGTGTTTCTTCATTGTTTCACTTTTTAACATTTTCATTTAAAATGAATTTTGACAAAAAAAATTTAAAACGAAACACGTCCGTCGCGCATTTCAGCTGCATTTTAACCAAAATGAAATCTAATTATATTCTCAAAGTAGACGTTTACTCATTAAAAGATAAAGTGTTTAAAGAATGGTGAGGGCTTATACTATGTTTAAGTTATTTTGAAATTATGCAAATAGATTTTCAGATTAATAATCAAAATATTAGAAATGAACAAGATAGTTAACGCATAGAAACAATCTGTGTTTTCCATTAAGCTATCGTTCAGCTGTAACGCAGGGTTAAAAAGGAAAGTTTGATTTTCATTTACTCCATGCTACAGCACATCATAAATTAAACACTGAACTCTAATACATATTTCATTCAGATACCATATTATTACATCATCCCCGTCTGTACGTGTGCATTCGGCACAATGTGCGCGCGGTTCTTAACATCACCACTGACGCTATTTATCATTATAAGTGTTTCGCTTTTGAATTTGCAGCATTATCTTCGATACACAAAATAAACGAAAATTGATGCCAGACATGAATTTCGTATCCTAGACTCTTCTGGAACTTGTGGCTGCGTGAGAGTCCGCTTGACATGCTTGTTGTGGTTATTCTGTCAGCATTGTGCCACAAGAGGTATCAGTTTAGGTAGCAGCTTCCATTGTCATCTCTGCCTTTGTTACTCTGAAAAGTCCGACTTCGTTGAGTGCTGTTTCAATGAGTCTTTGCGGTCTCATCTTTTGCCCATTCGTCTTAAATAAATAACGCAATTCTACGCTTTACCAGACGATGGCAGTATTTTGCTTCTACGTAATGCCAAAAATGTAACAAAGCAGATGACGATTTTGCATATAAATAATAAAAATATATATATATTAAATGAGAGAATACATATTATGTATAAGTCGTAATTGTGTTTACAAATGTAGACACTATGCAGTTTTGTGGAATATAATGTTTAGGTTCATAAATGGCAAACTGTCTTCTATAAGCTCTAAGAATAAAGTATGGTTTTAGGAAGAATTTTAGCAATTCAATTATATCCTTCACCGGTGTGGTCACAGTTAACCCCTGGGGTTCGTTTAAGAGTCAAATGGTATTAAAGATGGAATGATTAAGAAGTTCGGGTTAAAAAAAATCTTTCACTTCCAGAACCTTCTTTAACTGGGCAGTGAGAGTTGGATGTCCAGCCTCGGGTGATCTTGGACAGATGATAACTTCTGTTGCTTAATTTGTATGACATATTCACAATTAAACCATTCAGAGATCATGAGTCATCTACAGTATATACATTGAATACTGTACGTTAAGAGCCAAAATAGTTCAAAGTATTTTATTCTTTCTTAGCAGTGCAAACATACAGGCAAAAAAAATCTATTGAAAATGAAGTGAGGAATGTCATGGTGAGTCGAATTGTAGCTGGAATTCAATTGGCACCAAGCATGTCTGATTCATTTACTTTAATCTGGAGGAAAAAGAACAGATTACACAGTGATCAACCTCAAATTGGGAACATCTACAGTCATTTCTCTCATTTTCCCCTTTATATATCTTGCTTTATATAACACAACATCCATTGTGATGATCCATTCACTGTTTCAGTCCTCTTCACATCGCATGACTTCAGTGTTTTCCTGCATTTATAATCATTGTGAATTGCAATTGATATCTAGACAGTTGGTGGCATGTCTTCCAGAGGGATTGACGTTATTCAATGTAGATGTACCCTTAGCAGTTAGATTATATTTATAGTCAGTCGTTTGGAAAGTGACAGACAGGCTCAAAATCAGAAAAAAAAAAATATTTCACCCAATGAAAACTCTATGTCAGTATTAAAATGTATGTGGATCGTTAACCATTAGGGCTGTTTAATGACGGTCCTTCTGCATGCGTCCTTTTTATTAACAGAAAACCAAACCTGACAGCTATGTCAGAAAATCAACACCAGAAACCGACTACGGTGTGAATGTATGAGGACAGAGACATTCAAAATGTGAGCCTCCTTTGGAATGTTAATCTTATTTATTTATTTATTTTCATATTTCAGATGATCTCGCAACAACGGGTAAATCACTGGTGACTCAGTTCCAGTCAACTGATAATCTCTCAATATCATGACCAGGAACCACTCTAGCAATCCCCCAAAATCCCATAAAAACACTCCATAATAACTAGGAACCATTCTTTAATAAACACAATTTAATGTTTTAAATTTAAATGTAATGGTTTTATAACAATGCAGGATTTCATATATTACTGGCGCCCTTTGATTGGAGACATATGAATGGACCCAAAACCATTCACCCAGCTCGATTGCTCATTAAAACACAGACGGTAATGGAAATATTCAATCATTTTTCATGCATATCATACCATCGTTCAACATGATTTCAGTATTGATATTTTAACATACATTTAAAATGTTTGTCTTTAATGTAATACATATTGTTTGCCTTAATACTCCTACGCAACGAAATGGAAGCGTACTGTAGATATGCTGCTAATACTGTGAAACTGTAATGCATGATAGCTCCAGCAGGGGGCAGCAGTGAGAGACTTTCAGTTTTCTTGGTATTGTGTCTCATCCCACGTCAGAGAGAAAATTGGAGAAGTAACATTTGTGTAATTCACTGTCACCTCTTATCCAAATCTGAAGTTACCCTAAAATAGGAGACGTATTTATATTTGAATCATACTCTCAGTGATCAGTATTCCTCAAAATAGAAGGGTTCAACAAAAAAATTGAAGAAGGTTTGCAATCAAAATTACAGAATGGTTACAGTTTTATTACAGGGCAACTATTGATGTTACTCTATACAGTTAGATGTATAATGGCACTCTGATTATGTTACTCTACATAGTAAGGTGTATTATGGCACTCTGATTATGTTACTCTACACAGTAAGGTGTATTATGGCACTCTGATCATGTTACTCAACACAGTAATATGTATTATGGCACTCTGATTATGTTACTCTACACAGTAAGATGTATTATGGCACTCTGATTATGTTACTCTACACAGTAAGGTGTATTATGGCACTCTGATTATGTTACTCTATACAGTAAGGTGTATTATGGCACTCTGATCATGTTACTCAACACAGTAATATGTATTATGGCACTCTGATTATGTTAC
>JAOYFF010000015.1:4114466-4124654 GCA_025773925.1 Cryptomyrus ogoouensis | reverse complement strand
ATATGCGTACCGTAACAGCAGTCACCGTCCGGGATGCTACTGTGGCTGATATGCGTACCGTAACAGCAGTCACCGTCCGGGATGCTACTGTGGCTGATATGCGTACCGTAACAGCAGTCACCGTCTGGGATGCTACTGTGGCTGATATGCGTACCGTAACAGCAGTCACCGTCCGGGATGCTACGCACCTGTTCCTGTGTCCGCAGGCCGCCCACTACGAGATGGGCTTCCTGGTGTGTGCAGCACTGGGTTTGCTCTTCATGGTGCTCATGCCGCTGGTGGGCTTCTGCTTCTGCGTGTGCCGCTGCTGCGAGAACTGTGGCGGTGAGATGCACCAGCGGCAGCGGAAGAATGCCGATTGCAGGAGAAGCGCATTGGCCGGCGCGCTCTTCGTCACCTCACTCCTCATCACGTGAGTCCTGACCCTTCAAACCCAAGAGCCTCTCATATCCGTCTCAGTTGTCAATCCTTAACTGGAAGGGGTCTGTATAGTTCAGGGGATTAGGCGTCTGTGCCCATATCCATTAGGTTGTGAGTTCAAATCCCATAGCTGACATAGTAACAATGTCTCCCCGTGACCCTTTATCAAGACCCAAATTGCTTCAGGGACATTGGGTTACCCTGCTGTCGGTCCTTCACTTGTACATCACTTTGTACAAAAGCACCTTCTAATTATGCTAAGTAAAATATAAATGTCTTAGCCACTGATATCAGGTACAGATATGCCACCCTCTGACTGATTTAGATGACTGCCTTATATGTCATCCAGAAATGTCATATCTCAAGTTTCATCTAGTTTTCATGCACATGCAATACATGAGGTCATATTTGTACATACACATTGCGATGAAATGTTTACTCAAAGTTTCACCATCGGGACAATGCAAATTCAATATAAGGAAGAACATCGTAACATTACACTTTATGTATTTATATACGCAATCCCTGGAACCCCTCATAGTCCTTTGCCATGAAAAGGATGTTCACCTCAGACTCCCCCCCCCCACCCCTCAGATGTTTCAAAAACTAAATAAATGGCTAGAGAGTAAAGTCAGAATATCATAGCTAGCTAGCTTGTTAGCAGAACTGAATAGTGTAGTGACTGATTGTGGCCAACAGGGGGCCCAGTGCAGATCATGGTTTGAGTGGTGGTAAATGCCCTAGGATGGGACATGTGGCACCTCTATGTGGACGGAATGCCGTTTCCATAATGCTCTGACATTATGTTTACTCTAGTCGTACACAAACACAACTGCTTTACATCAAGAAAATGCAAGGGGGCCATTTCTCCTGGAAATGCATCTGGAAAATTTGAGCAGTTGCTTCATCTCCACCACAGAATCTGTATTTTTATCGGCCTGGCCCAGTTCTCAGTGTCCTTACGTCTCCAGCGCCAAAGCCTTCTGGGAGACATGGTAGATGTTTACTAGGAGACCATGCGGGGCGTGGGCAGAACATGCAGTGCAGGGTCCACATTTAGTTCATTCAGGTGCAGTATTTTGAGGATCTTTCTGTTCAGAACTGGCTGGTAAATTCACGTTAGACGCTACACTGAACTTTTCCAGTTTGTAATTTTCCTATTAGAGGTGCATCCCATCTTACAGCCGTGCTTTTATGGGTTTAAGGTAACCGCCTGAAAATCTGCGATTTAAAAACGATGTCTGTCTTGCTGCCACATGTTTCCGTGCATCTGGGGGCGTATGAAATGGGGTGTTACACGACAGTAGCAAGACATCCTGGGCTCCCGGAGGAAATGTCACCTTGGGCCCCCTGATTGGTTGGCACTTTCAATCATGCAGTGGGTTTTGCTGACCTGGGGGGGGGGATTTTGTGGCCCGTATTTCCATGTCCCTCTGAAGCCCCTGGGGTGGCAAGTACCCCCAGTATTTAATGCTTCTTCATTTATCCCCCCTAAAATAGACCTTTACATTCGAATTATGAAGTTCTGCCCCCCCATAACATACTTACTCCTATGCACTTATCTGCCTCAGTAGGTTATAAATCTGTGGCGGTTCTCTTCCGATACCCCAGGCCAATGTTGCCAACTTAGCGAATTTTCGCTATATTTAGCGAGTTTTTAGACCTCTCTGGCTACTCGTTTTCAAAAATGCGACTAGCGACAAATCTAGCGACTTTTTCTAGTGTTATTGGAGACTTTTGGAGACTCTGACGTGGAAGCACGTATCGTTCTTACTTTTCTCACCGAGCAGCGGGTGCTGCCGTGGGCTCCCCTCCCAAAGCATTCACAGGCGGACAGTCCCCGCGCAGCAGCCCCGCCCAGCTGCAGTCAGAGCAGGAGATGTTCACCCTTCCGCATCCAGACTGCAAATGAATCGCGCATGCGCGAAGCCACCATTGGCTGATCCTGCCCCGGCTTATTGCCAAAAACTCCGCCAAGTAAACAGTTAAATGACAGTTTTCAAGAATAAGTAATTCCGCCAGAGTGTCTCTTTGGGGTCACTTTTGCCGGTCCCAAGCCCGGATATAGGAAGAGAGTTAGAATTGTGATATAAAAAAAACAAGAATCGTCAGAAGAAAGTTCATTTGTAGTTCTAAACGTATTTAGGGTGTTTTTTAACCACCTTTTGTCTCTCCCACGACATTATTCCTCTCTCCTACAGCGTCCATTATCAATACATGCATTATTACATTATGCAAATTAGGCGATGGCGTCATTTAGCGACTTTTGGGACAACCAATAGCGACTTTCCTTGCTGAGGAGTTCGCGACAGTGGCTGAACTGAAGGGTCAGAGTTGATGGGATTCTCTGACAGGAAACCACAACACAAAATGTACCTGAATATTATCCAAATACACAGTTCAGATATCACTTTTTTCCAGACTGAGGGCAGTACAAGTTGTTTATATTTACAGAACAGATTTAAGCTTAATAACGAAGTCATTCATCAGAACCCCATGTCTCCATCTACGTTTAACAGGAACACTTGGCAGTACATGTTGTCCAATGGGTTTAAGTTAAGGTATGCAACAGAAACCCAATTTACACTTTTACCATATACATGGTGAAACTGTACCAAAGTGGGAGTGAACATGTTTACTTTTCATTCCTTCTGTGCCTTTTAGTAGCAATTAATAGTGAGAAAGAGTCCTGGCTTAAAGTCTTTTCAGGAATCAGTGAAATGCTAAAAGTAACTAATATATATATTTAAACCTATAGCCTGAAGATCTGGATGCAGCACTAAGATAGGGGTCGCAGGATCTGAGTCAGAGTCTCTGCAGAATGAAACACTCAGATGTGTTTTATATGACATTCGTTGTGGTGTCAGGTTGCTGCGGTTCCTCCCTCCACGTCTCGCTTGTTGCTTATGTAAGGATCCCATTAGTGCCGGAAGCCGAAGCCCCCCCCCGGGAGATGTGCGTATCGCCGGACACTTTCGGGCGTCGTCTGGGGATCGCATGAGCTACATTCACACGATCGTTTTATGGAGGCTTTTAGGTTAAGATGCAGAGCAAATTGGGTTTAAGCAGTTAAAACCTGTACCATTTTACATCGCAGTCAGCTGCACTTCCCAAAATCCAAGCGCTGGATTCAAGGCTGTATTGAATGGCCATGTAATGAATTAGCAATTAAGGGTAGTTTTCAAACCCTACATACTATTTACAAGGTAATAAAACTGTTACATACATGTAAATGCGTGTGCATGTGTGTGCAGACTGTCTCGAATTGAAAATCTCACGCCAGCCAGCTGCCAGAAGTGGGGCAGACTGCTGAAGGTAGCGGGACGCCCAGTCACGTCATGGTTAGCCGTTGTCTGCAGGTCACACAGTGGCATGTTTTATGCTGCCAACAAGGTGTCAAGCAATCGCTGAAATTAGTTTTTAAAGCTGCTTCACACTGGCCCAGATCGCCTGTGGTGTGTTACATGCCTTTCAGGCCTTTGCGATGTAGAAGGGAGCAAGGTATGACATTTTCTGTAGGATTTACAGTATATCAGAAGTTGTCGGAAGTATTTGTGTGCATCTTAGTACAAAAATTTTGAGATGTTGTGCCAAATTTAGGTCGGGGTGATTTTCTTTTTCTTTAATTTCTCACATACATTTATAAACTTTCATCCATGCAGACTTGCAGACCAAATTATTTTTATTGCCTCGCCATGCTAGCCAAAATCCATCTGAACACTGAAGACATGATGAATTTTAACTAAATATTCATTACTCAACTTGAGAAATGTAAAGACTCACGTATTCATAACGTTCGCCTATTATCCTAGTTCAACTAAAAAGAAAGCTGTATACGACAGTACAACAAATCCTAAAACGTTGCAGCCCACATTTGCAGTGTCGCCACCTACCTTATTGGAAAGTAGCTAAAGTCTGGTCATATTTGCATTCTGCCTGGTGTCAGACGATGTCAGAATTTTGCATGTTTGCTTCTCTCCTACTCTATGTGCTCACGCAAACTGTATATTAATACTGGCGCGTTTCCAATAGAAGTTTTCTCATTTGCATTTTTTGGTCTGTTGTCGGCTAAGGTTTGTCCAAAAAGTCACTAGATCTAGTCGTTAAATTCACTGCACTTTGGCTGTCACTAGTGTTCCGTTTCTTTGAGCTGGTTCAGTGCTGCGTTACATGCATTGTGATACTGATGTTTGCCTTATTAAGAACACCGGTAATTCCCAACATGGAAACGAAGATCGATATTTGAGTGTTTTAACTTGGAGGCATTCGCTGTTTAACATCTTGCAGTTATGTCTAAAATTTCAGCTTTTGTATATATGAGGTGAAGAGTTATGGTAGCTCGCTGTTCTCTTGCACTGGCAGGCTTTGAGATTTAAATCGTGCCTCCGCTCTGTGAGTTGAGCTTCCATGTTCTCACTGTGTTGTGTGGGATGCTTTCTGCAGTCAGGATACTTACCCATACAGTATGGCTGTGAATGTGTGTTGTGGGTGTGTGTATATATGCCCTGCGTGGGACTGGCATTCTGGGCAGGGTCAATCCTAGCCCTGCTCTTTAAAGGGATACTAAAATCTAATAATGTTTCTGTTGCGCTTATGAGGAACAAAGCATTATGTCTATAGCCAGCAGAATTAAGGTGCCACCTTAAAGTTTCATTCTGTTGGTGTCTATAGGGGCTCTACCTAAAACTGTTTAATTTTAATTTTTTTGGTATACTGGTATCATTAGGGGTTCCACTTTAAGGTTTCAGTGTGCTGGTATCCTTAGGGCAGGGGTACCCAATCTTATCCGCAAAGGGCCGTATGCTGGTTTTTGGGATTACCTGTAGGTCAGCTGTTCAAACCCAGGTGTGAAGACTCTTTCAGACATTCAGTCCTCTAATTAGTAATCTAATTAGGGAGTTGCAGCAAAAACCCGCACACACACCGGCCCTTTGCGGATAAGATTGGGTACCCCTGCCATAGGGGTTCCACCTTAAGGTTTCAGTGTGCTGGTATCCATAGAGGTTCCTCCTTAAGGTTTCAGTGTGTTGATATCCATAAGGGTTCCACCTTAAGGTTTCAGTGTGCTGGTATCCATAGGGGTTCCTCCTTAAGGTTTCAGCATGCTGGCATCCATAGGGGTTCCACCTGAAGGTTTCAGCGTGTTGGCATCCATAGGGGTTCCTCCTTAAGGTTTCAGTGTGCTGGCATCCATAGGGGTTCCACCTGAAGGTTTCAGCGTGTTGGCATCCATAGGGGTTCCACCTTAAGGTTTCAGTGTGCTGGCATCCATAGGGGTTCCACCTTAAGGTTTCAGTGTGCTGGCATCCATATGGGTTCCACCTTAAGGTTTCAGTGTGCTGGCATCCATAGGGGTTCCACCTTAAGGTTTCAGCGTGTTGGCATCCATAGGGGTTCCACCTTAAGGTTTCAGTGTGCTGGTATGCATAAGGGTTCCTCCTTAAGGTTTCAGCGTGTTGGCATCCATAGGGGTTCCACCTTAAGGTTTCAGTGTGCTGGTATGCATAAGGGTTCCTCCTTAAGGTTTCAGCGTGTTGGCATCCATAGGGGTTCCACCTTAAGGTTTCAGTGTGCTGGTATCCATAGGGGATCCACCTTAAGGTTTCAGTGTGCTGGTATCCATAAAGGTTCCTCCTTAAGGTTTCAGTCTATTGATATCCATAAGGGTTCCACCTTAAGGTTTCAGGGTGCTGGTATCCAAGGATGTTACACCTGCTCAATGTGAGGATAGCTGGTCCAGTCTGAACCTGGACAAGCCCCTCCATCCCTGGTATGTTCCTCTGCACTGTGTCACGACAGAAGATGACTCACTCACGCTTCCCCGCAGTTTCACGCCCAACAGCTGAACGTCGAGGTTATAATTACCCGTTAGCTTGAGTCTGAGATGTTTGGCCGCTCATGGGACATCTTCTGAACAGTCTGCAGCTGTGAGCTGCCAGAAAAGAAGCTCATGAATTTCATTGATTTGCATCATCGTTTTATAAAAACCAAGCTTCATCAGGAGGGGCTTCCCACCGTCTGCACACTGTGTGTCTGAGAGTCCATCCCATAATACTGCGTCTGAGCCTGGAGGTGGACACTCTTGAAGAGTAAACAGGACAGTAGAAATGACAACAGGGTAGTAGAAACACTATAATTTGTCTATTGATCTATCTGTCTTGGATAGAGGACGTATTTAAGAACACAGCTTTTAATAAGAGTAAATCAATGAGTAAATTGAAGACTACATTCCATGATTTGATCTAGAGCCAAAGCAACATTCAACACAAATCTGTCAAAGGTGTTTTATTAACATCAATCCCTCTAACTAAGAAGTTCCCTATTTGTTGAGTCAAGTAAACCTTAGACCTGAATTGATCAGAACACTTGAATCTGATGACCATATTTTGACAAAAGGTCATCATCCTATAGAATCACATACTCTTTCCATAGATGACCTTTATCTTATGGTTTCGTGGTTAATCCTGTTGTCTTGTATCTCAAGGACCAGGGTTCGAGTCTCCACCCTGGCTGTCCTCGTGTTCCCTCCCCACCCCCCAGCCAGAAAAACATGCTAAGGTGTATCAGAATTGTCCGTATGTGTGATAAGTGTGCGGCCTGCGGTGTGTTGGTGCCCCATCCTGGATTGTTCCCAGCCTTGTGCCCATTGTTTCTGAGATGGGTTCCGGACCCCCTGCAACCCTGCATAGGGCAGGTGGGTGTAGATGGCTGGGATGTTGGCCATATAAAATGATGTTGTTATTATTATTATTATTATGGTAAAATCACATTTTACAGTCATTTAGAAATCCAGATAATTACAGAGATTCAACAAGCTTTTTCTCACAACTGTATATAATTCCCAAATACAGTCATTTGCTGAGTCGTCGGGCTATCAAACAGTTATCTAGTTATTATCTAGTTGTGATCTGTTTTGAGATGCACTTTTCTGTTATGCTCTGTGGCCATTCAGCATAGTGGATAGCAGGTATCTATGCTAATGTGTTTGCTTGCGGCCACTGCCACCTACTGGTTTCAATGCTGTTACTGCAATACATTTGGTATTTTAATGATTTTTGCCTTATCTTGTCTTCTCTGCTGTTCTTGTTCTCTTCGTGTGATGTGTGCTCATGTGACATGTCTCTGTCTGTGTACATCTTTGTCCTATCTATGGACACCAATGAATTTTTCTAGGCTAGCTGTGTGGTGATTAAAATGACTATCCTGTTCTTTATTCATTGATTCGGCAGGGCGGGTGTCGTGATTGCGTACGCAGCCAATCAGAACCTCAGCGACCAGCTAAAGGGTGTGAGGAGATTGGTCAACAGCAACATGAAGGACCTGCAGACACTTGTTAACCAAACCCCAGTGGTATGTATTTTTATGGGTTGTTTTGTGAGCATTTCTGGACTCTCAGCTACAGTTCTGTACTGTACCATGCTGTTGTCATGATGTCACCATGTTTACTGCATGAAGAAAGCAGATCACTGTGACTCACAAAGCTGATTCTCTTTCAGCAAATCGATTACCTCATTGGACAGTATACCACAACCAAAGGGAAGGTCATCTCAGACCTGGACAGTAAGCGATGTCCGTCCGGCCTAACCGTTAGGCCCCTCGAACCCACTCCAGTTTCTGTCCGTCTTGTCGCTTAGACCGGTGTTTCCCGACCTGGTCTTCAGGGACCCCAGATACTCCGCATTTCTGACTGTCTGAGGGCCAGGTTGGGAAACTCCGGCTTAGACCGTGAGCCAAGATTAAGTAAGTCTGTGGCTGACTGATTTTCCCCCTGTGCCAGATGTGGGCCCTTTGCTTGGCAGGGAAATCCATAATAACCTGGCTAGCGAGTGTCTTCCCGCTCTTGATCGAGTGTCAATTATGGCATCAGGTATGGAGATCTGCATCACTACTTCCCCTCTCTCTCTCTCTCTCTCTTTCTCTTTTGTTCTCTTTCTCTCCCTCTCTCTCTACCTACTGCTACTATCAATAAGCAGAATGTTCTACATGTTTCTCATTTCTAGACTTATTGAAATCTACTGCTGTTATTTCCACTGGCCACACAAAACAAACCGTTTATTTATTCCGAAGGAAATAAGCGTGGACATTCTGTAAAGAACATTTCTTACATTTAACCCCTGTTGAGCTTATTGAAGTAGGAAAATAAAGGCTTGCAAAGGAGAGAGAAATCGCACACCATTCAGTAAATGACTCAATAGCCGGAGCAGATTGTTAACACCAAAGATATTTGTGTTTCAATAAAATAAAACAGGCTGGCTTTCTATCTGTTTACCCCCTGCTGCTGTGGAAAAGTATGGTGGGACTTCAGACACAAATTTCATGTACTGTGATCATACCGCACTGTACTGTGATCATACCACACTGTACTGTGATCATACCGCACTGTACTGTGATCATACTGCTCTGCTCTCATTCTGAGCTGGTTTAAAACACCAAGAACGTGCAGCTATTGGGAGTGTTTCTCAATCCTGCTCTTCCCAGCAGACACAAGAGCCTGTTTTCGGTCCTAATTAGTGAGCTCAATTAAAATAATAATTTATTATGTAATTCAAATATGGTGACTGGATGCTTTAATGGAGCACTGGAGTATTAACTGTGAATTGGGGAGGTGAGTACAGACACTCATGTCACTGACTTTGCACAGACATGTGGGAGACCCAGCGCGCTCTGCTGAACATGAGCCTCGCCCTGGAGGTCCTGCAGAACAGCTCCAGCAGTCTGCAGGCCAACCTGAGCCTGGTGAACGCCAGCATAAAGAACGCCCTGAGCGACTCGGCCTGCAAACTGGAGTCAGTGAACAATGTCTGCATGTCCATCAGAGACTCACTCAGCCAGCTCTGCATCCACGCTAACTTCTCAAGGGTAGACGCCCTCGGACCCTGCTTCACTTTGCGATGACCTTTTCTCTCTGCATTGGGCATAATCTCGTTTTCTTGGTGTTCCAGTTGCCCAGTGTAAATCAGCAGCTAGCTGATGTGACCGAAGTCTTGAAGGCCAATCTCAGCAGTATAGTTCAAAAGGTGAGCTCTTCTTCAGCTTTAAGATCACTTAGTCCCCATATGATCTCAAATTGCATTTTCTCATCATCAAGATTACAGATCGCATCCTAACTGGCTAAATTCTCCATTTCATTGTTTCAATCGTCTGCTGTTGTTTAGTTCTCTGATCATTGTTTCTTCCTACGTTTTTAATTACTTAGATGCCTTTTCCTTGTAGGGCAATGCATCATTCAATAACATACCTGACTTGGTAAAAAACCAGATGAACAGTACAATAAGAGGTAAGGAGATGCTGGTGACAGGTAACAGGTAACAGGTAACAGGTAACAGGTAACAGGTAGCAGGTGACAGGTGACAGGTGACAGGTAATGTTTTAAACGCTCCCCCACAAACTCCGTCTCCACGTCGTGTTTTTGCTGTCGTTCAGGGCAGTGGGTAGATTCTGCTTGACTGCATCGATTTTCATAAAAATTCATATTTTCACTTCATAAATTATGCATTAATACTTGAACCACTACGTAGGGCCAAAATTATCCTTCTCAAATTTCTTAGTATGAAATATAATAAAATATAATATGAACATTTTCAAACATTATAGATCTATAATCGTATGCAAGTGTGTTACCCAAAATGAATATGCTAATTCGCTTAGCTGTCAGTAATGCACCGCAGGGTGGGGGGGGGGGGGGGGGGGAGGGGGACAGGGGTTTGGTTTGGGCGGGGGGGGCCAATGTGATACCCCTTCATGTGGCCCAAAATCTCTAGCAAGGCC
>JAOYFF010000015.1:4055629-4110052 GCA_025773925.1 Cryptomyrus ogoouensis | reverse complement strand
TTTTTTTCCCCCCTCCCGGTTTCTAATGGGTGCAAGCCCACCGGGGGCCCTCCAGTTCTCCCCCCCCCCCCCCCCCCTCTGTTGGAAACAAACCATCACTACAAATGGTGTGAGTGCTGGTAAAGCACCACTACTGACTGGACCTGCCCACAATGGTCCACAATGGGTGGCCAGTCTTATCCACAAAGGGCCGGTGTGTGTGCGGGTCTTCGCTGAAACTCCCTAATTAGATTACTAATCACAGGACTGATTGGCTGAAGAGTCCTCACACCTGGGTTTGAACATCTGACCTACAGGTTACCCAGAAACCCGCACACACACCGGCCCTTTGTGGGTAAGACTGCCCACCCCTGAGGTGTACGGATCATAGCATCCTGGTATAGAAGGTCCTTGGGAGCAGTATGTTCACACAGGTACTTCCATGATCACAGGGGGATTCATTCTTCAGAAAGGACAAGGGCACCATTAGAGCCAAAATGAGCTTTTCAGCGAAATGGCTCAAAAGTACTTGGTCCTAGTGTCCTCTGCAGCATAGAAGAGGTTAATATGCTCCACGTTCTACACTGGCTTGTTCAGCTTGTGGGGCAATCCCCTAATGCAGTCACATGACTCTGGAAAATCAGGGAGGTCCGGCACAGTTGCCGCGTTGTTTCCAGGACTGAGGATTTCCGTGCGGCGATCTGGGCAGCCAAGCCCCTGAAGGGGCACCTGAGAACACTGTAAACACAAAAGTCCCTTACGGCACAATCTTAAAACAGCCGGTATCTCTTTCATTAATTTAACATTTGTGTTTTTTCTCTTCAGATTTTTTATTAAGGAAACATTCTCCATTGTTAACACTTTAATGACTTTAATCATCTCTGTGTGGCAGACAAGCGACAGTCACTGAAGTTACGGGCCACACACACTTTACTAATATGTTAAATTAATTTGTTTTCCAGCATTCACAGGACATCGCAAAACAGTTTGACAGCGTCAGTGTGGATCTGAACAGCATTATACTGCTGGAGCCCAGCGGGAAAGAGAACCTATTGAGTTTTAGCAAGACGGGAGTTGACAAGATAAATTACCCAGAATACCTTGCTGAGGTGAGTCTGAATGAAAGTTTCCAGTGGCTGTGGGGATGGTCTGCATATGTGCTCTTCAGCCCAGTGGAAATGGATTACTGGTAAAGCTTGTAAAGTCTCATGTCTCTGCACCACATACACGCCAGTGTTCAGAGTGTATCCTAAATGTACCCCATTTGCGTAAATGTAAACATCTAATGCGTAATCGCAAAATCACACTGAACTGCTGTGCTTATATACGGAGCATGGTGTTTTTGCAGTGTTCCGAGATGCTAGAATCACCTTCAGTGTTTTTGCAGTTCTCTGAGATGCTGGAATCACCTTTGGTGTTTTTGCAGTGTTCCGAGATGCTGGAATCACCTTTGGTGTTTTTGCAATTCTCTGAGATGCTACAATCACCTTCGGTGTTTTTGCAGTGCTCTGTGATGCTAGGATCACCTTCTCTGTTTTTCCTCAGGTTAACAAGAGCATCACAGTTGTTGATCTGCTGGTGTTCGCTGGCAACCTGGAGAATCAGCTGAACAAGCTGGTAAGTCCAACAAACAAGAAGGCTGAAAAAATAAGTGTTACATGTGTGTTTCTCAGGGCGGCATGGTAGCCCAGTAGGTGGCGCTATTTGCTCGTATCTCCAGGGTTGGGGGTTCGAATCCCGCCTGTGCTCTGTGTGTGTGGAACTTGCAGTGAGAATGTTGGTGTATGAGCCCAGCAGTGGGTGTACCCCTGCCTTGTACTGCCTAAGATAGACCCTAGCACCCCCAAGATCCTGATGAAGCTATAATGATATAATGATAATATTGATTATAGATATATCACCAGTTTAATACTTTGTTTCATTTTTGGTCCTGGTTCCTGAATGAACTCTTGAAATGTGTAAAAGTGCAGCTTCAGGTTTTGACATAAGAAACGTCTTTCCCTCCGCAGCCACAGGACCTGCAGGGCAGCCTGACAACTCAAGTGTCCAGCATCCGGGATATCTACAACAAGCAAGTAATCCCCATGCAGCACAGCACGGTAAGGAATCACTGCTGACAATGCAGGAATTTCTGTGGGCTACGTGTGAATCCAGGTCATACCAGTTAGCCGTTAAGCTGGACGTCGTGGGAAGAGTACAGATCTGTGGAATCTGCCGGTCATCTGTGGTCCACTGCTCACTAACTCGTGCATCTCTGTCACTTGCAGTGATGATTTCCGTGGATACGGGTTTCCATATTAAATTTCTGTGCTTCTGTAATGCAAAAATGCTAAAAATGCTAACACTAGACAGGCAGTTTCTCTTCCTTGTTCACCTTCCCTAACATTTCTCACATCCTTTCTAATGCTTGCAAAGAAATACGTTGAGGCGAGGGTAAGCATTCTTAAAATATTTCTTTAACTCTGTGAGTGAGGTGAGCGATGCTGTTTTCCGATAACAGTTCTGAGGGGCTCATCTGTATCAGTGACTTTTAATGAGTAGCTTTGGAAAAAATGCTACCTGGTATTGCTTTCGCATGTGTGTGACATCATTTCCCAAAACAATCTTTATCTGAGGGATTTTAGGGAAGCCCATTGTGATCTTGGACCTTTGATACACACTGTTAAAATATTAGCATGTGTCCAACTGTAACTGGACTATTATAAAACAAAATGCTTTGGGTGCCTTGCATGTCTAGACCATAATAACTTGAGTTTTTTTTTACGTTCATCACACCCCCCCCCCAAAGACCACTTTGAGCCAGAGTGTCCAACGGCTGCAGAGTCTCACCTCCAACCTTCCAGTAAGTCCTGCCTGACACCTTTAGCCTCACCGGCCAGACTGACACTACATAGTCCAGATAGGCCTTCAAAAGTATATATCTGATTTTTTATGTTCGTTAAGTGTTCGTCCTTGCTGTCGTGGTTTGCAAAGATAGTTTTGGTTTTTTAGTTTTAGGGTGGTGTAGTTCTGTACTGTAAGAGTAATTGACATTTGGACAGACAGACAAAAGGGTAATACAGAAAATTATTAAGATGTTTTAAACATTTTTTTCTTGCATTGCAGAGCAGAACCGCAGATACACTGAAGGCCATTAACAGTGCACAAAACATCACCCACAATGCAACACACATCATCACCCAGGTAGCTAAAGTTATGTCAGTTTTTATTCTGCAATAAGGAAACAGGAATGTTTCAGAATCATGAAGGGCCATCATTGTTCTCCTGCTTTAGGAAACTGGGAATTACAGGGACCGCTTAATTGGCTACTTTGAGCAGTACATCAACTGGGTCAAGACATCGGTAAGTGTTTCATTTTCTGATTGTCTACACAGTTTGCCAGGAGCTTTTCTCCTTGACTCAGAGGTACAAACTTGTGCGCTGTGCCCGTTTCCCAGCTGGCAATGGACGTCGCCTCCTGCAAGCCCATCAGCAACGTCGTGGACTCTGTGGACCTTGTGGCCTGCAGCTTCGTAGTGGACTCACTGGTAAGTTGAAAAAGCTTCTCGAGGCACGTGGGGAACGTGCGCAGTGCTGAGTACAGTGCATCTACAGACTTGCCTCGGTGGCCATGGAGACAAAACCCCCAGGGGGGGGGCACTCTCAGGTTTTTGGGTCAGGCCCATGGGACCGGGTGGCGTTTGTCACATTAGCACTAATGGCGTATGTGTGTGTGAACTGGGTGCAGTGGGAAGAAGCCCGTCACAGAGCCCCTGGACACAACAGAATGGGTTGAACCCTAATATGCTACACAGTGGTGGATTTGTTCTTTTGGGAGCCCCATGCAAAAACCCACTTGGCCCCCCCCCCGAATGTTTCAAAAGCTAACCAAAAAATAAATAAATATATAGCTAGCAGAACGTGCTGCCTCAGGATCTCCTAAGTAAGGAACGTGTTTATTTAATGTTTAGCATCGGGAGAGTTTGTGGTCAGGGGCATTATGCATAAAATTGGACAGGGGGGTCCAGAATTTCTAGGTACGCCCCTGTTTATGACCCCCCCAGGGGCTCCTTGGGGACCCGACACAAATGCAGTGGGGGTGAATTCTGCCACTTCTAGTACAGTATCTTTGGGGATCACTGCTTGTAGTTTGATACATTTTTAGAAGATCTATGTAACTTGTGTAGAAGTGCCCAGCGGCTGAGAGATTAGTGCACCCGTCCCGTCTGTCCGACGTCACCCTCAGCGGCCTCAGTGGGCAGGAAGCACCTCATTTGTAATCAGGCAGCACGAATGTTCCATTGTGTCAGTCCATAAGTCTCTTAAATAGCTTTCAGACATGAAATCCTTGAACGTATAAAAACAAAATCAGGTACAAATAAATCATGAGGCCTCAGTGAGGTCCGCCACACTGCAGCAGTTCTTCAGTCTCAGTTCAGGGTGCCTCACTGTTAATGGACAACAGATGTGTTGAGTCAACAGTGTGTGAGATGGTAGGGACCCTCATCAGCCATCAAAAACAGCCTAAGGGTGTCATTCATTAGTGACTTCCCCAGGTACCTGTACCAGTAAAGTCATGTGCAGTTCCATCAGCGGGGTCTGTTCATTGATGCTTCTGCGGCCATAATTCCGGCATGTTCCACATTAATGTCATTGGTTACGGGCAGCAGCGCTCGTAAACCCAACGCTTTCTTTTCTCCTCGTCTCCCCGTTCACCTTCGTCTTCCTCACGTTCCATCTTCAGAACTTGTTCTGGTTTGGATTGGGCTGGGCCACGGTGCTCCTCGTTCCCAGCCTGATCCTCTCCGTGAGACTGGCCAAGTTCTACCGCCGGATGGACACGGAAGACGTCTACGACGAGTGAGTGCCTCCGGAACGGAACCACAGGCCAGCTTGGGAATGGGGGGCCTTCTTCATGTAAACCCTAAAATCGTCCAATTCTGCCCATCCTCTGTATCCCAGCCCAAGGTGCCACCAGTAACCAGCCCCCTCTCTCTCTCTCCTTCTCTCTGCTTCTCCTGGCAGTTCCTCCGTCTCTGGCACATGGCATTTCACGTTATGATAATCATTCCCTCCTCTTTCCTTCTCCCTCCTTTCCCTCCATTTCCATGCACTTTGCACTTTAAGGGAAGCCGCACATCTCTCTTCACTCCATTCCCACTCTGTCCGTCGGTTTGCTTTTCGTCACCGACGAACAGCCAAAGCTGAGCGCTTCTCCGTAGCGTCAAAACACTTCTGAAGATTCCACCTCCATCTCCCTCATACTTAACTCTCTGATTCCCGCTTAATAAACCACGTGTTCTGTTAAGTCACAGGGCACTTGCTGTTGAACACATGTTTGGTGCTGGATTTCGCTGAAGTGTAAATGAGCTGTTTATGTGCCGTAAAAACCTTTACTTTGTGCTGTATATTTTATATAGCTACTGCAGCTGCCCCTAATACAGAGGGGTCCCTACAAAGAAAATCCAATTCAAACATATTTGTGTTTATAAGAATTTGTATATTACATAATAGACAATTGGGCTTTTTAATACATTGTGAATATATTCATACAATTGATTGTTCTCACAAGTCTTGTTTACATTGCATTATATGATGTGATTATATATCATATAAGATATCCCATCTTCCATTTTATTACATGTTCCATCTCTTTTAATGTTTTCCTTTCTGATAAAGTATGGAAATTGGCATTAATGGTTATCATAACGAGCCTTCACTCAGTGTGCAGAGCACCGTACCGATGAGCGAAACAGTTCCAGAGGTAGGACATGGGCGTGCATGCTGTTAATGCGTCCGGCCTCTTGCATGCTGTTAATGCGTCCGGCTTCTTGCATGCTGTTAATGCGTCCGGCCTCTTGCATGCTGGGAAGGAGATGTGTGCACCTGGAATGTCGCACACTTGCATGCCACTCAGGAGAATGTTCTGCATGCAAGTGCAGGGTCTCCTCAAAGGGGGCATCCAAGATGGCCACCCTCTCATGGAAGCGGAAATGGACAGGCCGCTCTTGCTGTGTCTCACATTTGTGCTTGTGACCATCTGAGCTGAACACCGACGTGTGATATGAGGAGCATCCCTGCAAATTAACAGAGGGGCGATTCTAGGATTTTTTTAAGGTGGAGGTGCTTAAGAGGGACAAAATTCCTACAGAGGGGCCTACCTTGTCATTAGCCAATGATAGGTCTTGCATTGGTTAGTGGCAGCGGAGGGGGCACTGCGGGGGCCAATCAGCTTTCAGCTGGTGCCCCTGTAGCCCCGCCCCCAGTATCCACCCCCGAATTAACACCTTAAAAGGCTGAAGCATTTATCTGTTTGTCTTATTTCAACTATCCTCTTTAAGACCCGCAGCGCTGCATGGCTGAATCACAGCCTTGTTGGGTAACGGTTTGTGCTGCGTGACGAGACGCTGCGCCGTAGCGGTGCAGAGACAGAGGGGCTCGCCAGCGAGGCCCACATCACCTGACCTACTTCTTTATGCACCCACTAGCCCCTACCCCCGTATCCATTTGACTCCATTCCACCTGGCTTCAGTTCCTCCGTACAAGACAGGCTGGTGAGAGCGAGGCGAGTGGTGCTGGACCCAGCAAGGTACTGGCACCAGTGGGCCGGGACCCCGTGGTCTCGGCAGCTCCTGGACGGTCCCACCTCTGTGCCCTTATGTCAACCCCCTGCACTCCTCATGCATGCCTCCGACTTCCTGCCGTTGCACAGTCTCACTTTTCCTCTCCAGCCGTCTGCTCCATCTCTACATGCTGCTGTTTTCCCACAACCTCGCATAGTCCCCTATTTGCCTCCTTTCACTAATGATTTAATGAGTCTAGACAGGCATTCACACAGATGACCAGCGTTTATACCAGGAGGGTATAGGGACCAGGCCCTTTCATCTCAAGCCAGCGAGGCTGCTGTAGGTTTAGAGGTCATTGGGTTTTTGGACATCCAGCCTTACAGAATGAATGGAGGGTGACTGTAGCTGAAATGCAGACACACGCTACTTCGCAGGTCATTCAGGAACCATCAGGAAGCCACAGTGTCTGACTCGCAGCGTTTGTAGGTCAGCCAGGAAACACTGCATGTCAGTATAACACCGCAGCACTTGCAAACCTGTTAAATAAGCGTGATCTGTTCTCTTTCTCTCTGGTTATTTACTTCCCAAGTGCAATAGAAACCTGGAACTGAAGCAGATTCGACGGTAAGTCAGGTATCGCAAACGCCAAATATCAAATCATAAAGAATGCAGAATCTCCTGCTTCATTGCTGCTTTTCTGACGTCTAGCTCAAGTACCCAGAAAAGAAGGATGTTATCTTCACAAAGTCACATGACCACCTAAGACCACGTCAACGAACGTGACCCCCCTCACCTGTCCTCCTTCCACCCAGCTGGCCCTGTTTGACCTTCCATCTTCCGCTTGGTCCTAAGGAGAGCTTACTGTCTGCCTTAGGTCACCAGATATTACCAAACCAATGTCTGAGATAAGACTGCAGCCGCAGAGGACCTTCGCCGTGGTCACCCATCAGTCATTTTTACAAATCAATTACGTCTAACTTTCAGATATAAATGTGTAAATGTTGCACACTTGCGAAAGTTTACAATTTTCTATATTGCTGTGAATGTTTGTTTTTTTAAGCCTTGTCAATATCTCCTGAACCCTTCTTTGTGTAAATGCTTTTATTTCCATACACTATGCAGGTAGCTGTTCACTGGCTTTTTAAACGTGTATCTGTAAGGGGTTAATCAAACGGCATCTTTTCCCAAAACTGAAAATGCAGCTACATTGTGTCTGAACACACATGATATGATACTTGACGGAAACACGCTGAACTGCAGGCCACTGGTGACCACAGCCAGGGGCGTTGCTAGAGATTTTGGGCCCCATGAAGGCATATCACATTGGGCCCCGCAGTCCAGACCAATCCAGTTATTTTCCAAATTTTCTAGGCCCCCTGTCACTCAGGGGCCCTTGGAATCGTCCTACCTTTCCCCCACCTTTCGGCGCCCCTGACCACAGCCGATGATGTTTGTTATTCAGTAATTAAAGGAGAAACAAGTTCCCAAAGACATTGAGAAAAGAATGACACGGTTGCATAGCAAATATGGTTTGAGTAAAATACATGAAGCATTTAGCTGTTTCATAAACTATGCTGTTGCACCCCCCCCACACACACACTCTGCCACAGGTAAGGCAGTGTCACCATACTACGTTGTTATTCGAAACCTCTTGTTACTCAGGTCTCTCTCTGGTGGTGCTTACAATAACGTCGCTGCTCACTACTTTAATGTTTTTTGGCACGTTGAAAACCATGACCGTAACGTCCCTCCAGGGATGCATTTCAAAGTTATTATGCCTGATTACCATGATATTTGTATAAATCTTTTTTTTTTTTTCATTGTTTGCTTTTAGCCTAATTCTTCCTCTCCTTGGTCGAAATGGTTTAACTGTAAGACTGACATTAGCACTTACAGCGCTTCAGTGCCGGGACGTCTGTTGCGCTAGCTTCCCGAACCGCGGGCCTTTGGTTCGACCCCCACTGGCGCCGCCAAATAAACACGAATAAACATGATTTGTCGTTATTATGCATGTGTGGGTTTTAAGATGAACGTCATCACGGTAGCAGCAAGAATACAAGCCACGAGTCACGTGTGGGATGCAGCTGATTAGGGAACAATCATACTTTGCATCTTAATGACAGAAATGCAACAGAAAGACAAAAGTGCGCATCCAATATTTAACGTGGAGGAGGTCACCAGCACTCAAACCACACATTTGCACGGGGCCCCTGGAGTTCACCACTACTCAAACCACACATTTGCACGGGGCCCCTGGAGGTCACCACTAATCAAACCACACATTTGCACGGGGCCCCTGTTGGTCAGAGTCACTACAATAGACGCTAAATTAAAACGCTCCTTATTTAGGAGGTGCTGAAGCAGCATGTTCTGCTACCCAGCTGGCTACCATGACTCCACTCGCTAGCTAATTATTGAATTTTTTAAATGCCTGAGGAGCCCAATGGGGCCCCAGGAACAACAAACCCGGCCCTGACTTTCAAGGTAAGACTTTCTCTGAGCATCATTTCACTGTAGGCCAGCTACACCCCTCAAGCTGAGTCCAGGATGATCAGCTCACCAGAGGTCAAAGGTCAACTGGAAACACCCCCTTCCACATACACACTTCAGAATGCCTCCCCTTGTATAACCTATTAAATATAAACCTCCTACAGCAGGGGTGTCAAACTCCAGTCCTGGGGGGCCGGAGCCCTGTGTAGCTTTAGTTCTTTCCCTGTTCCACCACAAGTGATTCAGCTCAAGAGCTGTGTGGTAATTAGCACTAGGAGTTGAATCAGGTGCGTTAAATGAGGGGAAACCCGAAAATGTGCCGGACTCTGGCCCCCCAGGACTGGAGTTTGACACCCGTGCCCTACGGGGACAAGGGGGACTTTCAGCCGTTCGGGGGCAGATGGCAGCAAACGGCACTCCCCAGTCTACAAGCCAGTGTCTCCCCGCGTCAGAGAGTGTATATTAGCGCTTTGTGTGCCAGCGTGGTTTGGTTTTGGAATCCGGGCCCTTTATTGCTCCTCAAATGCTTTTTGTGCTGGAAAAAAAATTCCTGCCCCCACCCCTTAGCTGGCGAAGGGCCAGCAGCCCAAAGCGTTTGATTGTACCCATCAAGGCACCAAGAAAAAATAAATAAATAGCTCCTTCGGAAGTTCGGGCCGGCGAGCCGTTTTCGTCGACAAGGGGGCCTTTCTGCCAAGGGGCGACTGATTGCTAAGAAAACAAGGTCCTGAGAAGTTTGCACAGACCCCCCCCCCAGAGGACATACACCCCCCCCCCCATATGCGCTAACCCGAACCCCACCACCCGCCTCACAATGCCAGCAGCTGTTGAAGGTTTTCTCCACACTTTCCTTGCTAAAACCCAAAGGACCCAATGGCCGGATCATCCCGTCCCGTAACAAACTACAGCAAGACGGGCAGCCAGACTTATGGTGTGTCTGCCACTTTAGCAAATGCGTGCTGGAAATACTTAGAATACCAACCACAGGAGATGAGCTGCAGTCTGTTTTTCAACAGTCTTACAGTAACAGAGACTCAAGCTGTAATTCTAGCGACGACGGTGCCTTTGAAAGTCGTAATTTGCTCGGTACAAATTACTTGGCCCATATGGTACTCCATGGTACTACACCAGCCCAGCCCCAATTGGCTTCTTAT
Organism: Cryptomyrus ogoouensis; assembly: GCA_025773925.1. Taxonomy (NCBI): domain Eukaryota; kingdom Metazoa; phylum Chordata; class Actinopteri; order Osteoglossiformes; family Mormyridae; genus Cryptomyrus; species Cryptomyrus ogoouensis. The sequence continues at coordinate 4,099,884 of JAOYFF010000015.1, read as the reverse complement.
GTTCCTACAGGGTGCTTGACAGTCCCTGGTTAGTCATGAATTATGGTCACGTTGCAGAGGGACTGCCCCCCCTCCCCCTCCCACCCCGCAGCCCCCAATCAGGAAAAGGCATGGCGATTTACCTGAAAGCCCCCTTTGTGCTGTGAACCCATAAATGGGGGGAGGAACAAGCCCACATCTCTCACAGTTCAACAGGAACCTCTCGCTACACCAGCGTCCGTTTCGACATGAAGGGCAGGATCCCTGTGCTGCTGCTGGCCGCCTTCTGCCTGGGGGCGGCGGAGGCCCAGGGCGGGAGCAGCAAAGGCGGCTGGGGGGAGCCCATCCAGTTCAGCACCAAGGCAAAGGAGGCGTGCTCCATGGCGGTGAGCGTGCAGGGGGAGGCCACCAAGCTCAGGATCACCTGCAGGAGCGCCAACAAGACATACTGGTGTGAGTACCTCGGCAAACCCGCGACGTGTCGCGCCTACAGCGCCAAGCCCAGGCACTACTTCACCCAGATCATGTGGGAGCTCCGTAAGCTCAGTAACGCGTGCGAGGGCCGGCAACAGCTCAAGCCGCAGATGTGCAAGAGGGCCGCGGACGAAGCCCAGATGATCTTCACGACAGCAGGCTCCAAGCCCGTCGCCCAGAAGCTAGCCAAAACCACTCAGGAGAGGTCCCCGGCCCAAGCAAAACCCGAACCAGCCAAAACCACAACGCTCAGGCCGGATACGGTCAAGCCAGTTCAAGTTAAACCTGCCCCAGTCAAACCAGAGCTACCCAAGCCAATCCAACCTAAGGCAGAGCCCGCCAAGACCGTCCCAGCCAAGCCAGAACCAGCCAAGCCAGCCCCGGTTCTGCCTTCTCCGGTCCAGCCCGAGCAAGCTAAGACAGCAGTAAGAACCAACGCCAAAAAACTGCTTCCAAGACCTTCCAAAACAACAACACCAGCCAGACCCACGGAGGTGACTACAAAAGAAAGCGCAAGGACCATAGCTGAAGATTACTGCTGGGAGTCCCTCCAGAGCATCTGCGCCACCGTCATTGGCTGGTTTCACAGCTAAACGCCGCGGTAAGCTGGATTCACGGACTAGCACTGTGTAAAATCGCCTCTCAGCATCATTGTGGTATTGATCATTTACCTGAATCTTAGAGCATTACAAGGAATAATTCCAAAAGGAAATTTTTGCACATATGTTTCTACAGTGTTGTAATTTTTCTTTATTATGTAAAAGGTAAAACGCAGTTTTTCCTTTATTATGTGTTCTGTTCGTGGTAGCATGTTAGTGTTTGCCGTGTTTGTCATCTATCATTAATGAATATTATTTTCCACTTTTCTAGCTTTAGGTCCCCAGCCAAACAATACTTGAAATCTTCTGACTCAGTCTGACTACGCTGCTTCCCGGGCATTTTTTTCTCCTTAAAGTTTGGCATGGACGTCATCTGACCACACCACTTTGTCCGCTCGTAATTCACATCACAATTTCCGCAGTTTTGCTTCGCCATCTGACCGGAAATGCTAGCAGAGGATGCTACAGGAGTAAAGGACGTGTTTATCGGTGCGGATTCACTCCCGTTTTATATATGCAAGCACTCAGGGCGCTAAACACCTCAGACAATAATGGCTATATGAAGGATGTAAATAAATTTGTATGCGTGTCAGACGTGAAACTGAACAAGGTGTACAGAAAACACTACGTCTCAAAGTGTTTCATAGATTTTTTTTTTATTGTAAGTATTAGCGTGTTTTTAACAAATAGTCTAAATGTAAATTATCAATTCCCTGTACTGTGTTAATAATGATAATTCAAAAAGGTGCTGTTCGCATATACAAAATTTTTCATTAAACTTGGAAACACACTTTTAAAATATGAGGGGAAAATGTGCATTTTAGAAATATTTCTATGTGATTCCTTTAGTGGCCGGCAGGTGGCGCTGTTGTAGCAGGAGTTGAGCCTCCTTTCCCACTCATGCTAAATCGATTTTCCTTGGCAGGGTTTGAAAGTTCAGTATCAGAAATGCAGTATCCACTGCCCAGAATACATTTTTACTTATCTTATATGATTGATTCATTTTCATAAGTAAAACTCAATTAAAAACTAATGTGGTTCTTCCAGTGTATCGATTCATTACTGATACTTATTTCATGCATCTTTATTAAGAAGTTACACGTATTACATTCAGCCTAAATTATATTAAATTATTACGCTGCTCTACATTTCTCACTGCCTACTAAGGAAATGTACTTTTAAATGAATGGGATTTCATCACAAACATATTAACATCAAAGGATCAAATACATTTAACAGTGCTACTATGCGTTAACATGGCAGGGATGTGGGTCTCGTTAACGTGGGGAGGTTATACAGGGCTCTCTACCCCATCTGTAAAATCACGCACGTCTGCGTGTGCACTGCATTTCTGAGCACGGCCCGATCCGTCCATCCGAGAAATGTCCGGGCGTGGATCTCCCCTGTGAGGCTGACCCTCCTGGAGACCTGGCTGAGGAGACAGGGAGGAGGTGACACCCCACATAGCAAGAAATTGCCAGAACAATACTGGTCTGAACCCACTTTCTGGATTTGAAACAGATAAGGACCATATATGGGCCAGATCTACATTGAATATGACGAAAACTGGCCCGTATCTGCACCTCAAAAGCTAAATTCAGAGCTGCCCCCAGTGTCAGTCTGGACAAAATGAGTTTGAGCCACATTTAACAAATATGATTTATTTGTACAAGTACATTGGAACGCTTTTCTTTACCAAGTCCAGTCACCAGGCCACCGGGCCCAGGGCTCAAACCAGGGACATTCTGTTCATCAGCACAGAGATTTAGCTCACTGAGCCACTCACCAGAGGAAGCTGGGGTATCGGTCCATGCAGAAACCAGTAAACGCAAGCTGGTGTCTAATTCTTACAGGCTCATAAATGATACGAGAAATTCTTGAGATTTACACTCAGGACCCCGAGTCCATCAGCTTTTATTTTTTTGGATGACAAATCTCTATTGGTACTTGACAAATAACTGTGTGTAGTGCAGTGAACAACATTTACATTTTGGAGAATGGTACAATCATTACAGCAGCAGTTGATTAAACGCAATATTTTACTTTTGGAATGATATGCAGTATTGCACAGGAGCCTATATATGCTAACAGCATGGATAACACTCCCTTAAAAAGTGTATAGATCTTGTTTTACACTCTTCTTTGTATCCAGAGGTCAATACATCACATATTCAGGATCTGATACTAATATGAAACAATGATGGCATTATCATTAGGTCAAATGTACTAGTATTCGGCAATAATGATAATGTTAAAAAAAAGTCCCATACTAGCTTGATTTCAGGGGTGGTGATTGATTCTGAAAAGAGGAGACTTTAGTTTGCATGAAAGACATATTTTCTTAGAAATGAGAGACAAAGTTACCTCTAGTTTCACTGCATTTGAGTGTCACCTGAATGTTTCATATAAAGTGTTTAAACCTTTTCATAGGGATTTTATTTAGCCAGTAAATGTGTTACAGATTTAGAAACAGAGTTTGCTTTTTACTTGGATTCTGTTTAGCCTAATATTTCGTTCACATCTCATCTTGAGAAGAAAATACCCGTGAATTAATACCAAAATACATAAATACCTAAATACATCTTAGTCTAGTCAACACCTTAATTTTATTACTAATCAGGCTGTTTTTCTGATATTTGAGGTTCCATAGATGCTCCTATTACATCTGTTGTGGGAGACAATCTGGGCGAAATTAATACCCCATGAAGGAACTCCAACACAGCCAAAGTTAGTGGTTTGAAACCTCATACCCAAGATGAATTCCGACGACTCCAAATTACACATTTATGCACCTGTCAGTTGGTGCTTACGGCCAAGAAAATGTACAAGTATGAACAGGTGACTGACAAAAGGCAGTCAGAGAACAGGTAAATCTGGAAAAGTATGGAATGGATCAAAGATTACCTTTCCATCCAAGAAGCATATTACCTGTCCAGGTATTCAGCACTGAGGATTCACATCTCAGCCTGGCATAGAAGCACGTAATTTGGGTAGGCCTATTACTTTGCATTACTACTATTCAGATTACAGGGAAATGACAGGCGATATAAACGCCATCAGTCATCACTTGCAATTATTATACACCAAGGTAATGTAGAAATAGAATTCCCCAGATATTAGAAAAATACATCACTTATATCATTGTACAGAGTGCCTCAAGTAAGCCTGCCATTTATGTTATCGACCAAAATATCCAGGTGCTGAAAATTTTATTAATATGAACAGAGCCTTTTCCCCCACGCACGTAAGGGCACGGTCTTTCCGTCCTCCAGTTTATGTGTGAGATTAAGCAGATTTTGCCGGGAATACCGCACTGTCGGGAGGTGGGTGGCCTGAATCCGCCGTTAGCTGAGGCCAAAGACTAAGATCATGCCGTGAAGGGTCACTGGGAGCGGAGTCCCACGCCGCAAAAAGCGGCTCTTCCTGATCATGTGACCAGGGCAGAAACCCAGATCACGTGAGCAGCGCAGACACGCGCCTATAATATTTTTTTCTAGTTAATTTACTTTTTGTAAGTAATGCTAGGTAATGTGGCCTCCTTAATTAGTTAAAGATCACATAAATCAGATTAAAAGAGGAACACGGTAAATTTGCCAGGAACATTTGTTGCTTGGCTGTGTTATAAGACTAGCTAAAACATTTGCACTCTCCAGGGAATTATTAAATATCCTTAACATAAAATAAGACACCAGGTAGCGCCTCCTTATTACACATATTGAAATTAATAAGAGTTAGTTCGCGTACGATATTTCAACGAATCTAGATGCAGGTTAAGGATGCATTCGTTTTCTACCAAATGACTTCCAAACTGAAAAGAAATCTCTGTTTTGGGGCATAAAAGTAAGTGTATTGAACCAAGTAGGATATAGTGTATTATTTAAATAAGTCGCTTTTTAAGGAATGGTTGTAGCGCCACCTGCTGATCGTTTCCCATGATGGACGAAAGTTAAAAACTTGTCATCATATACAAAGGACTTCGAGGAGAAAAGTCTGAAAACGCAATATAAACATCCAGATCTGATATTTTCCCTCCAGATTAAGACAAACGTGAAACGACATGACTAAAGCTGCTTATAGCATTTAAATTTCACTCCATGCAGGTCCGTGAAGCGCTTGCTTGTAAATATTATATCCTGGGTAGAGAATCCCAGCGCCCCCTATTGAATAGTAGTCATATTTACCATGTACCGCTTTGCGACGCCACCTTCGGCTTGTAGACCGAAACAAAGTAGGTTTATCTCTGAAACAAACTTTCATAACGGAAACGCCGTTAGAACATGCCGATAGGTGGGCGATTCAGGCAGACGGGTGTATGTGACTTTGAGGTCCCCGGGATCGAGGCTCACCGGGAATATCCAGGAGGTTGCGGGGAAAATTTCAACTTTAAATTAACTATTTTGGCCTTACCGCAGTGTGCTTAAAACTTTTAAATGTATGGCTGCATGTGGCCTTGAGGCAAAATGGCATAAAAATAAACTACACAGGCTTCCATAACGGGTTTCTCATTTTGCACCTAAACTTTAAATAAAAGGAAAACATACTCTCATCAGTGAGTAACACAGCAAACTATCTGACAGACCACAAACAGCAGAAGTACAGTTAAAATGACTATTTTACGGAGGATATTAATCACTAAGTTTACGGCTTATCGTAGACGATCGTAAATGTACAGGTGCTAAACAAAGGATTCTCTCTATTCACATCTACACATCCTATGAGATCTATAGACTTAAATGTAAAATGCTATTTCTGTACGATAATCTAAACTTTTTGGATGCACTCTGAACGTCAAAGGTTATTAAATCCCCATATCTTTGAATATCGTTTAAAACACATGCGATAAAGGAAATAGAGACCACTGTCTTTCAAAATTTAATATGAACAATTTGCAACATAATTAACGGTAACTTGAGGCTATTTCAGAAACATGTTAATTAGTACTGTTACTGACAATAATAATTTCTTTTTTTTTTTACCAAGTATAAAGGTCAGTCATGACAATAAACATTATAAGGCTATAGTAACATTAGGTGTAACGTTAAGGTAGAAGTGCACAGGAGCGGCTCTGTGTTTGAAGGTATTACTGGTCTTGGCGTGTGTGTGGCTTTTCTGGTGTGTACTACGCATCATCACCACCGCACAACAGAAGCAGGGCCTTCCTGTAGTCCCCACCTGTGTCACCCTGCAAGGAACACAGCAATGTGTCAGTCAGTCATTGGGGGAGTAACCCTGAATTTGTTCTACATTCAGAACCTAACACAGTAAGGACCATGTGGTTCCTGCCTGCACTGTTTCAGCCACACTGCAACATACCGATGTTTATCAAGAATAAGTATAATAAATTTATTCCTGTGAGGAAAGTCTCTTTCCCTGCGCCATCCGGCTCTCCATGACACACATGCAGGTGAGAGCGAGCCCGGCTGCGAAGGGCAGCCGTCTGCAGCGGCGCCCATGGAGCTGAGGGTTAAGGGCCTCGTTCAAGGGCCCACGGACATGCGACTATTCTACTAATCCCCTGCTCGAACCCTGATCACAGGCACAGAGGCTTAGCCCACAGAGCCGCCCCGCTAAATGTTTATGCCTGAAGTCCATAAGGGTACCTTGATCATGGAGTACAGGGATTTGGCAAACATCCGCCTGAAGTTGGCTCTGATGTCCAGCATGTCCAGCTCACTCCTGGACACCATGATTTCAATCAAGGTGTGGTCATCTGTACCAGCTCCCTGTGGAATAAATGCAAACACCCCTACAGTTAGTCACGATGCACAATTAATGCCATTTAATCATGCCTGCAAGGGCTTCTGGGAAAACTGGACAGAGGCCTGTCCTCTTGCACCCCCTGATTGGCCATGCAAGCTGTCAATGACACAACCCAAACGAAAATACACTGGTGGGTCCGTACATAACACAAGAAGCACAATGTGTGCCCATCTAGCAAAGTTCACCGAGTATCAGTGGCTGACACTGTGAGAGGGGAAAAGAAAGGGTTATGGGAAGAGGATCCTACCTTCATTGAGTGGTACAGGCCTTCAGCGAAATAGGCTGGGACACTTCGCGCACACTTCACTATGAGGAGAAAAGAATAGTTTCATTCAATAAAAAAAGGAGTTCAGTCAATATGTGCATTTTTAACTCAGAGTCTCTGAAACACTGGGTCAGCACAAACTGCTGGAATAATAATATGCACCTTTTATTGCAGGCAGCCTATATTGCCCAGTGTGTGTGCATGTTTATGCCTTGCGAAAGACTGGAATCCCAGTCAGAGCGAGTCACTGCCGTGGGCCCTGTGCTGCTCAGTGATAGGTCATTCTGCAACCCTGGCCAGGACGAGCAGTCGGAAGGTGGATGGATGGACGGACACTGGAGCAGAGCTGTGTGCTCACCTACAGCAAGCATCAATGCCCTCAGACTCCCGGAGGTTTCTCTCTGAATGCTTTCTTCGATCTCATACCCCGACAACTTCATGTATGCGTCAAAAACTGAAAAATACCAAATAACATGGCTGATGAGTTTTCCCCTTAGGAATGACTTGGGACCAGTTTCCCATTTTTAAGATGGTGATCAATATAAATCAAAGCCCCCGTTTTATCCAGACAAACACGGCGGCCTCTAGCACAAAGCAAGACAGAAAAGCCGCAGACCTTTCCGGAGATGCTCTGCACTTCTGTTGCCCAAGATGGTGATGAACGTCTCCTCATCTGTGCCGAACTTGGCCTCCCCAGCAGCAAACAGGGCCTGAGGGGGGGGGGGGCTGTGTCACATGCCTGATTTCCATCCATTGATACTTGACTGAAAGTAATGTCCCGCAGAATAGCACCGCATGAAACATAAGTGAAGAATAAACATTGTTATGGGATGTAAACCTCTGATATTTCCTGCTGCATCTCATAAGTCCCCACTTTGATCTCCGTGACTTAGGGCTCATTTGGGGGGAGAGGGGATCCTCACGGACATGAAGTTATTCTCAGCCAAATTACTGACCTTAGCATCCTGTTCAATGGCCCCACTGTCGACTCCCTGTTGCCGACTCGCCTGAAATGAAGATCAAAATCAGTCTGCTTTTGCACTATGGCAGAGTCTTGCTCAGCCCTGCCCCCTTCTGGGGAATATTCTCACTGAAAATACACTCAAAAGCATCATTTTCTACAGCAAACCTAGACACTGTTGAAAGTCCTGTAGTAAATGTCTGGCTCTGCCCATATAAAATACACATGTACCTTCCGTTAATTTAGTTCCAATTTAAATGTATTTATAACCTTATTATTCTGTTTGTACTGGGTAATTTTTTTATTCGTTTGCACGTTTTCCTGTCTGCCATGTGTGTGCCCGTCTTTGCACCGTTTCGTTTTGGATTATATGTTTGTTTGTCTGCATTTTATGTATCTTGCTGCTGTATGCACAAGGATTTGCTCTGGGGATCAGTAGAGTTTCTTATTTTAGTTTAGCTTCACTGGATCCAGTGGCCCGCACGCACAGTGTAGCAGGTGCTGCGTACCTGAAGGAGGATGACCAATAAGCGCTTGAAATGGCCGGAAGTGTCTCCGGCGACATCATCCTCGAGATTTTTCCCAAACTCTGAAAAGCAGAAGTGCGATTTTCCACTTTATCTCTGACTCACACACTTGTGATTCCACTTCTCATTCCAGATACGCAAATACTGGATTGCATAACTCGTGACTAAATCAGGACCAAAAATCTTTGATCGCGTGTTCTCCAATTAGTTTTCTTCGTAGAAAGTGTCATGCACACATTCGACTATCTAAATAGGTTCTGGTTTATATCAGCAAACAAACAGACGTCAGTCTGACCCAGTCATCAAGGACATGACTGGCCTCACCTTGTTTGTAGGCTGCAATGATGTCCCGGATCTGGGCGGGCGTCCTGGAACCTAGGATCTCAACCAAAACCTTCTCATCGGTCCCAGCGCCCTGGAAACCATGAGTAAGGGAGACCCCTGATGGTCAAACAGGTGAATTGTCCAGGTTCCATTCTGACACACAATTCGTACGTTACAATGGACACGTGTCGGAATAGGATAAATCGCACTGACTATTAGGTGTGAGAATGAGTTCCACAGCAAGAGTCATACAGCAGGCACTAGGCAGCATAGCACTGCTTATTCTTGCATACATTTGCTTAAATTTTTAAAAGATCTTTGGCCACATGTGCAAGTCATAATAAGCTGCATAGGTTGTAAGTCGGGGACAGTCTGTAATATTTTTATATAAATATCAGTATTTACATAACTAATGCCGTCCACACTGACCCCTTCAAAGAGAAATGACGACGCAGACAACATAAAGTTGTCTCAAGTGAAATTATTTGCGCTCTCTTTGACCCCCATAGTTACATACCAATCATAAACCTGCTGAACACATACAACACAGCCATGGATCTCACGGGCAAAATAAACAAACAAAAACAAGACAAAGTAGGATGAAACTACGTCTCCCTTCACTACCTTGATTGCATCCCTGAGCTGAGTCGCATCGAAGATGGCCGGGGGCATCATCAAGCTGACAATCAGCGTCTCAAATTTCCCGCCAAGTTCAGATTTCAATTCATCCACGAGATCCTGCAAACAAAAGCACAGTAAGCATTCTGTACACACCCGGCGGAACGCAAGTATTTGTGAAGGTGCAATGTAAACTATTGCAAAAGAGATCCAGTTTGAATTTCACTTGAAACAGAGTACAAGGTTGATTCAGTCTAAGTGTCACAAAACTGAAGTTACATTTATTGTGAATAAAAGCAGTTATCAGTAAAAGTGTAGCCACCATTGGCCGTTCTCGGTCAACACGGCCTCTCGGAGAGCCACCATTGGCCGTTCTCGGTCAACACGGCCTCTCGGAGAGCCACCATTGGCCGTTCTCGGTCTCAGGTTCGCCTCACCTTCCCATGAAGGGTCTTGAACGCAGCCTTGATCTGCTGCCGCTGGCTGTTGCTGCGGGCGGTCAGGAGCTGGAGGATGGCGTCCTCGTCGGTGCCTGGAGACCCGAAGCCAGACACCAAACGCCATGACAAGTCAAAGTCAACTTCAGATATGATGCATGCGTCACACATCGATGTGAAATATCGACCTCGCTGGTCATTAGCACCACAGTGAGTCCTTCCTCTGATCTGTCGCTCAAAGCGGCGTGAACCCAGGCTCAGCACAAGCATTAAGACAAAGAAATGCAGTGAACCATCGGAATGGTGGAGGAAGATTGAGCAAATATGACACGGCATTAGATTAACAGAATGTGCAGTAAGGAAATATTTAGTTTAAGAGTCATGAGACTTTAAGAGACCCTGACAGGCTGGGAGGAGACATACTGTAACAGGTGAACAGTCTGATGGAAAAAGGGGCTGAGGGAGTATTAATGAGAACTAATAACTGTGGATCAAAGCAGCCAAACTCTGCCAGAAGGGCGGCAGGCTGGAAACACCCAGAATAACGGTCTGCGTGATCCAGAGGGGGTTAAATCAGCTCACCATCCTTAGTGCTGTAACCAGTGCTGTCCATTCATCCAGCCTGTTCTGGAAGACCCATGCGTGACTGGTAACCATGGTCTGGAAAAACCATTTCCAGCCCATAATAATAAATGGCTACTTTTCAGCTGTCCCCGTCTCATAAAATGCATTTCTGTCGTTTGTTTTCTTCCTAATTTAGTTGTACGTTATTTGGCACCCAGTTTGGGTCCTCCTCATTACCTGACCAATCAGCTGCCACGTGGGCGAGCACCGTTTGGGTCGTCCTCATTACCTGACCAATCAGCTGCCACCTAGGCGAGCACCGTCTGGGTCGTCCTCGTTACCTGACCAATCAGCTGCCACCTGGGAGAGCACCGTCTGGGTTGTCCTCATTACCTGACCAATCAGCTGCCACCTGGGCGAGCACCGTCTGGGTCGTCCTCGTTACCTGACCAATCAGCTGCCACCTGGGAGAGCACCGTCTGGGTTGTCCTCATTACCTGACCAATCAGCTGCCACCTGGGAGAGCACCGCCCTCCCATACTTCCTGCAGCTGCCGACTGGCAGACCTGCAACACGCTAACAGCCACCCCGAAACCTAGTAATTAACTGTGTTTGTCCTGGATTATCTAGGCAGTCTAATTACTTGGTTACCCTGCAACACAATTACCCCCCTCGCACCACACCTACCTGTACATTGCGAGAGATTTCGTCTGTTCAAGCGAGGACCTTCTACTTTATTATGGTACGTGCCATTGAGGCTACAGGCAACATTTCAAAACTGTAATTAAAAAGCAGTTATTTGGGGGAAAAGGGTATTTTGATGGTCATCCTGCAGATAAAATTCAGTGGGGGAGGGGGAACCCCCCCCCCCCACAATAAATGAATGGCAAATTTGACTGCAAGGAACCACCACCCCCACCCGAGCCGAACCCGCTGCTTTTGCTCATGAATCCACAGAAAAGTTGACAGCAGCATGCTACACTGGATACCAAACCCTTTAATACAGTGGTTCCCAACCCCCAGTACCGGTCCAGTGTTCCACTGGGCCACAGAATGATGGCGGTAGATCGTCACCCATCCCGTATGTCACGGCATCATCCCTTATGAAAAAGGAAAACCCCGTGATGCATTAAAATAAGTGGTTGGTTCCATATTTCTGTATATATTTCATACCATCCTACGCTCCGCAAATATAATCGTCGCCCCTCCCCCATTTCATCGGTCTGTGCATTTTTTGTATGACATAAACCAGTCCACAGAGATCAAAAGCTTTGGTCCCCCCCCCAAGTCCGGGTGGGACTCAAAGGACACCATAGACTCCCAGACTCCGCTCCCTTGCCGAGTCTCAGCAACCCTCAGCCTCTCGTCTCTTGTCACAATTATTTAAACAGCCTGTGTCAACACAACGCTGAACGAGCAGGGCCTCACTGTGCGGCACAAGGTGCATGAGAAACCTGAACTTGTACAAACAGCATCCAAGCTGTCCAAGGTGAGCGTGACAGGATCCGAGGCAGACGGCCGCACACTCACCTAACCCCTTCATGGCCTTGAACAGGACCTCAGCATCCTGGTTCGCATTGAAGTTGGCGAACGGCTTTACAGTCCCTCTAGCAGCCTGCAGAGAAATTCAGGCATTTAAATTCAACATAAAACACATCAGAAATGTTAACTGTGACTTCTCTTGTTGCTGCACATTAGTACCATGGACGGAGGGCAGGGGGGATGGGATTGGGGGCAGACCCCATCTGAAATCGGGGCGGCTGTAGCGGGTTGGCTGAGAAACAGAATCGAACCAACCAGAGCAGAGTCTGGGTCCCTCCCTCTAAATCAGATTATCCATTCCCTGCATCTCTGTCACCCTTGAGCAGTTAAATGGCCAGGCTACGATCACACGAAAGCTCGAGGAAGCCGAGGGAGTGCACCAGCACGGAAAGGGGCCCGCCGTCAGCCCTCCCCGGGAAAGAACATTCCCGCTTTCATTCTCTACACTTCTCCTTATTTTCCACCCCGGAAGCAAAACAAAGCCTAAACTTATCTTTGGGGATGATCGAAGCCGCAAAGGCTCCAGCTTCACTGGTACTGTTATAAACCATGAATGTGATGAATCATTTCCTCGTGCTTCTCGAGGCCCCGCACCGCTGTCTGAGAACATTCCTGACTTTTCCTTCCTGCTGTATTATACTGAATATTTCAGGCAATTAAGCCCAGAAGAAAACCAATCATATTATTAACAGTAATAAATCAATAAAACAAGACTGCAGGTCGCAAAACACAGGCCTTCTGTGCCAATCCAGCAGTCAAAAGTTATGGTTTGACTCCGAACTCAGTTGCCTTGGCAACAGGAAGGTAAACAGGGAAAAAGTATCTGGCCACGTTATAAACACACACGGCCCCCGGCTGCTCTTTGGGAAATGATGGAAAATGTACATTATGCATCACATAGCCCACAAAGAACAACACACATCATTTGTCTTAACTTGCAATCTATTTATACTGAATGGAGCTATAGTTTTTATGTGCCAGACGAGCAAATATCTGTGAGATATTAACACCCTATCAAGAAAACATGGCACCATCACCTTCTGGTAAACAGTCTCTCCTTGGGGCACAGACCCCATCCAAGTGAAAATGAAAACATGCACCTTCAGATTAAATACAAGCCGTGCTGTCATAACACCTCACTTCCGCATCATAAGGGTCATAAAACACCGTTTAAAAGAGACCACCAGAGAGATGCATGAAATGAAAGGGGAGACCCATCCATCCAATCACATCTCCTGTCGGATTTAAAGAGTCCATTTCTGTACCTTAAAAAGTACATTTACCTACAACTAAGGGTACAATTGACAGACCCTTGAGGGTACAGCCCCAGAGACAAGCAAAGGTACAAACCAGTACCCTGTTTTCTGACAGCGTACAGCAATCACGTATCTGAAAACAATCCTCACTTTTCCTTCCTGCTGTATTATAAAGAATATTTTAGGCAATTAAGCCCACCAATCATATTATCAACTAATAAATAAAACAGACTGCAGATCACAAGTCACAGGCCTTCTGTGCCAATCCAGCAGTCGCAAGTTGAGTTTTGACTCACATTGAAAACTCAGTTGCCTTGGCAACAGGAAGGTCAACAGGAAAAAAGTATCTGTGCATGTTGTAAAAACGCCCTTCCCTTGGCTGCTCTCAGTGACGTGTAGATGATCCTGTGCATTTTCTATCATTTCCCATAGCCCACAAAGAACATCACATATCTTTTGTTTTAACTTGCAATCTATTTATACCAACAACATAAGAAATTTATAAACGAGAGGAGGCCATTCGGCCCATCAAGCTAGTTTGGGGAGAACTTAACTCATAGCTCAGAATTGTTAAAATCTTATCTAGGTCCGATTTAAAGGAACCCAGGGTTTTAGCTTCCGCTACACTAGCAGGAAGACTATTCCATACTCTAACTACACGCTGTGTAAAGAAGTGCTTTCTCAAATCCAGTTTAAAATATTCTCCCGCTAATTTCCACCTATGGCCATGAGTTCTAGTATTTAAACTAATATTGAAGACACTATTTGGCTGAACAGCATCCAGACCTGTTAGAATCTTATATACCTGGATCATGTCCCCCCCTTAGTCTCTTTTGCTCGAGGCTGAACAGATTCAGCTCAGCTAACCTCTCCTCATAGGACATTCCTCTAAGACCAGGAATCATTCTCGTAGCCCTATATTGCACCATTTCCAAGACAGCAATGTCCTTCTTAAGGTATGGTGACCAAACCTGCACACAATATTCTAGGTGGGGTCTTACCAAAGAATTATATAAATGTAACATCCCCTCCCTTCACTTAAACTCCACACACCTAGAGATGTAACCCAACATCCTATTGGCCTTTTTTATTGCTTCCCCACACTGGTGACAGTGGGACATGGAAGCATCAACATACACACAGAGATCTTTCTCATAATCAGCTACCTTTATTTCAGTGGAACCCATAAGATACTTTATATTTCTGCTACACCACCCACCTTGTTGTCGTCTGCAAATTTAACCAGTTTACTGTATGTATTGGTGTCAATTTCATTAATGTAAATTAGGAACAATAGTGGTCCTGAAATTAAACCCTGCGGTACCCCACTATGAACGCAGGCCCACTGTGACATTGTGCCTGTAATTACTACCTGCTGCTTCCTGTCAGTTAACCAGCTTCCGATCCAAGCTGCTACAGTTCCTAAAATCCATGCAGCTTTGAGCTTAAGCAGGAGCTGTTTGTGGGGGACAACATCAAAGGCCTTCTGGAAATCTAAGTAGATCACATCATAAGCCTTTTTGAGATCAGTTTCTCTTGTAGCTTCTTCAAAGAACTCAAGTAGATTAGTTATACTGAATGGAGCTAAAGTTTTTATGTGCCAGACGAGCAAGTATCTGTGAGATATTAACACCCTATCAAGAGAACATGCCACCATCACCTTCTGGTAAACAGTCTCTCCTTGGGGCACAGACCCCATCCAAGTGAATACAAAAACATGCGCCTTCAGATTAAATACAAGCCGTGCTGTCATAACACCTCACTTCCACATCATAAGGGTCATAAAACACCATTTAAAAGAGACCACCAGAGAGATGCATGAAATGAAAGGGGAGACCCATCCATCCAATCACATCTCCTGGACAGGGTCACATGGGAGAGGCGGGGCTCATCTCAGGCAGCATAGAGCATAAGGCCGAGGAGCCCTGGATGGGATTCCAGTTCTTCACAGGGCACATACAAACTAATGTCAGCTCAGGGATGCCAGTTCACCTAACTGCACGTGGACTGCGGCAGAAAACTAGAGTTCCAGAGGAAATCCAGGAAAAAGAAGGAGAATATGCACATACATCACATCAGGATTCAAACACCAAACCCTGCAGCGTGAGCCCACAGTCACCAATCACATATAAATTATATATTCCTCCTGCAAAACATTCATACATAAATTATCATATTGAACAAAGTAGCAATATTTTCATTTAAAAATATATTATTTGCTGAACTGTATGTAACGCAATACACAGTAGAAATTAGATTTTTTTTTAATTAAGTTACCGAGCCTTAAGTCTTAATCTTCGTTGTGAGCTTGGAATGTAGAATGATAATTCAGTTAATTTGGTAACTAGAGTGAAATGACACTCAGCTATCGCTCCATTGTCAGAGGGCACTGAGCCACGTCAAAGCAATGCAGTCGAATCAGCTGGGTGACAGGCAGTTCTGTATGGGAGCGTCTGTCTTTAAGTTACTCTGTCAAGCACTTCAAAAATCCACCGAGACATCAGGTACCGGCCGGAGGAATTTCTGGCAGATAACGTGAGAAAATGCCAGATGGAGAAGTCCGTGGACAGTTATGAAAGGCCATCGCTAACAGAGTTTGGACCTGAACAAAGATGCCAGAGAGGATGAGGGGACTGTGGAGGATGTGACCTCCCAGTCCATCACAACCAGGAAAAAAAACTACAGTGTAGCAGATGTTTATAAACATTTTATAAGAGAAGCTAAATATTTAATATGAGAACTATTTCAATGGGGAAAAGAATGTATTAAACATGAGTCACTGGATACAATATCTTTACACAATCTCTCTCTCAAAGGCCACATCCAGAGTCATGTAGTAAAAGACTCCTTATACTCTAGGTTCAGGTACTTCTTAAGATGACTAGTTTCAAAAGGTAGAACACAAACACCATAACATATCCCAGAATGCACTGCGCTCCAGACACTGGCCATGGTGCTCATACATAATCTGTGTGTCCGACAGTGGATGAGCACTGATGGCATCCATTGCTAGAACTGATGTTAAATTAGTTAACTAGCCGACATGCAATCACAATAAACAAACACTAGGCTGTTAATTGGCATTAGGCATCTGATTGCACTGGAAGCTAATCAAGGGATTTGGTGGCTCCTTTAGTCTCATTAAATGCCACAATGCAAAGCCTGCAGATGAATCCTGACAATCAGCAATGTCAGAAATGGCTAACGAGTCGCTGGTTTGGCTGAAAAACAAAATAATCTGGATGCGTTCTGGGTACGTTACTCTGGTCTGTGTTTAATAATTTCCATTTGGAGTTTTAAATTCCATTTTCCAATCTTGCCTTAGGGGTGACTGTGATCCTCTCAAATATAGAGTAAATCATAGAAAAGGTCCAGAGCATAGTTTTACCAAAACTCATTGTTTCTTATAAATGCTGCAATCTGCAAAGGAACTCCATTATCTAACAGCATTTCTTCGCAAAGTAAAAAGTATATGTGTAATCAAACAATGCAGTTACGGTCCATTTGTGAACACTCCAAGACAGGGACCACACCCAAGCTCTCGAGCACGGAGCAAACTTTCTGGTGTCTCTCACCAGACCGCCTTACTTAACGACTACGTGGAAGCATCTGGACCAGGGCTGGCCGCCCACGCACGTGACTCACCACCAGTTCCCAACATCCGAAATACAACCCAAATTAAACAGTGTCACAGCCTCTCACCCAGAAGTAACGTGAAACACTGGATCATGTGCACACGCCCACATACACACAAAGACCGAGACACATCCATACTGTCCATTCCCGGACATTTAAAACATTAAACCGTGTCTTTAACATGCACACACTAAAAGGCAGAAATTTAAGATGCGTGCCTTAAATGTTTTGTGCGGGAAAAACCAGTTTCCTTTTTTTTTTCCTACAAATGTTCAGTTACGTGCGGAACTCGCCGGGCAGGTCGATTATCAGCCGCACCCTCAGTCAGAAGATAACTTTGTAAGATTTAGAAACTTTTTACAAAGTTATTTAAACTTACCATTGCAATTACTTTGGGTTCCCCAGCGGAAAAAATATAACCGACTGAAAAATGAGGAAAACAACAGTATTAGATAGAAATCACGTAAGTAAATAAACTTTAAGTAAATAACAGTACAATAAAGCATTTAAGGAACACTTTGTTTAACTTCCCCTACGCGGATGAATAGGCCATCCCGCAAAAGTATCAGAGGTTTTAATCACAGGTAAGTTTTATGCTGACAATACTTAAAGTGTCCGTTTTAAATAGCGTGGATCTCGGTTAAAGCGACGGCAAAGACCTTGGCAGAGGCAGCGCTACAGTCCCACCGAAGCCGCTACGCCCGGAATGCAGCGCCGCCTCGCCGCATCGGGCGGCTTTACCCCGGCGCTACGCCACGCCTCGCCTCGCCTCGCTGTCACCAAAGACCACGTGCGCACCGCGAAGCCTGGGAAATAGAGTTCTTCAGCTGGCTTCACTTTTCCATCCATCCATCCAGGGACCACTGACAAATGACCTTGTCCCCAGTCAGGTGTCCCCAGGGTATCTATGCCCTTCCGGCGCCCCAGTATCTTCCGCCCATTTCATATTTTACGTCTCATTAATGCAAAACCAGATTTTAAAAATGCAGCAAGAATAATTATTGGTAAATATGGGGATACGTCGTGTTGTCTTTATATAACTATCATGGTAGGATTGTAACTATTTGTGACTTTTCGGATATAGAGCATAGACAGGTGGGTGGGAGGCGTGTATAACGCGAGCATTATCAAGATATGTTTGTAGACACTAAATCTGAATCGTTAAAATGGCTAGAAAATGATACGCAACGATTCCGCAACAACATTTTGAAACATTTTTCCGTTGCAGTAATTATGCTTAAGCCCGGGAGTGAATTTAGGCCTGTTATTAATTCCCAAAATGAAATGTGAGGATAATTTTTTCTATTTTTTTTTTCATCTTTAGAATCCAAAATGTTGAATGAGCTGGTTTTACTCGCTTTTCCTGGGGACAGAATATCAGGAAGTAACCTGCAGTAGCGAGGTACAACGTGAAATCTGATATATCACATTTGACACACAGCAGAACTGAACCGCCATTGTGTCCGACTCGGCAATTCCAGCTGCTTAATTGAATCCACTGAATTGAATAATTACAATTAAAATGGCCATGTAGCCAATTACAAAGGCAAAGCTTCACATTTTATACATATTCCACACTCGGCAGTTCTCAACAATACCTGCAGTCAAACTTACAGTCATTTTCATACTATCAGGGTTACAGTGTTACTATTTCAGATACATATATTTACAATCTGGTTAAAAGATACATATACATATATCTGGTTAAAATATCTATATAAAGGCATCTGACTTTTTATATTTTGACGAGTATTCTGCTAAGGAGGCTACACTGCTTTTTGGTAAACCTCTTACATTTATGTACTGATAAAAGCGGGTTTGGTTTCCAGATCCCCGAAGTGAAATCTTACTGCACCGAGGGGAAAGATAGGAGGAGAGGTCAGTCATTTCTGAGCCCTACATATGTGCGGTTAGTTTTACTAAATGAAAATACTGCCGAACGGTGCTAAAAGCCAAGGGCGTAACTTTGGGATGAGCATTGGGGGGGTTGAGGTCTCCACCCATTTCATGGGGTTATATTGGCTGGTTTTGATTATTGTGGGGGGGTACGCCCATGCTGACATCATCTGTTTACACCAGGGGTGTCAAACTCCAGTCCTGGGGGGCCGGAGTCCTGCACATTTTTGGGTTTCCCCTCGTTTAACACACCCGATTCAACTCCTTGTGCTAATTACCACACAGCTATTGAACCGAATCATTTGTGGTGGAACAGGGAAAGAACTAAGCTACACAGGGCTGCGGCCCCCCAGGACTGGAGTCTGACACCCCTGCTTTATAGCATATCAGTCGATTTTAAAATCACAGCCTCAAAATAAATCACACACGGAAGATCTGCAATATCTGACATTCAGAGATTTCTGAACCCTGTTTTACAAATGAGCAGATGGTGTCATGAATATTTTTATTGTGCTGTCAAACAAATTGTTTTTTGGGAATAATGTGCTTTGGAAGCAAAATGAATCCACAAACATGCCCTTATTTAGTCGTTCTGCCTCGTGTAGCATGGCAATCTTGTTTAGGAGACTTCAGCATGTGACACCCTTGTGGGTTGGATAAATTCCCTTTCGTTCTTTACGGAATTTTCATTGCATCTCCCTGCACAGAACACCGTCTTCTTGGGTCTCAGAATAGCGGCAGAGTTCAGGTAAAGTTTGTATCTCGCATTTTCCTTTATATTGAGAAAACATGCAAAACACTATGCATGAAAAGCACAGGACATAAGCTTTATAGTGACTGATGTACTGGGATCTTGTCCTCTTTCTGATTAATTATATTTCACCATGGCTGAGTCCTCATGACTCATCCTAGCTTATTATTTCAACATAATAAATAGCTAAATGAACACATTTCTACAAGGAATATAAAAACACTGTCAAACTAGATCAATGAGTTCGCTTCTGGTGAGGAACAGGGTTCATAAATTCATCTGGAGTCTGCCTGCAGTGTTTAGTATTGATGACCGACAAGTTGAATCTAATGTGTATTTAGATATCACACAATCTCTGATGTTTTCTGTTCGTTGGTGCACTTTGACACGCAGCATGTGTCAGCATCTTCAGGAGGGTGACGTGGCTGTCAGCAACGCCCCAGGATTCTGCTGAGACCAGGAATCATACCTGAATATGGGAAGACTGGGGGACACCAAACAGTTATGGAACAGTCTTCTGTTGGACTGGATGGGATTATGAAGAGAAATTGCAGTGCTGATTTAGATGTCACACTGGTTTGAAGAGAAAGTACAGGGCTGATTTAGATGTGAAACTGATTTGAAGAGGAAGTGCCGAAGTAGTTGTTGAATTGATTTGAAGAGAAAGTGCAGTACTGATTTAGACAATGAATTTATCTACAGAGAGAGTGCAGTGCTGATTTAGACAATGAATTTATCTACAGAGAGAGTGCAGTGCTGATTTGGACGATGGACTGACTTGACTGGAAAGGCAGTGCTGATTTGGATGGTATTCTTCATAACAAACACCAGACTTAAAATGCACTGCAGTATCTCTCAGCTAATGCCTTTCCAGCCTGAGACATTATATCACACTCAGCAGACATATCCAGTGTTCTCCGGCCAGCACTGAGGTAAGCAAACACCAGGTGCTCTTCACTGCAGTCACTGACTTCTCTCTTGCTGTTTATTTAGCTTTTGAAACATCTGGGGGGCGGGGCAAGATTTTTAGTGGAGCCACAGAAATCAACAAACCCACCCCCTGGCTCAAACTACAACACATAGCTCTGTGTGCATGGTGTGATTTCACCATCCCTAAGGATCCAGGCAGAGCAGAGAGGAGGCCTGACCTAAGGATCCAGGCAGAGCAGAGAAGAGGCCTGACCTAAGGATCCAGGCAGAGCAGAGAGGAGGCCTGAGGTGAGCTTCATAGGTCTTTCCTGTCCTCGTTCTTTTCCATACAAGAAGGTCTTTGTGATTTTGAAGGACGTGTCAATGTACTTCCTTCAGAAGCTGGTTGACCTACGATGGACGAGGCTCAAACAGGTGTTTTGCATGTAAAATCAAAGCCCATATTTTCCCCTTGAATTAATAAATCAAGCTATGAAGTTTTGACAAACTCATAAGTGATTTGTATCATGTAATGCAACTAGAAGCCACTTTAAACATTTTAATGTGAATAAATGATCCAGTGACAAGTTCCGTCTCTTCACTAAGACGCTATGTGCCGTTTTATTTTCTATGCATTTTATTTTTTAACATTTTGAACTTTTGTGATTTATAAATGTAAAGTCTTGCACTTGAGCACAACAGCAAGTAAGCAAAACATCCTCTGTCCAACATCAGGGCTAAAACGTTCAGTTTAGAAAGGATTTAAACGACTTAAAAACCCTACAAAACACAGTCAGTAAGCAATCTGTACAGATACATTTCAGTACTAAAGCTCAGTAAGCGACTGATGAAAAACAATGAAAACATTAGGAAAGTGTCATCACACCATTTTGTTCAGATATATAGTACATTTGTGACCAGGTTTTATGGTTTGTGCTGCTGACTACCGACGAAATCCAAGGAGTATTACACATAAATATTAATGGTTCATTAATTATGGCTGTTGCAGCGTGATTTTTTGCTGTGCTGTAAGCTGATTGAAAGCCTCTGGCAATCCCACACGGCTGGACGTGTTAATCAAGTAATTACCTGGATGGGTACAACAGAGGCGGATTTCATAGGTTAGATTATAAACCAAGATTTTTTTTTCTTCTTGACAATGCAAACCACAAAATTTTTAAATAAACATAAACAAAAAAATGCATCATACCTTGTTCACAGATGGAGAACTTTTTAAATTGCAGTCAGATACTTAAGATACAATAATCAGGCAGAACATCTGTGTGAGACAGAGAAGGAAAATCATTACCAGGACATTCCGACAGTCATGGTGTCACTTCAAAAAGCCCCCTGACCTTTCTTGTGACGTGCTGGCACCCCCTGCTGGCCAGTCTTCACAGCACACACACCGCATGCTGTTCCGGGGGCCTCCAGACCGAGGGGCCAGGCTTGAGGGCCTGACCTAAGGATCCAGGCAGAGCAGAGAAGAGGCCTGACCTAAGGATCCAGGCAGAGCAGAGAGGAGGCCTGAGGTGAGCTTCATAGGTCTTTCCTGTCCTCGTTCTTTTCCATACAAGAAGGTCTTTGTGATTTTGAAGGACGTGTCAATGTACTTCCTTCAGAAGCTGGTTGACCTACGATGGACGAGGCTCAAACAGGTGTTTTGCATGTAAAATCAAAGCCCATATTTTCCCCTTGAATTAATAAATCAAGCTATGAAGTTTTGACAAACTCATAAGTGATTTGTATCATGTAATGCAACTAGAAGCCACTTTAAACATTTTAATGTGAATAAATGATCCAGTGACAAGTTCCGTCTCTTCACTAAGACGCTATGTGCCGTTTTATTTTCTATGCATTTTATTTTTTAACATTTTGAACTTTTGTGATTTATAAATGTAAAGTCTTGCACTTGAGCACAACAGCAAGTAAGCAAAACATCCTCTGTCCAACATCAGGGCTAAAACGTTCAGTTTAGAAAGGATTTAAACGACTTAAAAACCCTACAAAACACAGTCAGTAAGCAATCTGTACAGATACATTTCAGTACTAAAGCTCAGTAAGCGACTGATGAAAAACAATGAAAACATTAGGAAAGTGTCATCACACCATTTTGTTCAGATATATAGTACATTTGTGACCAGGTTTTATGGTTTGTGCTGCTGACTACCGACGAAATCCAAGGAGTATTACACATAAATATTAATGGTTCATTAATTATGGCTGTTGCAGCGTGATTTTTTGCTGTGCTGTAAGCTGATTGAAAGCCTCTGGCAATCCCACACGGCTGGACGTGTTAATCAAGTAATTACCTGGATGGGTACAACAGAGGCGGATTTCATAGGTTAGATTATAAACCAAGATTTTTTTTTCTTCTTGACAATGCAAACCACAAAATTTTTAAATAAACATAAACAAAAAAATGCATCATACCTTGTTCACAGATGGAGAACTTTTTAAATTGCAGTCAGATACTTAAGATACAATAATCAGGCAGAACATCTGTGTGAGACAGAGAAGGAAAATCATTACCAGGACATTCCGACAGTCATGGTGTCACTTCAAAAAGCCCCCTGACCTTTCTTGTGACGTGCTGGCACCCCCTGCTGGCCAGTCTTCACAGCACACACACCGCATGCTGTTCCGGGGGCCTCCAGACCGAGGGGCCAGGCTTGAGGGCTGTGTTCCCCACCGAGTCTCTCAGCTGCTTGATGAGGAGCCACAGCAGCAGAGCCATAAGGAGCAGCATCGCTGAGAACATCGCCACGTAGACGCCCAGGTTCCAGGCCCAGTCCACCGCCACGGGCCACGAGGTGGATGGTACCAGGGACATCCTGGGAGCGGGCATGTTCCTGTCTGGTGGGGGCACTGGGGCAGTTCAGCAGTCCTTAGTGCCCTGGTACCACATCATTCCTTCCTGTAATCATACACCCAGGATGCAGAGGTTGGTGCCAGTGGATTCGTCTTTTATGTGAAAATGATTGAATCTCCTTTTATGGTAGCAAATTTACTAGTCAGCCACTGTCCTTTATGTGGGGGATGAGGCTGCTTTTCTGGCTTGGAGTCCTTGTGGGGTCAGTGTTTTCCCCGCCTGTGAGCCTGTGGATGCTCCGACCGCTTTCAAATTCATCACAGCGCGTATGCACACGCCCCCTCCCGCTCCCATTGGCTGCCGGGCTCAGATTTAAAGGGCCGTATCAAATAAAGCGCAGCGGCCAATCAAAGGACGCACAAACGAAACGGCAGGTTTCTGTAATTCCAAATGCTTAACGCAGACAGGCAAATATACACTCCATCAGGGAATTCGTTTAGCAGTCAAAGTCTCGTCAGAGTTCCCCTTCGGCAAATCATACAAATATCGGGAGTAACTGCCTTTGCTGGGCCCACAGCTGAATTGAATCATTCGTTTCTGCCCAGGAGCTAATCTGAATATGAAAGTTGAATGAAGCTGATACTTGTGATTAATGGATTAAACCCATCCACTGAATGTTTACTTAGATATTCTGTACAGCTGTATGAAACAGATGAAAGCTCTTCTGAGACATGTGAGTAAACGGACAGGGACACTAAAACATCCCTGTAATAAACCGCTTTATTTTCACATTTTAAATGACAAGCCATTACATAACAGGCATGGAAAAACCACCATAAATACATTTTTTGTAGTCGGACAACATTAGCTCAAGTAACGTAGTGACCTGTGAATTGTCAGGCAGCATCTCCGCAGTGGCCCTTAGACACAGATTGTTCCCAGAAACGAACTGGAAAATCATTAAGATTTATGTCAAGGAAATACAGCCGTTGTGAACGAGGAACTTAACCTAGAAGTCACAAGATAAAAAAAACATAAATGCAGCCGACAGCACATCCTGAAGAATAGTTGCTGGCCAACTTCAGTGTGATCGCTAGAATCCAAAACTTATGGCACAAATAGCAACGTTAAAGATTCAAGTTCACAGCCTTGAGTGAGGGGCTACCACGTGTCTATAGGAGATCAGGGGAGATCCCTGCCCATGGAAAGGAATCCCAAAAATGGCAGGAAGACAGGCCTTTCCAAAGTGAGCATGGCATTACTAAAATTACTCCTTGAAACTCCTACTATTTACAAAGTAGCAATTGTTACAATTACAGCAACATTAGAGATTCAAGTTCACTGACTGCTGTTATTCTCACTGAAGAAAGTTCACACATACAAGAGGGGGGAGCAGGCTGATACAGCACCTTTATTGATGAAATGGTCAAAGCAGATTTCACAGCAGTGAGACGACACTTCAGCAAACAAGCAGACTCCCGATTTTTTAAAAAGCTATTAACTAGAATTCAAAATTTCAGGCTGTATCAAATGTAACAAAGCGCTACAAGATTGCACATTAAAAACTTTGATTAAAAGTAACATTACGAGGGTCAAAGGAGCCTCCAGTGGATTATAAAAAACTGTACAAAACCTACAAATGGGGCAAAATAAAATAAGTCAATTCAGGATCAGCTTCTCTGGCGGCTCGATGAGGGAGACTTTGTGGTACCTGAAAGGCAAGAATTCACAGGCTGAAATGCATCTGGAGGATCCACAGCTGATTCGTACAGCCCTGAACAAAACCACTAGACAGATCTCGGCTCTTAACACTAAAATCAGACCAAAACCAAATAAACTTGCTACGGCAACCTTCTTTGTGATGTCACAAGGGGTGATTGAGGCTTTAAAACCTAATGTGGTCTCCCTGCCTCTAAACACTGGCTCCTCAGCTCCTGAAAGGTCCATTAAAGCCCAGAGCTTACTTTGAAGTCTTGTACTTCTCCCTGACGGACTGCTGTGCGTGCCGGGGGGAATTGAGGTAGGTCTGGTGTAGATCCATAATGCAAGGGGTGAGAGCCTCCAGGGTGTAGCCAGTCATCTGCTCCAGAGGTTCCGTCTGAAACAGGGTGACGAAGTAGTCAAAGCAAAACATTCCACAGTCAGACTCCACATCTGTGGATGGGTGCCTTTCAGAGGACCGCATGCTACAGATGGACAAGAACACGAAGGACATCCATCCATCTTCTGAAACTGCTGGTCCTATTCAGGGTTGCAGGAGTCTGGAGCCTATGGGCGCAAGGCAGGGAACAACCCAAGAAGGGGCACCAACCCATCACAGGGCACACAGATCAGGACAAAAAGACCACAAATCTTAGTGATACTGGGGACATTTGGATACAGTGGAGGTCAAGGGTGAAGCTCTGCGTGTTCAGCAGAGGCCGTGTTCCACATCACTTCTCGCAATTTCCCCATGAATGCAGAGCTACTAGACACCACACGTTCTACACGTTCGCCTGTACCACCTCAACATTCTGATGGTACAACCCAAGAGGGGTGTTGATTTCAAGCATCACTTCCCTTACAATAGATTCACACCACCTTCATAACCCCATCCACCAGAAGAGCAGGCAGAGAAGTTGTCTGAGTCGCATGTTTGCAATTCATACAAAACACATCTTCCCAGTCTGGACTGCTAAATTCACCGTCAGTAATATGAAGTAAAGAAAGATGTACAGGTCCATCTTAAAACCCAACTGGGCTATGCAGAGGAACATACCCAGCATCCTCCAGAAATCGTGTAGTGCGCCAAAGTGAACGCCGCTGCCGCCATTTGTGACGGAAGGTATTTCAGGAAAGGGTCCGAGTCGATTAAGCTCAGCTCACCCAGGAACTGCAAGAGAAAAAACATGGAATCAGACACCTTCCCACCTACAAGGATCCTATCACGGATGTGAACTCACTCACCATTGACAAGCTCTCAGTGTTTTTGCAGACTGGCTGACACAGGAAGTACTGGGTGAGAAACTGGTTGATCGTGGGGGCAGCAAGCTCAAAAGACAGGACTTTCAGGACGAGGTGCTCCATCCTCAAGACCTGGTTCTTCGTGTACGTGTCATCGGTGATATAGACGAACTCTGACACCATTGGGGGATAGATCTCTTCAAACTTCCTTCAAGGGGGAAGGAGACAAACCATAAATTTATTCAAGAAAAGCACAGCTGAAGGTTTGAGGAACACCATGGGGTCACCACACTCACGAAGCCAGGAGCATGGCAGCCGTGCCAACCAGCTGCAGCTTCCCTCTCAGCACAGACATGGATGACAGGAAACGGTCGATGTAGTTGACGGCCAGGTAGAGAGTCTCGTTCTGAAGCTTATACTCCTCTCCAACCTCAACGAGCCAGTCGACAAGAATGGCCCTCATGCTGCTGGTGATGTCGGGCTGCTTTTTCATGTAGCCTGCTTTCGGTCTCAATTTCAGCTACGGGAAGGAAAATACGCCATTTCAGACTCAATCGAAGGTAAATCCTGTACAGTTTGACAAACTGTCGATCCACGTTCCTCACCTCCATCTCTCTTAAGTACGTGTGGATCTCAGAAGAATAAGCTGTTGCCTGGCTCACATTTACCAGCTTCTCCTCAGCGTCGACTATTGACATATCCATCGGGGAGTCTGAGGGAGGCAATCAGCAGCAACACACTCAAACTCAAGTCATTCAGGAGTATGAACAAACACATTGACCAGTTACAGAAAACCCATACCAAAAATTCGCCAACACACACCAACTCACCGAAACTGACTTCCATGGGTATGTCAATAGCCGCAAGGGGCTGTCGGAGGGCAGTAACTGCTGGGTGCAGGGGCAGAAGGGCATTTTCCGGTGCCTTTGTTCTAACTGGCTCCTGCTTCTTTGGGACCTCTGGTTCATCCACGTGGATCTGGAACGTGGGCTGTTTGCTCCCCACAGCACCTTTACAATCATCTTCGTTTTTGGACACTTTGGAGGCTGCGACCTACAATTTCACAGCTGCCGTCAGTTGCAACTTGAACAACGGCCACTACACTGGGAACTAATCGTTACGCTGTATTACATGAAAATGTAATCCTAATACGAAGCAGACACGAGTAATCAGGTCTGTAAGCGAAATACAACGAAAAGCAAAGTTGAATTTGGTCTGATTATTAATAGAGTCCCCACCCCATCCTCCGCGACCCTCCACTGGATGGAGTCACTTAAAATGGCGGACAACACAAGTAATGTTGTGATATTTAAAAAGTCGCCAACGAAATGGTTGTATTTCGCATGGAGCAACGAACCATGTCTGCCATCATTATAGATATACAAAATGAAGTCTAGGAAAATCGGGCTTCTCGCATACTGGTATGCCCAAGTCGTACCGCCAATACTGCGTTCCAATGCATGGGTTCAAGACTAGTTAACATCTAAATGCAAGTTAAACTGGCCGAAACAGAGCTGCGTCCATTTACCAAGGAGTGCCATGTGAGCGGGCGGCGGTTGCATGACCAGGGCGGCCCGTACCCACCTTGGCTGCGCGCTGCGATGGCGGCCGGCGCCGTTGGTTGTTCTGCGGCAGGGCCCCTAGCACTGTCCGTGTGGTCGGTCTGGTGCACGCATCCTCCCGGTTCTCCTTGCCAGCAAGCCGCAATCCGGGCGGCATATTCTCTTGGTTCCGCCGCTCAGTCACAGCATCCGCTCCTCCAGTACTTATAGTCGCCATTTGTTCTCGCTTTCTCGATTGAACTTAGGTTTTCGTGGACGGGGGGATACTAGACTACTTAACGTGATCAGAAAGTAAAAAACAAAACACGCCGCCGATCGATTAAAAACGAAACGGATTACGGAGGACCGGGGTCCGAACGTTGCTTAGGGGCATGGGCTGTTACTGCAGATAGGGAGCAAATATACCATTAATACTCCGCGATGCACGCAGACCCAAATGCGACAGATAATGGATAAAATAAAGAATGCGCCTTTAAATACATATCTAACTAGAACTGATTTACGTCCCTCATGTCGGGTCCCTCCAGCCCGAAATCCAAGTCAAAACCTCACAGCCTTTCCACTCACTTGAAAGTTGCAACTTTCCTAGTTCAAGTAGCCCGCGACTATTAAAACCATCCAATCAGGGCTGGAGCGTTCTTTGACGTCACTGAAGTACGGCAGCCGAAAGGTCCAAAATTGATTTGGGGGCGACACGCACCGTAAACCGTTGAAAATTAAATGTATGGCCTTTGTGCCGCTTCGGGCGGGATTTAAAAAAGGTTCGGTAATGAGTTCAGTGGTTTCCAAAATAACAGGAAAATTTAAAACAGCAACAGTCTTAGGCGTTCTGAAATACCAACTTTCAGCCTCCCATAAAATTCTTAAATATCTGTGCATGAGGTTACGGTACACAGTAAGTCTATATATAAGACGATACTCATCTTATTTTACCGAAAGCGTAAATCCTAACTACTTATAATAGTAATACTGTAGTGGTAATTTAAACAGGAATGATTTATTAGAGTACAGTAAAATGTATTAATTGGTAGTTATATTTAAAATATAATTCATTTGCTTGAAATTGTTTAGTGATGCAAAATGTGCTTGATCTTAAAAAGAAACAAAACAACTGCTTCAGGAATTTATTTAAAATATACAGCAAAATATATGTATATATAAATCTAAGGTAAAATGTAAACTTTGTATCCTCCAAAACACTATTATACAGTATTTTTATTACAATGTTAGTAGGTTGGAATGCATGGAGTTTGTACCCTATTGTTTTCTGCTGACCTGCAAACAATATCCAGTTATGTTTAGAAAAAACACCGCTTTGAACAAAAACTCTTCAATAAGATGTTTACACTTAAGTCTGAAATCAGCTAGCAATGCCCCTGGCCACACAGAGCATAGGAATGTTCTCAGCTGTTTGCTTTGCTTTAAAGGGGAACTTAAACTTCATTAAAAAAATCCATTAAAGAATTCAGATCATAATTATCCAGAATTTCAAGCAGCTGTGAAACTTTGGTCTTCACATTCTGTCCTTTGAATTTGAATTTGTCAATGAAGAGATCTGTTATCATACCTGAAACAAAAAATAAAGTGGAAACTTACTATGAGACAAACTGTTTTCTCTGATGTTATACAAATTCTCAATGTGATTTGTAAATATACTGAACAGAAAATTTAATAATCTATTTAGTTATGTGGTTATTTCAGGAGCCATACCATACAGCCTCTCCAGATGGGCTGGCTGTCTCTGGTACTCCTCCAGAAGTTGAGCTGATTCTTCTAGAATGTTTCGATATTCGGGAATTAAGAATTCTGCATTCCCCTCATGAACTTGCAGTTCCTGCACCCAGTAAACATGATCAATAAGATCCAGGCAAGACGGTTCCTGACAAGTTTGTGTACAGACTAAATTATGTGCAACTGTCATCAGGAAAAGTGTCATTAGACAACATCACTGACTACATTAATTCTTTTATGACTCACTTTTAATGCATCAATAAGCTGAACCTTTTTGGCCAAAAGTAGCTGGTATTCAAGCTTGGGATGAATCATCTTGAGTGTGTGATTCACAGAATCTTCATTGATATCTATATACGAGATAAAACAATAATGATAAGCAGCATTTACTCAATGTGCTTTAAGTCAGCTGGCAGTTTATCTGTGGATGAAAACTCACTGTAGGAAATGCTGAGATTTATTTTCCTTTTGGTTGCCTCCTTGGTTAGAACATCCTTCAGGATTGAAATTGTAGAAATGTTGTCGGATTTAAAGTGACCTTCACCTTTGCTAGAACATGAGAAGGAAAAGAATAAAAAGACCATTCAGCCAACTTCTAACCACATACCCTGGTCAGGGACTGGAGGACCTGGAGTTAATCCCAGGTACAGGTTACAACACTGTGCATCAGGCGACATGGGATGCGAGTCCATCACAGGGCACATACACACCCACATTCAAGCACACAATCACGCTCTCTGTTTTTGTTTATATATAAATCCGACTTCATATGAATCTCTCCCAAAGTAATGATGGAAATATGAGACGTCACACTTTAAGTTTCCGTTTTACCTGTATGTGGTTTCAAGCTGTGTACCAAGGAAAGTGTTCTGAAAGTAGAAGGTCGTGCTTTCCCCAGCCGGGGTCTTCTCAGGCACCTCCGGCAGGCAGAAAACAACCCACGAATGAATCTCTGCGAAGCTGAACTGGCCAATCAGGCTCAAGGTATTCATCGGCCTGAGAGGAAGGCGACGAATGGAAGAGAGAGAGCACTCGTATCAGGGACTGCCTGGACCTCGAGCGCACGGATGTGCGTGAGGCAATGTGGGTGGTCCATCCACCCCCAGGGGGACCCCTTACCGGGAGATGATGACACTCACCTGGTCTGGTCTATGGAGTGCGTTCTCTGGTGGAGGGACAGAGGTTTAATCTGGTACTGGCGTACTTGACAGGTCTTGGGCTGCAGGCGGGGGGTGACATAGGCCTGCAGAGTCCCATACTGACCTTCGATGGAACGAACCTAAAGGGAACTTAAACTGTTTTAATGTATTTCTGTGAGGTCATTCATTTGCAAAACGTATAATCTGGGAATATCTATAATAGCTCAGATAATGGTAATAATATAATAATAATAAAATAATGACACAGCACATCATGCAGAGTAGATGTCAGAAGGTGGAAATGCTCCTATTAGGGAGGACCATGAAGTGTGTAAAACGTCCATGACGCTGTTCAAACAGGCGACACACCTTAAGCTGAAGCCTAGTGGTGTTTGCTTGGCATCTGTAGGTAGCAAGAAGAAAATTGCCGTTTGGTTGCTTGAGAAAAAGAAAACAGGCACAATCAAGCAGCTTGAAATGGTCTGTTTTCATTAGAAGACGATATTCGTGGGTCAAGGATCTTTCATTGAACAGTAACGGAGGACAGCGTCTCACCTCTGAATCGCATTCGCTGAAACTCACAACAGCTGAATTTTTGTCTACATCCAATAAATCTATCGGGACGTCACTCTGGAAAAGGAGAATGAAAAGAAATGCCTCACTGCTGTATCTACATCACTGCTTCCCAGTCTGGTCCTCAGGGACCTGCAGCAGTCCACGTTTTTGCTCCCACCTAGCTCCCAAATGTGTCTGGCAGGGAGCTGGGATGGAGCAAAACAAGGACCGTCTGTGAACCGAATTGTAATTCACATAACCTACATAACCAGGATATCCAACACTCAGGGTGTGTTACACATTAAAATCAACTGGGATGATACAAGATGAGTTTGAAACATTATAATACACCGCAGTCAGAAATGAATGTGATACAGAAGATCAGAGAGATTTCGATGGAAGGAGATTCCATATAATGTGCATAGGATCTTCACTCCCAAAGACAGCTGGGAAGTTAGCTTTAGGTGAGACCCCCAAACTGGAGAACCAGGCCTAAAAAGTGAAATAAACCGTAAAACTGTAAAAGGTGACTTTTACAAGCGTGTCTGGTAGGCGCCCCATACAGATCCTCACCTGCAGCAGCAGATTGTCGATGGCTGTCTGCACCTCTAGGGTGAGGCTGTAACTGGCATCCTCCTGGCACAGCGCGAATTTGTCATTGATGCTGAAGACGGGTACGGCAGACACGGCCGTGCTGCACTGTGAGCTCTGCTGGTACTTCTCTCTCTCCTGGAGTACCTTCAGCTGTAGCTGCTCCAGCTCTGCCCTAGAGGATCGGAGGTGTTATTGCGGGTCAGGGATATACCTCATTCATTCATTTTCCATACCCACTTGCAGGGTTGCAGGGGTCTGGACATTAGGGGGGTAAGACAGGGAATAACCCAGGATGGGACACACTTTGTTTATTTTCCCACATGTGCCACACGACTGAGATATGAATTCAGAACCTCATTACAAAATTAAAGTATTTCCATTTACCCGAAGTTACACTCCTCACAGTACCTGAGCGCTGCAATCTTGCCCTGCGTTTCCTGACTCATCCCTATCTCCTCCCCTGGACCAGCCTCATCCCGCTGGGGTTCGGAGGTCAGCCCCGTCACCCAGCCTGCACGAGGAAAAGCGCATTGACAGCTGCCCACATCAGCTCCCCTTGGCGAGGCCCTAGCAGGGCAGGCTTACCTGTGTATGTGGATGTTATAACCTCGTCAAAGGATTCTTTCCCCACAGAACCCCCCTGGATGGACGTGACACTCTCTGATAGCACCTTAGAAAGCAGGAGAAGTATGTATACATTTATAAAGAGTAATCGAATCATAGTGCACTGACTCTTCAGGTAGATTCATCGTCAGTATAATAGCCAATGTTCATAAAATTACTCAGGCTGGAGAACTCACATGCTCAAAACGCAGTGTGGGTTCCCCAGAGGTGTCCAGCCCATACACCTCCACCGTCCCATCATCCCTGCCGACGAGGATCTCTCTCACGCCGTCACCGAGAATGTCGAACGAATCAAGGCAAAGAACGCCTTACAGGTACAGAGAGAGGAAATGGAACAGGATTTGGTTTCAAAATGAAAGCCAAATCCATCGACCCATCCATACATACGCACATAGTCCAAGTACTTATTTAGCACAGGGTCATACACTGGCACCTCTGTAGTTCGTAAAATGTTCACAAAATTATTTTGGAAACTGGTCATAAAAAAGTAAGTAAATTCGTAGGTTCTCTGTGGAGAAACCTGGTGTTTCTTGAAGGAGATCAGAGCCATGGAGCACATGAAGTTTGGAAAGAGAAAATAACAGATTTGAGAAGAGCTGGGCCACTGGTTCCAATCTCTGTCCCTCAAACAAACAGAATGAACTTACTGTAAAGAGCAGTGTTTCCCAATCCAGTCCTTGGGGAGGGCCCCAGACAGTCCATGTTTTTGCTCCCTGTCAGACAGTCCATGTTTTTGCTCCCTGTCAGACAGTCCACGTTTTTGCTCCCTGTCAGACAGTCCACGTTTTTGCTCCCTGTCAGACAGTCCACGTTTTTGTTTCCTATCAGGAGCTGTCTGAGGGTCCCCGAGAACCGGGTTGGGAAACACTGATATAGTGAAATCAACTGATAACACGTGAGTAGAAGAGTTTGTCCCCCGAGTTGGTCCCTCCCCAATCAGCCACACCCACTCGCATTTCACGCACTCATACCTCCTTTCTTCTTGTCATTAGGAATTTCCCATCTGTGAACGGGGGAGGATGCCATAATTTTAACGAGCCCCAGTTTTCCATCTGTCGTCCCATAGAGAATTTCCCCTTCAGTTCCTAAAGGAAGTACACCTCAGTGTTCAGTCTGAACGCATGATGCTGCTGTCAGCACAGTAAGACGCTAAAAATTGCTCGGTTAAGTTGGAAATACAAAAATGAACTATTCATTTCATCACCCATCACTTGCACTTGTTCACACCCATGTCAACAGCAAATTAAATAAAACAGCTTTGGACATAACCAACTGTGCATTAGTAAGGAAAATAACTGTTTTCTAATGAACTGTAATTTAAACATACCTCCATCTCTGTTTTTTAATTCCAGAACACAGGGTGGTCCAGGTACTTTAATTTCATAACAAAGTTCAGATCCCTACAAAAACATAAATATATGTTGAAAATAGGCCAGAAGGGATGACAATTGCTCCAAACTCTACACTATAAATCATAAACGGACTCACTCAGGATTGATGCATGTTTCCAGGAACTCAGAGGTAAAAACTAATCATTTACTCTGATCACCCACAAGACCTAACAATGGCCTAATATCATTACTATCATAATGTGCATCCAGCCATATGATGAAAACACAGAGTTCTGATGAACAAAGCTGACCTGAAGAATCCTGAGGACCCGGTCCTGGCAGGCAAGAACAGGAACGATGCGGCCCAGGTTCTCAGCTGGCAGACACACGATGTCATTGATTTTGTCCCCGGAAAGGTAGTAATCCTGGTCCTTGCAGTCGCAGTAATGGTTATAGATATAACTTGCACAGACGAATAGGTCTGCCCCAGCAACATGCCTGTTCAGAATATGCCCAAGTTAATGTTGGGTCATTGGACTGCACTCTGGCCTGGTTGTTTTATTAAATCCATGCATAAGCAGTTCTCATTGGCATGATCAGCATGAATAAGAGACGTTCCCTACATGGCATTGATGCTCTCGGCAAGGTTGGCCTCGAAGGAGAGGAACTGTTTGCCTTTTTTGGTGTAACCTCTGACCTCAGAGCCGGCTGCAACAAAAATCTTCTCCTGGGGAGTCCCAAGTGCCCCCCCAAGCTCCAGTCGTGAGACCCTCTGTCCCGGGAGGGTCTTGAAAACTGGCTGGAGAATTTACACCCCAACACACACAACAGGTAAATACAGAACCTCAAGAGGAACTCCCCTTTTCACAGATCGCATACAGCATAGAGAGAAAACTTACAATAGCTTCTCCCTTCTTCATGCCAAAACAAGTTATGACGCCATCGTGATCCGCAACAGCCACCTGCAAAAGCAAAATGACAAAACACCTGTAGCACGTGATCAACACTAGACGGTAACGACTACGTCTAATCCAATGCGTCATGCATCACTTTTAAAATCACACATATGATTTGACACATCTGTGTCTTTTATCTAGGTTTATCAGAAAATTACATCAAATTTGTTCCCTTTAAGATGACATGCAAATTAGGTGATATGAGAACAACGAGCATTAATTTAGCGACCAAAGCTGCAGAAACAGACTCCCGTTATTCTTAATTATGCATAAATATACAGAGGAAATTCAAGACAGACATAATGCAGCCAATATTTGGGGGATTACATTACAAAGCCAAAATAAGAGTTCCACAATTTTTAAATGCATTAACGTTTTTATTGGTTCTCACATAGCTGCAGAGTTATAGGAGAGTGTCACATTAGTCCGTAAGGCTCGGAGCTACCTTCTGAGTCGCCTTTCGTCCCGCTGTAGGAAGGAGTTTCATTGTTTTCTGGGAGGTGACTCCAACCTGTTGTTAAAGAGGGGAAAAACCCACCCATCAGCCTAAAGTGTAAACGCAGTGAAATCATGCCGATCCTTTCACTGCGCAGTGAGTGACAATCTCACAGTGACCAGAAATGTTCGCTAAGACGTGACAGGCAGCAGGTTTGAGAGAAGCATAGGTAGAAAATAACATTCTGCATCTTATCATAAACAATAAAGGCATTGTGAGGGTACAAGCAATGAAGTTCGGTGTTTTACTGTAAAATGGAACCGTTATCTTACCTAGATATCTACTCTACTTATAGTTATTAGTATTTTGTGTAAATTGCCGACTTTACTTTTATTTTCGAAAATGTATTTTAATATTAGATTATTGTTGTTTGGATTGTTAAATTGTATACTATTAGTATAAGAGGCTATTAACTCTAATCTACCTTCTGGATCATCTTACCTGCAGATAGTCAACGCGGTTCAGATTCAGCTCCATTTTCTTTGGGAAAAACCGACGCTTCGCTGAAAATGTCTATAACTAAGGGGTTGATCTGGTTAGTTAAATGCTTAAAACCTATTTCATATGGATTTTGCACAAGGGCGCACCATCACGTTTGTTGAACCAAATGAGTGGATTAAGTCAACGGATTAAGGTAGCCAGCGACCCACTGAAATCTATATAAAACGATACAATGCACAATTCAAAAATATGAATCACTCGGTGCATCGCATGTCTCAAACGCAGACGTCACTGACAAACGCATTAAACTGTTATTAAAAACAGTCAGAAGGCATAACAACCCCCATTTGGTACAACGTTAGCAACAGCAGCAGAAACTCGTTTCCATGGAGAGATGGCAGGCAACAAAATTTAACCTGATTGGACTGAGAAAGAGCACTGTGTGTCAGCAACGTCGATTTTCATTGGCAGAGGTTTAGTCGCTGTTTGTAGCTGAGGTTTGTTCTATTTATGATTTACGACTTGTATTTATTCAGGAAGCGCTTTGTTTCTTTTTTCTTTCCAGAAGGACCGTTATATG
Organism: Cryptomyrus ogoouensis; assembly: GCA_025773925.1. Lineage (NCBI taxonomy): Eukaryota > Metazoa > Chordata > Actinopteri > Osteoglossiformes > Mormyridae > Cryptomyrus > Cryptomyrus ogoouensis. The sequence goes on along the minus strand of JAOYFF010000015.1, from coordinate 4,063,622 downwards.
TATTTAATTCGAATGTCTGTACGCACATGTATCACTCTTTGCGTGCATACATAACGGTGTGTCTCGGTAAAATAATTTCTGTCCCTCAACAACAAGGCACCTTGATGAATACAAAGTGCAACAAAACAGTTAACCAAATCACTGAAATCAATTACAATTTACCTAATTTTGGCAATACCAGGTTTCTGAAGTGTGTTAAAACACTTTTGTATGTCTGCTGTTCAAGAGGCACAGTTATTGGAACTTTTTTAAATACCAAATTTTACTGAGGCCCAATTCTTCATAGCCTCAGCGGTTTCAGAATATACTCCTTACACTGAGTTTTTGTTCTCCTCTGAAGAGGAATGAAAGGGGATGCTTCGTAAAAAATACTCCATTATTATGTCCACGTAGACCTGTAAGATGTATTAACTTGAATCCGCCAGAAGAGTGCGCCAAAATACACCCACATCGCGTGTGATAAAAGCTCTATTATTTTTGTATTTGCCACACTGACCCGATTTATAATAATAATAATAATAATAATTATTATTATTATTATTATTATTGGTTGCATATAAAGAAAACCTGTCCAAATCGTTAAACTTGCAGAAGGGGGCGTGTCTCTCACCGCCCAGACTAATAGCCTCCACCAATCTTCATGCTGAGACGAACCAATGGACGAGGGGGAAAACATCCAGCTTTCGCCGCTCTTGCTTTGATATTGCTATCGCCAGGGGGCGCGTTTTGTGTTGTCGCGCCATTAATCCAGGCCGTAAGTGGCACAAGAAATTAGTTTATATAAAATATTAGATCATAACACATTTTAGAAGAATGTACCATAGGCTTACATTTAATGTTAACATATAAGCTTGCTTGTGGCCGTGATTGACAAAAAGGGGTGTAGTGACGCTGTTTGAAATCGTTTTAGTATCAACTGAAAATGTAGGCTATATAGCCAAGTAATGTAAAATCCAATTATTCCTTTGCAAAACCCAATTAGGCATTAAAAAAGGTTAACGGCAGCGCCGGGGATGGCTTTGTTTAATAATCCCATTACTGACGGCTCATCATGTATAAAATGGTGCAGAAGGAAACTAAGTTTCCACTTGTTAAATGTGAATCTCTGAGAAATAGTCGAGCTATCCCACCCCTAGCGCGTGGACGTAATATAACACTCCCTATGTTCATCTTGCTGTAAGTATTTATTGTTATAATAATTTCAATCGAATGTCTGTTGTTTCTTATTCTGATTCTGATTCGGCTGTGCAAAAATGGGCATTCGATAGTGTATTTCTTTTCCCCAAACCGGTACAATCCAAACGAAGCGCTTGGGTTTTTTTGCGGGAATCACCTTAGAGACAGTTACGGTCCGCTGTTATTGGCTTTGGGCTTCAGGGACAGACGCGCTCGTTCTCAGTACCTCCCGAATGAACTACAGTGTCGGCTTTCTGAGCTGTTGCTCAACTTTTGTTACGTGGACTATTTTTCGTTCAAATATGAATGCGTATTGTCGAATTAAGCTGATATACATATCCAGATAGGTTTAAATGCAGTACATTAGATAAATGTTTTTGGGGGACTTGGAATTTTGTCATAGGGCAAAAGGCTTTTTTTCCTATTACATCACGTTGTCAGGCTGCGGTGAAGTCAGAAAATAAAAAGGTTGTTTCCAAAATGTTTCAAGCGTGTAAATATACAGTTAAATTTTCTATACACTCACTCTTTGACAAGGATCTCGATCGGAAGATGTATTTTATATATATATATATATATGCACACACACACGGTATATATGTACACATACGGTATATATGTATGTATCACTTAGATGGGAAGCCGTCCCATCTTGGGTTATACCTGCCTTGCGCCCGTAGCTTCCGGGATCCTGCATAAGACAAGTTGGTATGGAAAATGGATCGATGGATGGATGGATGGATGGATGGATGGGTGGGTTAGTGGATGGATGGAGGTACCTATATGTAAAATATTCGATCACTTGAATTTATTAATTATATTTCATAATGCTTCATTAGGCCTTCAGTCAGAAACTGGTTACATTTTAGCTGTTTCAATACAATGTTTACTGCTCCAATGGTTTTATTAATATTAGCTGATTCCCATTAAATAACAAAGCTTATTTTAGCCAGGCGATGCTAAAAAACAAAATCACTTAAAATCACACTGTTATTAAAATGAATCTCGGAGATTATTGTGTTTTATTTTGCACTGTCCGATTGTTAAATCATATACATTTTTATATATGCTACATATTTTCGCTATTATAGTTTTACGGTTGATAATAATTATTAATTAATATTATCGCCCAGCGTAAGTATGTTCTAATCGCAGAAAATGGCTATTAAACTGCGAGGCAAACGACTGCTTCTTGCTGTATTATCTCTACATTTTCTACCTTAAAACCCCTTAGCCGATAATGCCCGCAAAAATACCGAAGTAAAACTGATAAATCACGTCAAAGATTGATTAAGGATCGAACTCCGATTGAATGCAGTCTGAAAACTAGGGTTGTGTTCCTTTTGTATCGGAATAAAAAATCCGATGACAAGTGAGATAAAGAAAGGGCGATCAAACGGCCGAATGTGAGCGGCAACTGGAAGACAGATACTGTGGTTATTTATGAGAATGGTGGGTACAAACAACGGGACAACAATCTTCGGTATAATTATCGTATTTTTCTCTGAGTTAAATATATAATTTATAAATTGTATGTATATAATTTATAAATATACAAGAACGAATTTGTATTTCTATTTTACTGATAACCTTTTTAAATGATTGAAAAAATAACATTATTTAATAAGAAGAAAACCCTTGTAATTATTATTGTAGTTATTATTATTATTTTAAATGTAATGTGTTTCAGATTTATTTTTAATTTTATTAATTAATGTAGGATCAATCATCAAAAAAGTGACGGTCAAGGGTCCATCAGTTTGTGAAAAAGTATTTTTTATTGAAAGTCATTCATAATTAGGACATTTTGGATGCCAATATATTATTGCTGAAATAGCGGCATAATTAATTAATAATGGAAGCCAGATAAGCGAGCGAAATTTCGCTTTATTTGTTTTCCTCCGTCGTCACACGCAAGTGGTCGCATCTCCTAAATGAACGCAATTAATGGAACAAAATTTGGAAAAATAAACGAACTTTGAGGAGCGTAAACACTGCATGCGTGTTTGTGTAATAATTGAAATGTGTGGGGTTTTCTTCTGACATCGGCCCGTAAACAGTATTTAATAGATTCGTCAGGATTTTGCGTTATTGTGCGATGACGGAAATTGATGTTAGTGTTAAATACTTTTTTGGCGTCAGTGTGATCTCCGTGTGGGTCAGGCGTGTTGGTGACAGAATTTTAGTATGTGGTGCATTGAAGAAGCCCGTGCACAGCCATTTCCGGCCTCTTACTTCATGTTCAAAATGTATATCCTCTCTAAAAAACCCAACTGTTGAACAGGGGGGTTCAAGAAAAACAGACACTGGCCTGCATTTGTTTATTGCGTTTATTGCTTAAACGCTTTAATCTCTTGTTGATATTAAGTTTCCTGTTTTAGTCCTCAGTCCATCTTTCATATCATTTAGGCCTATTCAGTACACGATGGCGGTGTTTGTTTGCTTGTTTCTAACGGTTTGTTTATTAGTTATAAATTATCAATTAATCAAATTATGACTTATTGTTTAATCATTGGGCATTTAAACAATCCACACAAACATAGGCTGAATAACATCTTAATAATCCTGCTTGCACGTGAAGATTCCTTTGGTTGGCCCAAGAAAATTTAAATGTCGAGATAACAGCCGATCTTATTGCTTGATCAAATACAATCAGGAAATTAATTAATCAAACTCAAGAGGACGCAGCCTGCAGATTAAGTACAAGTAATGGATGATACAATAATCTGCCGATATTATTTTCTGTCATGCAGAGTAACAAACCGAACATTTATTGAATATATATTAAAAAATTATACGGCCACCGAACGGCCCTTCCGGACCGCCGCTTGGAGGCGGCTTCATTTTGGGCTCGTTTTAGGCGCCAAATGTTTAATCCTGACTCATGAAATAATTCGAAGTATCATCTGCGAGAATGTTCCTTTTTGCGGCCCTTGGTTTTCTGAATCTTTCGAGTGGCCGGTTTGTGTTCTTATCTGCAGGAAAGAGCATCTTATTATTTTATGGATTACCTCATTTTCTGCTTCGGCAGAAAATCAACTTCATACACTGGTATGGTTGGTTTCATAAACATAACTATTATAGAGAGACAATGCATTTATTGTGGGCTGGTCGGGCTCCTAAAATAGACCGACAATCGGGCGGTCCTTGTGGAGAAGCGGAGCCTTTGTCTTCATATGCAGAGATGAATGGCCAATGTCACGCAGATGATTAGTTTGCACTATTAAATTGTCAAAAGGGAAGGATTTCCCTAATAATGCGTTTCTATGAAGAATTATGGAATTTGGGGCTGCTGGAAACAAATCGAGAACTAACAAGGGTTAGGACGGGTTAGGCGATTAGCAAGCCGCTGAGAAACTGACAGAGGTCAGACGGAGTTCTCCAAAATGCTAAGTGCACGCGGAATGAAGATAACGCAGGATAATCTGGAGCGGAAGCATTCGGTTTCATTACGCCTGGCGAGATTGATGGTCAAAATCAAGGAGCGAGTAACACGCGCTCGATTCAACCTTTAGGTGTAAAATCAGTGTCCTTTACTTTTGCTCAGAAAAATTAACTGTATGCGTCATTAAGATATGCCCTGTGTACGGAAAAGAAAGCCGTTCTGGATCCCAATATGAAACTTAATTTGATTGACATAAGTCTACCCTATTTTCTCTAGTCTAAGGGGTCTGGTCTGACTTGTAATGCAGATCAATATTAATGCAGGACTACTGAATTCTCTCTAAAGCCTCCAAGTGTTTACGTTCTCAGTATGTCATCCCTTAACATGCACAAATACTATCAGCGCGATTTTGTGAGCTACCAATAGGATAAAACTGCATTTACTCTGAACAAAATATATGATAATCACCAACGAAGTACGATAATAGTATCGATTAATGTCGATGTCTGCAATTTGAAGTCTGTCTGATCACGGCGGCCGCACTGTCTGTTTTATTCCCTTCTTTCGCCATTTAATTCGCGGTCTTTGTTGTTCTTATTAGAACCTTACGTTTCATGTATAGCCTTTATTCTGCTATTTAACTCTTTTGCGTTTAATGACAACTTGGAGCGATGCGTTTTGTCCACCCTAACAAATCGACGTCGACGCCAACACTCGTCCCTTTTGTCCCCATTATATTGCTTGAAGATTTATGTATTTTTGATATTAAATTCCTTCTGTCGTTTAGACTGCTCTCTTGTTGACTTTTTCTGACCCGGTGACCCGTTGCCTAAACTTTCCCATATTTAACACTGGTTCCTTTTTCCCCTCCTTTGGCGTCATTTCGTTCCTACGGCTGAATGCGGCCGGCAGCCGCTGTTTGCGCTCTTCTTGAACCTCAGTGCGCCGCGCTCCTCTCCGTCAAGCCCGCATCTTCTTCAGAAAAGCGCACGTCCTGTGGCTCCCATTCTCACTACCCGGATCGCTAATTAGTTAAACAAACTACCTCTCTAATGATTCCCGGCGCTCTTTGTGCGTTTTGTTTCAGCTCGGTGGTCGCTGCCGTGGGGAAACTTTTGCTTGTCCTGCTGGAGTCTTGGCCCCCGTTGACCTGGGGGCATCGCGGAGTTGTTAAGTCGGGTGGACGCCCCTGGTTCGACGCCACCCACACCCACCCGTAAGGCCAAAGGCCAGGGCAGAAAGGACACGAGATGCCACCAGCTTGCCCGAGGTGACAGCCAACCTCAACGAGCCGCGGGAGCGTGTCTGTGTGGGGGATGCGATTCGGGACGGAGTCCTGCATGCCCATAGCTGGGTGAATTCGCGGTATTAAGGGAAAGATGGTAAACAAACCCAAATCAAAGTATGTCAAACTCTCCCCGTTGCCATCTGTTTAGTGTCACTGAGACCAGCCTCCCATGCACGTTGCTTATTCAGAAATTCACATCGCGATGTTCTGCCGCTTCCCTGTTTCGACCCCAGCCTGTGTGCTGCTCGGAGGTCCCGACAGAAATTGATACTAATTGCACAGACTGTACAACTGCCGGCCGCCTCAGCGCCTCCGGCTACAGGCGATTCTGCTCGTCAGCGACTAATTGACAAGGGCTTGTCTGTCTTTAGGAGCAGCTGGTCCTAAGCATTGGCACACAAACCCAATCTTAACACAGCCTCCCTTTGCCCGGGGGATTGGGAGGGCAAATGTAGTTAAAATAAAGGAAGATTTATCGAAAAACCCCTTTGGGTGCCGTGACAGAAAATATCTAGCAAAGACAGCCACTTCCCGTAGTAGCTGCTTGTCTAGACCCCAGTTATTAAATATAATAAAGGGCGCCAATTAGCAAAAGCGAAGCAGGTGACATTATTGCGTCCAGCGCTGAGGTAAACAAGATTAGACGTCAATAAACATTATAACAAGCGTGCTGATGATATAACTTGCAACCCTTTGCAAAGGAAATAACACAATGTTATATAATCACTGATATTTTTAAAAACGAAAATCACGATTCCTGTTTATATATTACGGAATTCCTAATATAAATGAAATGCATGGAAAAACGACAAGTGCGAAGACAAATAATCCGCAAATAACCGTGAATCCCACGATTTGATTGAAACCAAAGGGAGTAATTGAGGTGTGAAGAACCCGACTTTCTTTTGCGGCATGCGGAGGTGGTTCATTTTCCCAGCGTTGTATTAGCTCAGATAAAGGGCTTTAGAACTTTTCTTTTCCATTTTGAAACCTAAATCGCAAACTTTTCGTGCATTTTCTTGACTGTCTCCGCTATTTTTTAGTAACAATGACAACATTGAAGCACACCGTCGGATCCCCACAGCTGGGGATCTTTCGGACGGTTTTGGATATCTTTAGATTTCATCAATCAAAATGACTGCAGTTTTCCATAAAAATGCTGAATTCGAGTCTGAAAACAGGAAACGCAGATAGAAAATACGAAGCTGTCATGTCAGATGATAAATGGCCATCCCTCAGACAGAAACAAGGACAGGAATACTTGTTTGTGATCAGCGTTTCGCGTTGGGAGTTTAAAGTGATCTATGCATGATATACTGCAGCGTGTGTCGCAGATACAGTGTTGTGATTAAGAATTCGCCTGCATGGTTTCCTCTGTCGCATATCTCTGACGTTGAATGTTTCAGATTTTTCTGGGGAGTTTTCGTGGGCAGAGTACTTGGCTGCCTCTGGAACTGGAAATCAGAAGGTCTTTAAATGTTCAATTTGCTACGTTTGATTTGTTGCTCACACGTAATGTAAATTGTAATCATTTAATTTCTTAATCAAACATTTGCAATGCAAAATATTTGAAATGGCTTTCAATGTGTGATGATAGTTTGCATGTTTTCCCAGTTTCCTGTTGAACTTATTCTGAGCTATAAATTGCCTGAGATAAATGTGTAAGTGTAGAACCACATTCTACTTCACATAGGCTCCACCCCTCCCATCCTGACCAGGATAAGAGGTTGGAAAACATATTTTGAGCTTCTGTGGTTCAATCTTCACCAGAATTGGAAAAAAGGGCATCGCACCTGTTTGTGTTTCAGTGACGCCTTAACCAGCCACACATTCCACCCTATACTTGCCCCAGAGCGTTAATGTCACAATGAGCTTATTAATTGGTGCCAGTAGCTAGAAGAAAAAGCCCCATTAAGATCATCACTTTTTTCATTAATACGTGTTGTGTTACAAGCTTAATTCACTGCAGAGAGAGTGAAATGACCTCCATCATACAGCACTGCAGTCACGTGATCTGGGCAGCATTACGGCATTATGGCAGTCATGATGCTATCCAGGGCTAACAGGCTAACATGGCTAATCAAAGCCCGTTTATCCTACAGCACATGGGATTGGGCCTTTGCCAGGGCTAACAGGCTAATACT
>JAOYFF010000015.1:4033933-4055529 GCA_025773925.1 Cryptomyrus ogoouensis | reverse complement strand
GCTAATCAAAGCCCCGTTATCCTACAGCACATGGGATTGGGCCTTTGCCAGGGCTAACAGGCTAATACTGCTAATCAAAGCCCCGTTATCCTACAGCACATGGGATTGGGCCTTTGCCAGGGCTAACAGGCTAATACTGCTAATCACTGTTATCCTACAGCACATGGGATTGGGCCGTCACCACATGATGGGACAGGGCAGACACTCCCATAGCCCCTCAGTGATACCCTGATTTTTAAAATAAGATTTATGGGCCGATTCCTGCCATCCCGAATGTGATTCATAAAGCGTCTGCAGTCAGATGACGGTCTGCCTCGATGCCGGAGTTGGGGGTTCTGAATGTAATTGCTGTTTTCCTGCATCCTGAGGCTGTCCGTATGTCAATGGGTTTTCACTCTGCTGTGTTTTTCTGCAGTCAGTGTCTCTCCGTCCTTTTAAAAAGCCACCACAGCCATCATAATGCTTATGGCACGTTTATCTGAGGTCAAGGACTGACTGCCTTCTGGAAATCTTTTCATCATCATGAAAGAACTCCCCTCAGCATTAGACACCTAATAACATGCCATTAACAACCTGAGCCATAAAATGAGCTTCTTTTGACGATCTTTGGCTTGTTTCCTTAAAACTACCCACATTTTAACCCTCTGTCGATGGCTTCCATGCTGTCACGACACCATCGGTTACAAAGAAGCCGTCTGCGCAGGCCGTGTGTACGGTTTCACCTCGCACGCTCCCATTGGCCACTTACCAGTCGGCACCTCCACCCCATTGGCCGAGTGTATGTATGTGTGTGTGTGCGTGCCCCAGATACACAGGCGGCCGTGGCAGGGGGTCTGTGAGGGCCGGACGTGCCCCATTCGGGGCATGCCACGCCACTCACACCTGCAGGGGGCTTGCTGTTCTCGGATGCAGGCCCCTATCCTCCAGAGCCCCCCTCAGTGGGCCCCATAGGCTGTGACCCGGACTGCATAAAGAAGCATTATGAAAATGATAACACAGGATAGAAAGCGGGCCGGTCCCGGCAGCTTAAGCCATTCAGGACACTCGAGGAAAGCCGATAGCCCAAATTAGATTTAAATTCATGGATGACGCCTAATGAAACAACAGCACTTTCTGTATACAAACCCAACTTTTCCTGACATTTGATCTCATGTTGTTCCTCTCTTCCTTCACATCCATCTTTTCTTTCTCTTTCTTTAGGCCGAGCTTTAAATGGGCCTTTACAGTTCGTCCGATTCCCTTTATTTCAGATTGTCGCCGATGATAAATGATCCTTATCGGACACAATTGGTTCCCAAGAAATTCACGGAGAAACACGTTGCGGACGCATGTGGACAGATCAGGGACCGGAGGAGGTCGCATGTCGCGGCCCATACAGTAAATCTCAAAAAGAGCATCTTATATCTACAAAGAGCTAATCGGGGTATTTGAAAGCCGTGTTGTCAATAACAATGTGAGCCAATACACAACGAAGCATCCAAAAATCAGTTTAATGTTATAGTTAATAACTCAAAAATAACCCAATATAACACCCTGAATGCTGAAAGAATGATACAATATATTCTGCAGAAAAAATTAATGAATGTATGTTAATAGGATGGTACACATGCCATATATTCAGTGTGTGCGTGTGTCTCTATATGGGATTTTTTATTGCGCCGGTAACCTGGCCTCCTGAGAGTGCAGGGAGAGTCCCAGTAGCTGGCGGTTTCATTTTAGGATGCGTGCAGAGCAGGTATGTGACGTTTCCTGCAGTGAGGCCTAGCCCTCGGTCGCTCATAACGGTCTAATTGACGGACAGGGGCCGATTTTCATGCATCCTCCTTTATTGCGCTGCACCATCTGCCGTGAAATAGAACCTTAATCGGATCACGCGATCCCGCCAGGAATCGGCCAGCAGCTTCTGGCTGGGGGAAAAAAATCGTTATTAAAAAAGTTAGGGGGGGGAGTCAGAACAGGATGAAAGAATACTCAGGATTATCCAAGGCAGTCACTACCCTCGTAAAACACCCTCCATCACGCTACATAACGTTTACATACACACTGCAATATTTTTAGCAACCTCATATAGTGAAATTTATTTTTTTATTTTTTTTACATGACTACAATGACTGTGTGAGTATTTTTTTGTTTTGATTATATTATTATACTATATTTGATTTTCTGTTGTGGTGTAGATAATGCGGAAGATTAAAATAGCAGCAGCGTGTGTTTGTGTGTGTAAATTGTAACTCGCAGCACTTTTTAGACGTGTAAGCAGTGTGCAATATCTTTGTTTATAACATTTCCTTGAATTAATGTGCGTTAGGGTGAGCAAATCATAGAAGAGGGATGTTACAGGAGACGGCAGAGCTACTTCAGCTGTACACTTACATAAAACCAACCTGAATAAATCCAGATTTACAAAGAAAGAATATCAAGAAGTGCTGAAGCAAAAAGGCGACACGTGAGCAAATACACACTTTACCTTTTCATTTAATTTGTACATGTTCTTTAGTACGTAATACTAGTATTTTTTTGGCTTATGTGTTTTTCACTATAGGGTGTCCTGAATGGGCTGGGGGGGGGTGAATCTGACTTTCTCAGAGTTTGTGTACTGGTGTCAGTGCAGATCTGCATCAGTATATATCTATGTCCCCCCGCCCCCCTTCTGATCCCCTTGAAGGGTGTAATGAGGCATGTCTTCACACAGGCCAAGCGGCTGCAGGGACATGATTGATGATGCCTGGGGCAAGGCCAAGCCCCCCTTGGATAAAGGCCCCCAGGAGCCTCCACTGGGGACGGCAGCGTGAATGGGCCGGTCCGATCGGACCCCAGGGGCGCCAGCACACACCCCGAGGTACGGCCGGCCTGGACTACCTGGAGATGGGGGGGGGTCAGGGGACTCGAACACACAGCCTCAGGGACACGGGAGCCATCTAGGTGCGAGGGGCTGGCTAGGCACTGGGAATGCTGGGAATGCAAGGTCCTCCTCCATCAAGGAGAACAGCACTATTCAGCATAATACAGCAGTATTCCTGGTGGGGGGGGGGATGTCTGGCTCCCCGGCCTTAGGGAGCGGGGATGTGGAAATAGGCAAAAATGAATGTGAACAAACGTTAACACCAGCAATCATGCTGGTGCCGCCAGCATCTGGTTACGCCATTTCATAGAAATTCAACCTAGTGATCTGCTCGATTATCACAGGACATTTATTCGTCTGATGCTTTTGTCCAAGGCGACTTCCAGGGATTTGAACCCAGGCTCTTTCTGTTAGCCGCACAATGAGCTCACTGAGCTACCCAACAGAAATGTTAAAATATTAACTATATATTTCTTGCACAGACTAAGTGAAATAGGATTTAAATATGAGAATAAGTCATATGCTAATATTTAAATGCGTAATTATTCAACCAAATTAACTTGTATGGGGGATGTGCTTCCATGGTATATGAATGTCCTGCATATTAAAACCTGCCTTAAAGCACCAGAATCTCTCTCCCCCCCCCTGTCTGTCTCTCTGAACTGAGCGTCTTGAACGTGCATCTGTGCTCCCCGGGTGTCAGAGTCTGTCTCAATGTACGCAAAGAAAGGGGGACGATGGGCGTGTCCCTGTCCTCTGGGGGGGGCAGTCAGGGGATTTCCACAGGACACAAGCACTGAACGGGGAGAAAAAGAGGAAGACAATGGTGATGCACTGCCCCCCCCCCCCCACGACACGGAGCAGCGACGAGCTCACCAAAAACCGCGCCGGCGACGGGCGGCCCCAGAACCGTCCAGACACAGATCAGTGCTGGTCTCAGTCGTCAAATGGGTGCTTGCGACACTTTATTTTCCTACGTGGAAACAGACTGAGCTGATTGGCAGGTTGATAAGATGGCTGCCCCTGGACAGACGTGTCGGGATGAAGACACAGCCGTCTCAGAGGTGAACCGGCAAAGCTGAGCACATCACAGTCTCCAGGGCACATCACCGTCTCCAGAGCACATCACCGTCTCCAGAGCACATCACCGTCTCCAGGCCGACCCCCGGAACTGAACGGGCATCCATCTCCGTGCTCTGCAAGCGGACCAAGCGGAAACACCTGCCTCCCCCAGGACAACATTTCCTGACGGAATATCAAGCAGGGCGGGGCCAGTTGGGCAGGATTTCCTCATTATCGAATCCAGCAGCAATAAAGTCGGAAAATCTAATGAAACGGCAGCGGAGGAGGCGGGTCCTTGAGCGCCGAAGGGCTGCTTTAATTCGGTTAAAATGGCTTCATTTAGCCGACCGTCTGGCCACAAGAATGCTGCTCATCTGTCTCCTCCAGTGCAGACTATTAGGAATTTGCATCCTGTGGCACAAAGGGCCCAACTCCTGGTTGCCAGATCAGGTGAGGGATTTGATCTTATGCACAGCATTTGGATCAGAACATCTTCCACCCATGTTGTGCTAATTCACAAACGGCACCCCCACCCTGCCCCCTGCACCGATGGTCCTCTCTGTGCTGGCATGATCAGTAAACACCACTGCTGATCAGCATCATTCACACTAAAAAGTCACTGCACTAAATATTAAATTAACGCGTTCCTTATGTAGGAGATGCTGAAGCAGCATATTCTGCTAACCAGTTAGCTAGCTACCATCTTCTGACCCCACTAAGCATCTGAGGGGGGCGGGGGGGTCCAGAAAAAAACAAGCCCACCCCCGTCTGCGATCCAGAATTCTTCTGCCCAACTTGGGGACAACCAGAGAGCCAGAGAAGTCACATGACACTCGGATGGACGTAGGACGCTCTTTAACTGCTGTTCATCTTTAACAGCAAGGTTTCAGTTGGCAGAATTTCATTAACCATGTTCAAATGAATTTTAAATATTTTTTTTTGTCGTTTGACTGGATTTTGTAACGTGATGTATGTTAATTATATATAGCTCATAAAGCAAGAGATTTTAAAGAAATGAATGTTAAAACATTACAAATTATTAACCTGTTACGTAAAAAGACAAATGAAATACTGATTGTATCAAAATTCTTACACAAAATCTTCCACATTAACTCCCAGCACACACACACAGACACACACACACACACACACACACACACACACACACAAACTGTTGAACCAATTCTGCAAATCAAGACCAAAATGACTGGAGCTGAAACTGCAGTCAGGCGTCACTCACCTGCCCCCCCTCCCCCCCCCAACTTGACCAGTCAGAGCTTCCGGCCACGTCAGCTGGCACGACTGCTGAGATCATTACCTCCCTGCGGATGAGGGGGGGGGAGCCAGAAGCCCCCAGTCATAACATATTACAGAGCCAGAAACATCCATCTGCACATTAAATAACCGCCTGCTAATTTGATTTCTACATTTGATAATGGATGCTGAGGTAAATAATAAAAATAGCAAGGAAATCTGAGCAAATGAGGAAGGATTTGTTGTGACGTGCAGCGGGAGGCGCGAGCTGCTTCGCAATGAGCAGCAATTTGTCTAACAGTCCCTTCCGGATTATTCCGGGGCTCCTTCTGCTCAAGGTGTGGGTTTGCCACAGTAATGGGTGTTTTGTGGAGGTGTGCGTACAGGACAGAGGGTGGATGCTGTGGAGCAGGAGGAGGTTTGTAAAGCCACATGTGTGCGTGGAAAGGCGCTATATCGAGCGAGATGACCTGTTAAAGTGCGTTCTTACCGTTCACGTACCGCTCGCTGATCTCCCCGCCGTCTCCATGGAAACCACCACCCTGCTCCCTACCCAGCCAGACAGCCAGCACTCCTGACAGGTCCCATAAATTATTCGGGATTTTCATATTTCAGATTTCATCTGCATTCGTCCTGCGGGGCCCCACCGGGGCCCGGCGGAGTGTCTGGGAGGGGCCCCGGTGCTCACTGGTGGCCCCAGAGACCCGGCTAATTGAATCACGCCGCTGATTGAATTATCCCACCCGCAGTCTGCTGCCGATCTGCGGCCCGCCGCCCCCCTATTGTACTTACCCCTGTTGCCCTGCACCTGCTGCCGGCCCGTGGCCCCCTCAGACCCACCAGTGGGTCGCCGCCTCATCGCTTTCCCCCCACAAATCTGCGCACAGACGCCAGTGGAGGCCTCCCTGCCCACGAAACGCCGAACCAACCCTAACCCTAATCAAATCACCCTTCAAATCGATGCCTCCTTCATTCTCGGCGTGCATTAGCTACCATTTCTCTCTTATTGTCTTTATCGATCCCGGTATTGATGCCGACTTGCGAATACATCCCCCGACTGAGAGGCGATCGTCTTTCACCGAAAAGCAGAGCGATCAGATCTTTAAGTGGAAAACGGGCCAGTCACAGACGGGGGAGAGCACTTCCGGTGGGGGGGGCGGAGTGTGTTTGGTTTTAATCATCAGGCCGACATGACGGTTTGCCCCGGAGGGGGGCAAACAGAGCAGTGAAGTGACAGCAGTCCAGCCACCCCGACGCCCCCATCAGAACAGGCTTCACATTGAGGACTCTCACTTCCTAGCGGCGTGTTGGACAAGAAAACAAGGAATGATAAGCAGTTCTAAAAATAATCAGAGGAATATAATGGACATTATATAAATACCATTTTTTCATTATTAGGATAAGTGAGATAAAATAACATCGGAGTTTTGAGATTTTCATGTACGTCAAGGCTGTGAATGATTGATCAATGGCAGAAAGTACTAAAAGGCTGAAATATGATGCAATGAACTGAAGATAAAGTGCAGTTGGTATCAGTTGGTGTGTGACTGGGTGGGTTAGGATGCTGTGCTTGTCATCAGAAGGTTGCTGGTTCGAATCCCAGGTTCGGCGGAGTGATGTCACTGTTAGGCCCTTGAGCAAGGCCTTTAACCCCAAATGCTCCAGGAACCCGCTGACCCTGCATTGTCAGAAAGAAAAAAAAACAATGTCATTTTGGATGAAAGTGTCAGCTAAATACGATGAGAGCTCCATTGCCATTATACTTCAGTACAAAAATGGCTTTTTCTTGTGCAGCCATTGTAAAATAATGACAGCAGAAATGGAAACAGAAAAGAAGCACGTTATATTCATCGGGGTATAAGAGGGATAACACGATAAAGAATTAAAAACCTGCAAGCTAGTGGAGAGAGTCAGGCCTCCCCGTCTGCACGGTGGAGAGAGTCAGGCCTCCCCGTCTGCACGGTGGAGAGAGTCAGGCCTCCCCATCTGCACGGTGGAGAGAGTCAGGCCTCCCCGTCTGCACATGCCGGCATCTTTGGTCATTTTTTAAATGATTAAATCACTGTGATGCTGTTAAACAAATGTTCAAATTGTTCATTTCCTGACCTGAGAGATGTCTGGCCCACCGTACCTCCTGCCCGTGGACGTCCGTGTCTGCAGTCTGTCACGTGATGAGCGATGAGCTCCATCCGCATCCCACTAAGCAGAAGCATCGGATCCCCCCCCATCGCTGTTGTTCAGTGATGAATCAGCCGCTGTCCCTCCCGTCCTTGCGTGTGATGCGTACCAGGAAGCCATTCTTCCTGTTCAAACCACATATGAGTTTACGGTCAATGCGTGGGACGGACAGATACGGATGGACGAATACACGACGCAGAGCGAGAATTGTGTTGCCATTCGGTTATCGTCTATTACTTCCTGTTATTGGATAAGGCCCGTTTTAACCGCGGCCTGCGTCCGCCGTCCAGGGGAAGCTCTTTGACTTTATTGTTCTCCACTTTGATAAAAACCAATTGAATTGATGGCCTGGACTATTGGATTTTCTTCAGTTCAGAGAAACATACCGAGATCTCAATTCAGTAAGGAAGCATCAGTATGTATGAAAAAGCAACCAGGACAGACACTAACATTAGACAGGAGGATAACAAAGGTGAAGAACATAAGCAGCTTGAAGCGCGAGTGAAGATGTGATGAAACGATTCTAATGGAGATGCTGGCTGGGACATTGGGTAGAGATGGGGGGTGGTTTGACTCAGCGGGTTAAGACACAGGTTAGAAAGTGAACAGAGGAGAGTGTCTGCATGCACATTTACACACGGCGTCGTCAGTGATTAGCCAGCCAGACCGTCCCTGACTACCCTGTGGTACTTAGGGTGTGACACTGGTTCTGGTTTGTTATTTCTGGGGCGTCCCTCAGAAAACCCCTTCAGGGCCCCTTGGCCACCCCTCGGACGTTTCAAACACTAGCAAGCGAGTAGAGTAGCTACTCCAGTATCTCCCAAATAAGGAAGTACTTAGCATTTAGCATTGTGACTGTTTGTGGCCAACAGGGGCCCCCTGCATATCAGGGGCCGCATACAAACGCACTGTTTCAGTGCCGGTAAACAGCGACGTTGTGTACATCGCATTACTAGAGATTAGAGATGCACCGACTGTATCGGCTGATGCAGCAAAAATCGGCCATCAGCCGGTTCATACAGAACGTGAAAATTAGCCAATATTTACCGCCGATAATTCCCTTTAAAATAGTAACCCATATTGCTTTGCACACCCACGTACTAAGGAGTCAGTTAAATGTCTGCCGGTTGGAATTATTTTAACGTTGCTAGAAACGTTGTTCGGCTAAAATTCCACAGGGAGTCTCTACTAAAACATTTCAAGCCAAACAAATCTGATTGGTCACCTTAAGGGGAGACGGTGAAGAGCATGAAGAGTTTCTGAAAATCAAATCCGTTCCAGTGCAGAAGGCTGCAGTGCTGCCGAATAGCACGAGCCTCTCAGTAACACAAGCGTTTGACTACAAAAGAAAATTCAGTGCAGATGGCGCAAAATCAAAAGATATTACTCAGAAAATTATGGAGTTTATCACACTTGATTAAACCTTCTCTGTTATAAATGTTATAAATATATAAGATGTATAAAGTTATACAATTTAGCGCTCTGGGACTGTTGTATGCCAGAGCTGGTGTTCTCTTACCAAAAATAAATACTTTTACTTTTCTAATTTTTGGAATGTAATTTTAAAATTTATTTTGGTGCAGTGTCCCTTTAAACTTATTTAAGCAGAACCACCCAAACATCCGGTACTGGTGCCAGTTTAAATAACCAGCTATCGGTATGGGCCAGAAATTTCCTTATCGGTGCATCACTAGTTTGTGGCAGTAAATTGAGGATATATGGCAATACCAGCCCACCGCTGCGGCTTCACATGCCAGGGCTGCAGGTTCGAATCCTGCCCTGCTCTGTGTGCGTAGAGTTTGCATGCTTCCTCTTGCAGTCCAAAGATATTTAGACTAACTCTTGTCTCTAGAATCCCCGCAGTATGGACCCCGTGATGGACTGGCATCCTGTCTGGGGTGTTCTTGTGTATCGTGCCCTTGGACTGGATAAGTGGCTGGAAGATGGATGGCGATGCATTGGGTGGGGGGGGGGAGGTACACGCTCCTAAACAGGAGTAGAATTGGTGTCACCTTCACCGAACGGTGACGTAAACTCACACATATAAAAATAGGCCTACTTACACTCTGAGACTCAGCCGTCACACACAAAGTTCCGAAAGCTAGAAGTATCCACCAAAAATATTAAATACATAATAAGGACGAATCGCTAAACGGAAACACATGGGCATCCTGCCATGCGCACGTTTACAGACGGAGCCGCATCGGCACAGCGGCGGGCGGCGGGGCTGAGTCGGCACCTGTTACCGGCAGCGGCGCTCGCAGACATCTGCCGCGGGGCAGACGCGGGGGTCTGCCGGTGCTCCAAAGTCACTTTTCATAATTATTAAATTACGCTGCTCGCGGCCCATTAAAGGGGCCATTTCCCTCCTGGCCACCTGCTCTCCTCCTCTAACTCGGATTTGCACCATCAATCTTTTGGCCTCGCCGCGGAAGCTAAAAGCTTTCTGACGGCACTATAATAGGGGACACGGCGGGGTCAGGCGGGGGCCCGTGTGCCCGCCGACGGCTCGGAACACGGGGTCACGCTGTCCGGACGCCTGCCAACAGGTCACCCCCCGCAGATCAGGAGGACAAGCGGGGCGAAGGTGTGGGGAGCGGGGGCCGGGATCGCCGACGCCGGGGGGCCTCAGGCAGAGAGGAGCGGCACGCTGACCCTGACCGGCCAGCGGCTTTGACCCGGGTTCCCGTCCTCAGATGTGCCACCAGGGGGCACTGGACCCGTCAAGGTGCTGCCTTTCTGTCTGTGACCAGATCCGACAGACGGGATCAGGAGGAAGTAAACTATACTGGTACCATTCATTTCATAACCTTCATATCCAGGAAAAAAGTTATTGTGGCCAATATAGTGTGGCCAACCATGACGTAGCAGGAGTGAATCGGCCAACCATGACGTAGCAGGAGCGATTTGGCAATTATTGACGGTGGTAATTTACAAATACACAAAAAATATCTGTTTAAACATTTAGTATTTTAATGTATTTCTTAATATTAATATTATTATTAAAATTATTATTGTTGTTTCGAAAATACGCAGCAAATAAAATATTTATGTAAATCTTTCTGTTGTCATCTCGAGGAAAATCTTCATCCCAGTGTTCTGCTGGTAATTATAAACTGGTAAACTGTTCAGTCTTTTTACAGTACAACACTGAAAATACGGGCTGTACATGGAGAATTTGCAATAGGAGAATGAACGAAATACGTCATCTTTGTGTAAGTATACGATGTATCTAATGCCCGGTGATTAGTTTTCTCAGACATGGACCCGTCTGCCAGCCCAGAAGGACAATCCCTGTTCTCCTGTAGCACTGTTCACAACTCTTTAGCGTTAATACAGGCCTAGATCATTAACCAATTCGCATAACCGCGTCTATTTTTCCATCTCTGAGAGCTCGCACGCTTCGCCTTACTTAACACGGCGATTATGCGCGCGCCAGTGGCGAGCGCACAGCCATCTTAATCGCATCTTGAACTCCTCTACCTCCTCCTCTCCTTTCCGCGACCGGAGCTCGCATCCGCTTAACGTCCGCTAATCGCATTAGCGCGCAGCTAAATGGCCCTCATGGTGGCGCCGGGGGATGGTACGTCCAGGCCAGCCTGAGGCATGTCAGGGCCGCTGCGGGAAAAGTTATCCACTGCTCCGCCGGGCTCGGCCGACGAGGAGGGAGAGGCAGGAACAGGTGCATTTCTCCGCAAATTGGGTTAGTCCCGAGATGCCACGTCCAATACGTGCAAATTGATGTGAGGGGGTCTGCGATGTCCGCTGAGGGTCTTACAACAAAAGGTCAGTGTGGCCAGACAATGGCATCAATCTGCTCCCCGCTGCAGGGCCGCGGCGTCACAGCTGGACTGGGGACCCGCCACAAACGTCACGGTAACGGGAGGAAGAGACAGAGTTCTCAAGTCACACCGGCACACGCTCTCAAATCCGGTTACCGTTACTGTGCAAATGTGTTTCCCTTAAACACATTATATTTCAGTCTATTTATTCAGTTTTTAAATGAGCAAAATTACCTCATTCATATGCAACATGTAAACATCCATTCATCTTCCAACTGCGAATCCTGATCAGGGTCACGGAGTGGCTTAGACCCAAGTCCGGGGGCTGACACACCATCGACGGCGTGCCGGTCCACATGACCTACGTCCCAGCGTACACTATGGACATCTTAGAGACACAATTAAGCTAATTGCGTATCTTTGGACTGCAAACTTGTGGCATTTATTCATCATAGTCATGTCATATTTTTTGAAAAATTCTCAGTTCTTCAGTGTGTTGTTTCAGGTTTCGACAGTCGCATCACAAACTGCACCCCCTTTCATAGTTTTACTGTTTTGTTGAAATACACGACGTCTAGAGGAAGTAATTGATAACTAGTTCATATTCAGGGGGCCCACGGTGTTTATCGCACTACGTTTACTGCTACACACGATGTTCTGTGTTTGAGAGGGTTAATTCTGGGGGAAAATACACAATGAAAACAGGAGAATGGACAGCTGGAGAGCAAACTGCAGAGCCCACGCTTAGATAACCTTGTTTCCACAAAACAGGATTAGGATGGGAAATACAGCGAGATAAAGGAATGACATTCGGACATTTCGTCACAGTACTGACAGGTATATTTAGGCATTGCGCTCTCCAGCTCAGCCATCAGCAAACCATGAGTCACGCAGGTTCTGAGAGGCAGGGAAAAGAAAAATTTGGTCAGTATATTCTGTTGTCTTCCCTGGCTTTCAAACACTTGAGTTTTAACTAAAACTGTGTAACGGTGCGCGGATGTCCCAGGAGGCTTTTCGGAGCAAAACACTAAAGCCGATTTACTCTCATTTGCGAGTCGGACGACAGTTTGATGTATTTACTTCAACTCCAATAAGAAGCGTAATCTGCTATCTGCCATGACCGCCCCCACCCCCCATGCAAGTTTACCTGCAGTTTTTACAAAGAACACTGCAGTGTGATTCAGTCGTTTTTCCTTCTAAAGTCTTTATATTTTTATATTCAACATTAACTGAGATATCTTACTTAAATTATTTGTGAAATAACATTTGAAAACAAATTATTTAAAAAAATAATAGGCTTACTGTGAGGAACATTGCCCACGGCACTGTATAGAAACGTGCTAAACGTGCAGTGCTCAGTGTGTTCGGCAAAGGCTAACAGATCTAACACGAAACTGGTAACATATCTTTTAACATGTTTCTAGCAAACCTAGTGTTGATTTAAGATTGAAAACTGTATGGAGAATGTGAATGGAGAATACTGTATGCTGTGAATAATCAAAATTAAAACAAATCAAACAACTAAAACCATGCTGAAATGTATTTTTTATTAGTTTTACGTTGTAATTACGAAGATAAGGGATTCAATTTTTGTTAAAACTTACAAGAAAATCTCAAGTTTAAATTCAAAAACTAAAACGTCCATCGACAATGATATTGCCCTCTACATTTTTGTGGTGCTGAATACAAAAGACGTGTGGTTTAGGAAGGTCAAGCAGCGTGGACTAATACGTTAGAATAATCCAACAGGCTTGTTTGATTTCTCATTTCGGACTAATTTCAGGACGGCAGGAGAAGCGTGACACGCCGCTACTGTGCACCGCCCGTTACGGGAGCACGACGGGGGTCCCATTAAAAAATGCTCCATCATACTCGGCATAATGCCGCCATTAATCCCTTAAATGCAATAACAGATGCACAAATGCGTGCCGTTCCTTGATAATGTACTTGAGCAGGATCCGCTGCCAACATGTCGCAATGGAGGGTGGCTGAAATGCCTGCGGGGGCCGCGCCTGTTTAAGCACGAAGGCTAGTTAATGCCGCTGACCATGACCCCCCCGGCAGATCGCCGGCGGAACAACCGAAATACGAGAATTAAGCTAATAATATAGGAATAATAATACTGAAAGAAAGATGACTGGAAGGGGCAGGAAACGCCACGGCAGTCTTGCAGTTAACGGGATAATCCCAATACGGGGCACCGTGTAGCAGAGCCGCCCCTCGGCGCCCTAATATCAGCAGCACTTCGGCATAATTGAGAATGCCAAGCTGTGTTATGAGAGGATGTTTTCATCTTAGTCTAAGTGCCCCGAAATAATCACATCCCGAAACCTCGTGCGAGACCGCAGACACCGCGTGTCCTCCGCAGCGGGGAAATCACAGCGCCTCCAAGTTAAACAGCACGGGATGAAACGATGACAAGAAGCTCCGTTAAGAATTCAATTTTATCTCATTTTGAACAATTTTATGAATCTGATTCACGAATACTGGCGAGAGATTTAATGATTACATATTTTGAAAATCTTATTTCGGCGTGGTCGATGGCATTTGCCTTCCGTTAATGGCAACTGAGAGATAGGAGTAATTTAGTAATTGCTCCTAAGCACGGCATCTCGCCGGGCCCAGGGACTGATATTGAGGGTAATATGTTTGCTAATTTTATCCCCACGAAATGAGATTATTATGATAATCCCTCTTTCCGTGGCTGGGGTCTTGGTCACTGGGGAGGACCTGAAGTCGTATGACTTAGGCTAGACGACGGGAAACGGGACGATGACATGCCGTCAGTCAACCGGGCCGAACCGGTGCCTTCCAATGGACATGAAAAGCACTGAGCTCTGAGGAAGCGGCCTGTATCTTACCGGAATGAAGCCTTCAGATAGACATGTAGTATGCAGCCTATTTATAGCGATATTATTCGTCCTTGTAATCTCAATTAAACTGTACGGCGTATGAATAAATATTGGGCTCAGTGGGTCACAACTCCAGGGCTGGGGATCGGAACCCCTGGATCGGTATGTCGATACTGCCCGCAGCATGCGACTGTGTGTTTGTGCCCTGCGACGGATGAGCATCCCGCTGCTGCTCTGTGCCACCTGCTATACCTACAGATCCCACCACCCCGTCCAGCTTATAGGCGGCCAGAAGACGAGGAAATAGCTGTTCGTTAACGTGACCGCCATCATTATCACATAATTGCTGTAATTGTAAACGAAATACGAACAATTACACATCGACGGATAGACAAAACAATATTACCTTTATTAAATGCTACATGGGCCTATTAAAATAAATATTGAACTACACCGTAACGAGAGAGATAAGAGATATTATAGGACTGAGCTGTTTTTGCGTATCTCACAACCATAGCAGATAGTTTATAGTTCATTCTCTGTAGGTCTATATTAATATACAATATTAAAATTCTGTATATTAAATAACGTATATTGTGTATAATATCGTAGCAGGAAATGCATGATGCTTGCATGCATCTTGCACGTTAATAGTCGCAGTTTATTTTTATTTTTAGAAACCAGGAATTCCAAATTTTCATCATTTTAGACAGAAAACGCTGCAGATGTACGTGTTGACTCTACATCGAGTGCTGAGATGCAGTAAAGACTTCCCGCCTGTGTGTTTTTCGCTTCTGCGCCTGTTTGCACAGTAAGTGATACATTTAAACGGGCGTTTTCCTGTTTCCTCCCTTCGTTTATCTGTGGCCGAACAAATTGTCTTCCAAAGATGGAGAAATATTTTTCCTCATTTAACGTCCTTTCCCCCCCATTTGTGTACCACTTGGAAACCGAAAATTTGCGTCTCGTTATTCTGATTCTTGGGGAAAACGTTATATATTAGTAAAATAATTTGTGAGATTGTTACATTTACTGCGCGCTCAGTTTAATTTAATGACATGCTGGCAATAAAATGTAGGCCCACGATATAGATTTAGGACAGAAGGTAAATTAATACGCGTTATCAAATCGTTTAAATGATATGCGACTCTACAATGGAACGCTGGTATCAACAAGCGGCGCGTTATTTCCGAGACTAATGATTTCTGACCATACAAAAGCTGAAATAGTCACACTGCGTTATGCTACTAAAACAGTCCAACGAAGAGACCACGTACACGTCCACAATGTTGTAGGCTCGATTATTTTGAAATGTGTCATATACTAAGCTGTTTATTTAATTCGACAACATGAAAACATTAATTTGTGTGTTTACATATTCTAATGTATAAAACGCTCAGCCCTGTCAAAGGGAGCGTTTCCATAACGGGCGTGCTATAGGCCCACAGAAGAAAGCCTTGTTTGAATGAAAAAAGGGATAGTAACTAATTCTATTTGCCTCGGTAAACTATCAGAAGGGTTCTCTCCGTTCTTTGTGTATTATTGGATTAATTCTTATATGGCTTACATTTTCACTGCCAGGCGCGTGGAGGAGAGCCCCTGGACCAGTTGGTCTTTGGTTTCAATAATTAAATTAACCATTTGGTAGAATTTTTCACCAGAACTCGCGTGTAAAGAGAGAGGGAGAGAAAAAAAAACATTTAGATAAAAGGGGCCGGGTTGTGTCAAAGAGCGAACTTTCCTGATGTTCACCTATATTTTTAATTTTTTTTTAAGGCGAGATGAAAATAGATAAGAACCAAAAGCTAAATATCAAGCGCCATGTAATTTATTAAAAATAGCACTTTCACCAATATTTGTCTTTTGAATTAGATATTCAATTTTAAATTTTTATTAGTATTTTTCATTCTTCGCCATATTTCATAATATTAATCAATATTGAAATGGATCCCAATCAATTGGTATTAAATTAGGTACTGATAAAGATATACCTCCTGCGTGCCTCTCGAATTAAATCCTAGGGGGTCCAAAGAGTTACGGTACGAATGATGTTTTCAGAAGAGGAGATTGCATGTGTGGCTGGAGACCGAGAAACGGGCCGTTTAATCTTGAAAATTTTTATTTTCCGTCGCCAGACAGTGATCATCCATTTTCATCGTTGTTCGCGACCAAAAGGGTTAGGAATGAATGACCCCCTTTATTTGATAACATAATCTGTTATAAATGAGTGACACACTTTGTCTGATCAAATAATCAGTGCAAAACAAGTGTAGCAATAAAATCAGCGGAGACCAAAACATATCATATCTACCGAGCATTAAAGCCCCCGTATTTGTCAGGACTGTTTGGGTAGCATTGGACATATTGCATTACAGTGATATTTTACGTTATATTTAAGTGCTCCCGAAGAGTAGAAAATATAAAGGATTAGACACCCTTTAAAACCCGAAGAAAAATAAGCGTCACCAAAATCAATACTGGTTTAAGTCAATTTCCGGTTCGAATTAAATTGTAGCAGTGGTATCTAAAATAAAATAAAGTGCTTTATGGAACCAGATAAGTGTCCGCCAGCATTATAATGCTTTGATTATTAATATGTTTTCAGTATTTAAGAAAGAACAATTATTATAGATATTATATTAGACATATAATATGTTGTACAAATTGGGTTTTTCTGCACAAATACGCAAAAAAAAACCTCTTTATGAGTCATACAAAATGTATATCGGCCTATTGATCCGTAAATTGACTTTACACCCTTTTCACCTCATGTCTGTATGCTTTTTAATAAATCACAAACTAGTTATTAGGCCTACTTATTACATGTTACATTTGGCGCAACATTCCTATTAAGAATAAATGTATTAGAAAATATTTCATAGTATCACATTGTTCCCATTTCGGTTGTCATATCTTATATCTTTAAAATATCTTACGTGCTTCAAGGACATTAGAATGACGCTAAACTAGACGCGTGGCATTCCGATAGGAAAGGCAGCGCACGAATTCAGCGCTCTTTATCCCAGGGAATAACAGAAAACAAGCACGGGAAAGGATTTCATCCAAGGTGGGCGCTCTTTTAAAAGCCTTAAAAGCCTGAGCAAAATTGGATCAGGGAGAATCGTCACCCAACTTTCATTATTTCCAAGCGGTGGGATTGAATTAAAGGGCAAGACGGTGGTTAGGAGAGAGGATGAGGGGGCCCAGCGCGTAATGGTGAGGTATTAAACTCTAATTAGGGATGCAGAGAATCAATGATAGCGGAGGTTGGACAGCTCGGTCCCCAGTGCCAGCCCAAATAGACGGATGAGTTATTGTCATGTAAAACGCGCCAGCGATAAGACCAAACGCTTTGCTATTGTCCAAGAGGAAAGAGCCAAGTTTATTATGAGGAGTATATGCTCTAGAGGCCTCGGGCTAGGCGGTTCATAGACGGCTTTTCATAAAACAAGGCGCCGTTCCTATGAAGGAGGCCAGTTTTGAAGCAGGCGCTGAGCAGTGCACATCTACCTATACAATACGGCCGCTCTCAAATAAAAATAAACATCCGTGTAGCTGCTCACTCTCAGTACGTTTCATTTATATACATCCGTCGCAATTTAAATCCAATTTTTGATCGAGCAGCTTTTTTCTATAACGCCGAGCTTTTTTCAATGTATAAAATGGAGTATTCTTACCTTAATTCCTCCGCCTACGAGTCGTGTATGGCCGGGATGGACACCTCGAGTCTGGCATCAGCCTATGCGGATTTCAGCTCCTGCAGTCAGACTGGGGGCTTCCAGTACAATCCGATAAGGACCACGTTTGGGGCCACCTCGGGCTGTCCTTCACTCACGCCGGGATCCTGCACTTTGGGGACACTGCGGGATCACCAGAGTAACCCCTATGCCGCAGGTAAGCCTCTGACATCTTTTTTCACCGCGCGAGAATCTCCGCTCCGGTATATAGGACGCTCTGATTATATTTGAAAATGGAAATGTGTTTAGTATTTACCAAACGAAGTTTGCTTACACAAATGAAAGGATTTATCACGTTAGAAGCGATTGCGGGCAAGCGGTAATTCAGTTACCCGGTTACACTACCCCAGTCACACCCGAACCGCCGACAAAATTATCTTAAGCTGCCAAAATGATAGGCATAATTTATTTACATTGTGATGAGACATAAAGCTTCGAAAATAATTGAATACCAAAAGACTAAAGCTCATTATTAAAGTTAGTGTCTCACCAGACATACCAGGGAGTATGAAAACACTGTAACATGTCTGTGGAACTTCTATAAAAGGTTGATTCAATTAGCAATTTTACGATAAATAAGTTATTTCATTTAATTTGTCATTTAATTAAGGTATTTCAAAATAATAGTACGTCTAACCATTTTGCAAAACTTATTTAGAAAGCACATAGTATGTGCTACAATTGAAAATGAGTTGAACATAAATATTTAAAAACTGCTACATATATTTTAAACAATCAAGTATAATATATAATTAAAAGCACTTTTACAAGTTATTTAAGGATGCGAAGTTGGGAGATGCCTGCGTATCAATTAAACAATTAAACTAAAATATTTCAACAATTGAGAGAAAATAATACAATTTAGCAAAAAGTATTTTACAGGAATCGTTGTCTGTGTAAACACCACTGGGGAATTCTTCAATCGTCGGTTTTCTTTCTTTTTTGTTTCAGTTCCCTACAAATTGTTCACGGATCACGGCGGCTTGAACGAGAAGCGCAAGCAGAGGCGCATCCGGACGACGTTCACAAGCGCGCAGCTCAAGGAACTGGAGCGCGTGTTCGCCGAAACGCACTACCCCGACATTTACACCAGGGAGGAGCTGGCGCTCAAGATCGACCTCACCGAGGCCAGAGTGCAGGTACAGCCCCGTCTAAGCTGCAGTTACCCAGGACACCGAAACTGCGAGCGAGTGCGGAATCGGGCCGCCCTGTGATTAAAAAGCTATCCGATGAGTCCCCAGAGAGGTCCTGCACCCCTGGGTAAAATATTTGCGCCAGTAAAACTATCGAGTTGTGAATAAAAATCATTGTGTTACTTGGTATTACAAAAATAGTTAAATAATCATCAATTTATATCGATTAATCCAGTTTTAACGCAGCGATTATGAATTCAGACCCACTTCTGATTTTGCAGCGTATACTTTGCGTGTCTGTTGATTTTTAAACAACTTTGTGCGTTTTCTTTGCAAATTATGTTTCT
The DNA here is from genome assembly GCA_025773925.1 of Cryptomyrus ogoouensis. NCBI lineage: Eukaryota > Metazoa > Chordata > Actinopteri > Osteoglossiformes > Mormyridae > Cryptomyrus > Cryptomyrus ogoouensis. The sequence goes on along the minus strand of JAOYFF010000015.1, from coordinate 4,036,342 downwards.
TGTGCATCTAGGTGTGGTTTCAGAACAGACGCGCCAAGTTCCGCAAGCAGGAGCGGGCGGCAGCTGCGGCGGCCGCTGCGGCCAAGAACGGATCTTCTGGAAAGAAGTCGGACTCCAGGGATGATGACAACAAGGAACCGAAAGCTACTGATCCAGACAGCACGGGTGGCCCGGTACCGAATCCAAATCCTACCCCTAGCTGCGGAGGACCAAGTCCCACTGGAGGACAAGTAAACAGCGGCGGAAACGGCCCTGTGGAACAAGTGAAGACGGCCGCTGCGGGCGTTTTGGGCGGCACCGCATCTAGCCAGGGATGGGCGCCTGGCCCGGGCACCATCACATCCATTCCGGACTCCTTAGGCGGCCCCTTTGCGAGCGTGCTGTCTTCGTTGCAGAGACAGAATGGAGCCAAAGCCGCTCTAGTAAAAACGGGCATGTTCTAGATGAAACGTCAAGCAGGGAAACGGGGGACGGTGCATCCGGAGCGATTCGCTTACAAGTAAGGGCGTCCGCACACACATCGCTGTGACCGAAGAGGAAGAAGTGAATGGACCGGAACATTTGTCAATGTGGAGAAAATGTCCGTGTCTACTGAGAACAAGGCGGAACCCAAACATGTGCTCCACAATATTTCATTCTAATCTGTGTTCTTGTCGAGGTGATGTGTCGGCACTTATTCGGGATCATGCAGCGAATTCCTGCTCCATTCTGTCATGTTATCCTTCCATTTATTCTTGGAAAAACAGATTCTGTAACTCGGAGTTGAATTTTTTTGTCGATCGAGACATTTTTTCCTTTTTTATATAACGATTCAATTTTCTATATTGTAATTACTGTTTCGCTTGTTAAGACGGATTGATTTTTAAGTGCTACAATTAGCAGTTTAGTTTTGAAGGATATACTTCCTTAAAGGCACAAAAACATCTCACTGTTGGCAGTAATACTTAAACGTTTGTGCGTCTCTCTGCGGCTGTTTGTGTGGCTCGGTTGTAGTGTTGATACGTAATTGTCTCTATATTTGGTCCTAGGACATGCCCATTAGAAGTCTATGGAGAACCTGAAAAACTGCATCAGATACCTTACACAAAGTCGGGATACATTCGTTTTGGGAGAAAATAGAGTGGATTGACACAATGTATTTATTTAATTTCCATCTGCATGTTGCATCTTTCTGTCTTATTCATTTTAAGTGGGCATTTTTAAGGTTTAGTCCAGATCTGAATTTTATTTATATGTAGGCAATGAATGCTTTAAAGGGAAATATTTCTACGAGTGCGTACAATTTCCCAGCGTTTCCCTGACCGGAAGCGTTGATAAAATGCTAAGGATACGGTTAGCGCCGCCTTTTTATTTCCCAAGGTTCCTCCCGCAATGCGGACAAACTTCGTGGGGCTGTCGCCTGACTTCATCGGAGAAATCACTCAGTATATTTATTCGTAAAAAAAGGATAAACTTGAAATAAACACATGGCAATTGCACCAAGCTGTTTTTGAGATTACATTTTGATTCAATTAAATAAAATTGTAGAAGTTGTAGTGAACGTAGCAATAGTAAAATATCAATAGTGTAATATTCTAAAGAAATGAATATTCGATTACAAAACATTGTTAACGCCGTTTTCTCCTTTAATGCGAGCATGACATGGTGTGTATACAGCTTTATTGTGAAATGGGTGTGAATGCCCTATTACTTCACAATGTAATGCTTTTTGCGCTATGCTGCCCTAGTGTTTTCAATGTCGCGGCAGCAGTCTGTTTAACATTCTCTGGACGCTTAGCCGACATCAGAATGACCTGGGCAATTATTTAAAGATGTTTTTACGTTTCATATCCTTGGACACAGACGCGCTAAACAATTTCCCTTTTGCATTTCAAAGTTTGGACAAATAAAGACAAGACCGCTACATTTTGACAGTTTTATTTAGAAACATAAACATACATTTGCTATAAAAGTCATTGCATTACTAATAGTTATTTGACATTCAGATCGTATCTGAAGATGAGTATGATAATAGATACGCAACACAGCGGTTCTTATTTCGCCACGTACGCCATCTCAGATAACACCGGTCGCCAGAGCCCCTCCGCTAACGTTAGCTCATACTTTAGGATAGTACTGTAAATACTGTAACTTGTTTTATAGAAAAAAGGGTATGCACACATACAGAACTAAACAATAGGTCTATATCATCAGAATGCGTATTAACAGCATAGATGTAACATCAAGGAATTATTCTGAATGTAAAGGATTTAAAAGTTCATTAGACCCCTTCCTTTGGTATAATAATAATAATAATAATAATAATAATAATAATAATAATTATTATTATTAGGAGTACAGTTGTATCGAACTATCTGTAAGTCAGTCGGCGATTCACGGAACAGGGACCAGATTGTTCTTGCTACGACG